>CATIWC010001304.1:0-33851 GCA_948472305.1 Vicia faba | reverse complement strand
TCAAAAATTTCAGTTTCAAAATTCTCTAAGTTCAAGCAAAATTAATGGAAACTAAGGACATGGTTAGCTTCAGGGAAATGATATCTACATGTTTTATTCACAAATAAACTATTGATGATGCCTGTATGAAGAGTTCCAAATTGAGAAAACTTACCTCAAAACTGGAAATCGTTTTTGGAGTTTGAGCTTGTTTCAAGTGATGGTGATGATCAGGTTAGCTTCCTTGAGGTCCTAGGAAGCTAATGCAATGGTTTGCTTGAGTTGAGAGTGGCTGAAATGACTTGGAGAAGTCAATATGCAATGCTCTATTTTTGGTTATGGAGTTTGATGCAAATGGTGTTACAGTCGTGTAACACGGACAGGTACAAGTTGTATTTGATGTATAGGAGCTTTAGGAACTAAAAGGCCAAAGAACGCACGAGGGAAATATAAGATACAAGTTCAAGGTCAGAACCTGCATAAAAATGGAGTTTGTGTGCAATTTCTGGCTAGAGGGAATTTGAGAGAGTTCCAGGCTTGCAAAAATCTTGTCTTAAGTTGCATAATAGTGTTCTAATGTATAGGAAAAGGTTTTTGAGAGCTTGGGTGATCAGAAGTGTAACGCCCGTAACTTAATTAATTATTTAATTAAATTATTTTTGGAATATTTGTGAATATGTGTGTTAATTAATTGGATTTATTTTATTAAGTGGAGAAATAATATTAGAGATATAATATTATGTGGTGAAATAATATTAAAAGTGTAATATTATTTGATGTGGGCTTATTTTGAAGAAATAGAAGTAATAAGGGGGTGTATTGGTTTTAAGCCCAATAAGGAATAATAGAATAATAGGGTTATTTTATTATTTGTTGTTAGAGAGAAGAGGCAGTTGAAAGAAATAAGGATTTGGAAGAGAACGTGCAAGCTGCTAGAGAAAGTGGGAAACAGCAAGAACGTGAATCCAACCGGAAATTGTAGAGCGACCTTCAATCCAAGGTAAGGGTGGTGTTCTAACTCTATAATTGGGTTTATGATGATTGGTATGTGGGATTAGTGATGATTGTTGTCTTGTTCTTGAATTGGATGTATATGATGATGTATGATGATGAATTCTAGATGGATATTGATGTCTTGATGTTGTTAAAACGCTGTAGAATTATCAGATGATTATAAGTGATGAATTGTCATGAATATATTAAGTTTTAGGGCTTTAATCGTGAATCCCATAGTGAGGTGCACGGAAGAAAATGTTGAATATAGTAGTAATGAAAACGCAAAATTATGCTAGAATGATACCAGGTGCTACTGTGTTAGAAAGATGAATTATTTAGAGAATAACATTAGCCGTATTGTTCCTGATTAGGGTGATAACAGGAAAAAGGAATTAAAATAATAAATTTAAGGAAATGTAGCAGTTCTGACGTTAGAAGGATGCTGATAGAAGTTGCGTCAGATTAGTGCAAGATAGAAGTTCTGATGTTATGTGTATGTTAGTTAGAATTTCCGTTGCACTATTAAAGAATAGAGGTTCTAGTAGCAGAAGTTGTACTAGCCAGAAGATGTGGCTGGTAGGGAATTGTACTAGCCAAAAGATGTGGTTGATCAGAAGATGTAACTAGTCAAAAGTTGCATTAGTCAGAATTTGTACTAGTCAGAAGATGGGGTTAGTTTGAAACTGTGACTGTCAGAGGTTGTATCAGGTCATAGGTTGAGTCAGTCAGAATTTGTGATGATCAGAACTTGTAGTAGTTAGAAGATTGTGTCGCCCAAAGGTTGCACCATTAGAAGCTATGTTATTAGAAACTGTGTTGGTTAGAGGTTGCATTGGTCAGAAGTTATAGCAGTCAGAAGATTGTGTCGCCCAGAGGTTGTGCCATTAGAAGCTATGTTATTAGAAACTGTGTTGGTTAGAGGTTGCATTAGTCAGAAGTTATAGTAGTCAGAAGATTGTTTCGCCTAGAGGTTGTGTCATTAGAAGTTGTGTATTTAGAAATAGTGTTGGTTAGAGTTTGCGTGGTCATAAGTTGGATGGCCTTTGCGTTGTTTATGCAGAACGATGAATGTTAGATGCTTAGATGTTGTTGTTTGAGCTATAACAGTAGGAAAGTGACGGTCTTGACTTTAGAATTACCGAATGACAGTGATGACTTACTGTGAGAATTAAAATACTGTTGTGTTATTGATGAGAAGATATTAACAAATAATGATGTTTTATGATTTATAAATAAATGATGTTTGATGAATTATTTTGATTATTTGAGATGGCTGTTTTTGAGATGTTTTGAGATGATAAATTGAGATGTGTTGAGATGATAAATTGAGATGTGTTGAGATGATAAATTGAGATGTTTTGAGATGATAATTTGAGATGTTTTGAGATGATTTGAGATGTTGTTTAACTTGGGTGTTATCATTACATTCATGGTTGTGTCGTATACATTGCATTTTTGAGATGGAGCTTATGCTCGTTGAGATGGCCTGGATTGGCAAATTTTGAGATGAAGGCTATGCCTTGTTGATGCCTCTATTAATTGGCAAATTTTTGAGATGGGAGTTCTGCTCCAATGGTACCACATGCATTTGCATAGTATTGAGTCGCATTTTATGATTTCATAAAGAAGTGTATTTTGATGTGGATGAATGTATATTATTGCTGAGATTGTTGTTGATTATGAGATGAGAAGTGGTGATGTTATTGATCTAATTTAATATATTAATTATCATGCACTTTATTATATTGTTAGATATCTCACCCCTTTTGTTTGAATGTTGCCCTTATGTTGGTAACGTGCAGGTAATCGAGAGTGAAGGTTGTATACCTTCAATAGTTCGATTAGGTGTCATTGCTCTGATATGTAACACTCAGGGGGATGAACGCTTGCTGTTTTTGATTGATGATTTTCAGTTGTTGAAATCTAATTTGATTATTACTAAATATGGGATGTTTCGAAGTTTCTGTTTTGTTAGAGATGTTATTAGGAATTCCGCTGCGTAGTCATTGATTTATTTGATTAAAGATGTTATGTTGATGGTTCATCTGATGTTTCAAAAAGTGTTATATATCTACGATGAATGCAATGAATTTGTTAGAAGAATTTGTGACGGCCCGATTCATTTGTATGATTGAAATTTTATAACTCTGATTTATTTTGCATAAATGCTTGGGGTAGAATTGGGGTGTTACAAAGTTGGTATCAGAGCAAAAGGTTGGCCCGACCTTGTCGTCGATTCGTAGTTATCTAACAATTAAGTATTGGTATTTTGATGTTCTAATCGTTGTTTATGTTGTAGTGAGAAGTTGAGATGGCTGGAAGGAATGATGCTGCTCTTGTTGCTGCTGAAGCAATGGCTCATGCGATGGAAAATCAGCCGAATACTGACGGGAATGTTGGATCTCGTAGCTTGGCAACTTTCCAGAGAGAGAATCCACCAACGTTCAAGGGAAAATATGATCCTGACGGAGCATTGGAATGGTTGAAAGAGATAGAGAGAATCTTTCACGTGATGGATTGCACTCCAGCGCAGAAGGTTCGTTATGGGACTCATATGCTAGCAGTCGAGGCTGATGACTGGTGGCTAGAGACTTGTCGAAAGTTGGAAGCTGCAGGTGAGAATGTCACTTGGGCTGTATTCTGTAGGGAGTTTTTGAGAAAGTATTTTCCTGAAGATGTCCGTGGTAAGAAGGAAATTGAGTTCCTTGAGCTGAAGCAAGAAAATATGTCTGTTGTTGAGTATGCTGCCAAGTTTGCTGAGTTGGCTAAGTTTTATGCGCATTACGCTGAAGAAAATACTGACTTTTCGAAGTGTATTAAATTTGAAAATGGGTTACGCCCAGAGATTAAGAAAGCAGTTGGATATCAGAAAATTTGTGTCTTTGTTGATTTGGTTGATAGATGTAGGATTTATAAGGAAGATAATAAGCTCATTACAAGATTATCAGTGAGAAGTGGGGTAAGCACCCACAGAATCATGGTAAACCTTATGATGCCCCGGCTGGTAAGGGTAAGCAGAGAGTTGCTCATGGTCAGAGGACTAGTGGGGGAGATGCTCCTGCTGGTGTGGTTTGCTTTAAGTGTGGGAAGTCTGGACACAAGAGTAATGTGTGCACTACTGAAGTGAAAAGGTGTTTCCATTGTGTCAAGAACAAGCCTGTTGTATCTGAGTGTGAGCACAAGAGTGTGGTTTGTTTAAACTGTAAAGAAGAAGGGAACATTGGTAGCCAGTGTCCAAAACCGAAGAGGGCTTAGTCAAGCAGAAAAGTGTTTGCTTTGGTTGAGGATCAGACAGCTATTGAGGACGGACTTATTAGAGGTACATGTTTCATTAATAGTACTCCTTTAATCACTATTATTGATACTGGTGCTATGCATTATTTTATTGCTGCTGATTATGTTGAAAGATTGGGTCTTATGTTGTCTTCTTTGAATTGAGAAATGGTCGTTGATACTCCAGCCAAGGGGTCGGTAACTACTTCTTTTGTGTGTGCTAAGTGTCCCTTGTCGATCTTCGACAAAGACTTTGTTGTTGATTTGGTTTGTTTACCGTTAAGAGGTTTGGATGTAATTCTGGGTATGAACTGGTTAGAGCATAACTGTGTTCATTTTAACTGTTACGACAAGTCTGTGAAGTTTTCTACTCCTGAGGAAGAGGAAAATGGTCTGTTGTCTGCTAGACAGTTGAGGAAGTTGATGCAAGAGGAAGCACAGATGTTCTCGTTGATGGAGTCGCTATCTATAGAGACTCAAGCTATAATTGAGGAATTGCAGGTGGTGTGTGAATTTCCTGAAGTTTTCCCTGATGAGATTCCTGATGTACCGCCAGAGAGGGAAGTTGAATTTGCTATTGATCTTGTACCTGGTACCAGACCTGTGTCTATGGCACCATACAAAATGTCTGCATCTGAGTTGTCAGAGTTGAAGAAGTAATTGGAAGAGTTACTTGAGAAGAGGTTTGTAAGACCAAGTGTATCGCCGTGGGGTGCTCCAGTGTTGTTAGTGAAGAAGAAAGATGGAAGTATGAGGCTTTGTGTTGATTATAGACAGCTGAATAAGGTGGCGATTAAGAACAAGTATCCTCTTCCAAGAATAGATGACTTGATGGACCAATTAGTGGATGCTCGTGTGTTTAATAAGATTGATTTGAGGTCGGGTTACCATCAGATTAAAGTGAAGGATGCAGATATTCAGAAGACGACTTTCAGAATGCGTTATGGACATTACGAGTATTCGGTGATGCCTTTCAGTGTTACTAACCCGCCGGGAGTATTCATGGAATATATGAATCGTATCTTTCATACTTATTTGGATCGGTTCATAGTGGTGTTCATCGATGATATTTTGATTTACTCTAAGTCAGAAGAAGAGCATGTTGAGCACTTAAGAGTAGTATCGCAAATTTTGAAAGAGAAGAAGTTGTATGCAAAGTTGTCCAAGTGTTAATTCTGGTTAAAAGAGGTTATTTTTCTGGGTCATGTGATTTCAGGTAGTGGCATTGCTGTAGATCCATCGAAGGTTGATGCTATGTTGCAATGGGAAACTCCAAAGTCAGCTACTAAGATTAGAAGCTTTTTGAGATTAGCTGGTTATTATAGAAGGTTTATCGAAGGTTTTTCTAAGTTGGCCCTTCCGTTGACTAAGTTGACTTGTAAAGGTAGAGCTTTTATATGGGATGTTCAGTGCCAAGAAAGTTTTACGGAATTGAAGAAGAGGTTGACGTCGGCTCCAATTTTGACGTTGCCTAATCCAGGAGAGCCTCTTGTGGTTTATTGTGATGCTTCTAAGATGGGTTTAGGAGGTGTGCTTATGCAGAATGGTAAGGTAGTTGCTTATGTATCGAGGCAGTTGAGGACTCATGAGAAGAACTATCCTACGCATGATTTAGAGCTTGTTGTTGTTGTCTTTGTGTTGAAGATTTGGAGGCATTATCTCTATGGTTCTAGATTTGGAGTGTTTAGTGACCATAAGAGCTTAAAGTATTTGTTTGATCAGAAGGAGTTGAATATGAGGCAACGAAGATGGTTATAATTGTTAAAGGATTATGATTTCGGTTTGAATTATCATCCAGGAAAGGCGAATGTGGTAGCTGATGCGTTGAGTCGAAAGACTTTACATATGTCAGCAATGATGATTAAAGAGTTGGAATTAATTGAGCAGTTCAGAGATATGAGCTTAGTTTGCGAGGTTACTCCGCAGAGTGTTATGTTGGGTATGTTGAAGATTACTAATGAATTTTTAGACAGTATCAGAGAAGCTAAGAAGTTGGATGTGAAACTGGTAGATTTGATGGTTGGGATTAACCAGTCTGAGAATAATGATTTTAAGCTAGATGAGCAAGGTGTGGTGAGATTTAATAATCGGATTTGTATTCCTGATGATGCTGAGATGAAGAAAGTGATACTTGAAGAGAGTCATAGAAGTAAGTTGAGTATTCATCCAGGAGCTACAAAGATGTATCAAGATTTGAAAGGTTTGTTTTGGTGGCCTGGGATGAAGAGTGACGTGGCTCGATTTGTGTATGCGTGTTTGACTTGTCAGAAGTCGAAAGTTGAACATCAAAAGCCTGCAGGATTGATGCAACCGTTGGAAGTTCCAGAATGGAAATGGGATAGCATTTCAATGGACTTTGTGACGGGTTTTCCTAATACTTTAAGAGGACATGATTCAATTTGGGTGATTGTTGATAGGCTTACGAAGTCGGCTCATTTTATTCCTATTAACATCAATTTTCCAGTGCCGAAGTTGGCTGAGATTTATATTAGTGTGATTGTGAAGCTGCATGGTGTTCCTTTGTGCATTGTGTCAGATGGAGATCCAAGATTTACTTCTGATTTTTGGAAAAGTTTGCAAGAGGTGTTGGGTTCTAAGTTGAGGTTGAGTTCAGCGTATCATCCTCAGACAGATGGTCAGACTGAACGGACGATTCAATCGTTGGAAGACTTGTTGTGGGCATGTGTTCTTGAGCAGGGAGGTTCGTGGGATACTTATCTTCTGTTGATAGAGTTCACGTATAATAATAGTTACCATTCCAGTATTGGGATGGCACCTTTTGAAGCGTTGTATGGTCGAAGATGTAGAACTCCATTATGTTGGCATGAATCTGGTGAAAGTGTATTACTTGGACCTAAACTTGTTCGTGAGACTACCGAGAAGGTGAAGTTGATTAAAATAAAGATGAAAGCTTTACAAAGTAGACATAAGAGTTATCATGACAAGCGAAGGAAGGATTTAGAATTCCAAGCTGGTGATCATGTGTTTTTGAGAGTTACACATGTGACTGGTGTTGGGCGAGCATTGAAGTCTAAGAAGCTCACTTCTCGTTTTATTGGACCATATCAGATTTCAGAGAGAGTGGGGAATGTTGCTTATAGAGTGGCTTTATCGCCTAATCTTTCGAATTTGCATGATGTGTTTCATGTGTCGCAACTTCAAAAGTATATTTCAGATCCATCTCATATGATTCATATGGACGATGTGCAAGTACGGGATAATCTTACGGTGGAGACAATGCCAGTACGGATTGTGGATCATGAAATGAAGACTCTGAGGGGCAAAGAGATTGTCTTGGTTAAAGTGGTTTGGCTAGGAGCTGCTGGTGAAAGCATGACTTGGGAGTTGGAGAGCAAGATGCGAGACTCCTATCTTGAATTGTTTGATTGAGGTAAATTTTCGAGGACGAAAATATTCTAAGTGGGGGAGAGGTGTAACGCCCGTAATTTAATTAATTATTTAATTAAATTATTTTTGGAATATTTGTGAAGATGTGTGTTAATTAATTGGATTTATTTCATTAAGTGGAGAAATAATATTAGAGATATAATATTATGTGGTGAAATAATATTAAAAGTGTAATATTATTTGATGTGAGCTTATTTTGAAGAAATAGAAGTAATAAGGGGGTGTGTTAGTTTTATGCCCAATAAGGAATAATAGAATAATAGGGTTATTTTATTATTTGTTGTTAGAAAGAAGAGGCAGTAGAAAGAAATAAGGATTTGGAAGAGAACGTGCAAGCTGCTAGAGAAAGTGGGAAACGGCAAGAACGTGAATCCAACCGGAAATTGTAGAGCGACCTTCAATCCAAGGTAAAGGTGGGGTTCTAACTCTATAATTGGGTTTATGATGATTGGTATGTGGGATTAGTGATGATTGTTGTCTTGTTCTTGAATTGGATGTATATGATGATGTATGATGATGAATTCTATATAGATATTGATGTCTTGATGTTGTTAAAACGCTGTAGAATTATCAGATGATTATAGGTGATGAATTGTCATGAATATATTAAGTTTTAGGGCTTTAATCGGGAATCCGATTGTGAGATGCAGGGAAGAAAACGTTGAATATAGTAGTAATGAAAACGCAGAATTATGCTAGAATAATACCAGGTGCTGCTGTGTTAGAACGATGAATTATTTAGAGAATAGCAATAGCCGTATTGTTCCTGATTAGGGTGATAACAAAAAAAAAGGAATTAAAATAATAACGTTAAGGAAAGGTAGCAGTTCTGACGTTAGAAGGATGCTGATAGAAGTTGCGTCAGATTAGTGCAAAATAGAAGTTATGATGTTATGCGTATGTTAGTTAGAATTTGCGTTGCACTATTAAAGAATAGAGGTTCTGGTAGCAGAAGTTGGACTAGCCAGAAGATGTGGCTGGCCGGGAGTTGTACTAGCCAGAAGATGTGGCTGATCAGAAGATGTAACTAGTCAGAAGTTGCATTAGTCAGAATTTGTACTAGTCTAAAGATGGGGTTAGTCAGAAACTGTGACAGTCAGAGGTTGTATCAGGTCAGAGGTTGAGTCAGTCAGAAACTGTGATGATCAGAACTTGTAGTAGTCAGAAGATTGTGTCGCCCAGAGGTTGCGCCATTAGAATCTATGTTATTAGAAACTGTATTGGTTAGAGGTTGCATTGGTCATAAGTTATAGCAGTCAGAAGATTGTGTCGCCCAGAGGTTGCGCCATTAGAAGCTATGTTATTAGAAACTGTGTTGGTTAGAGGTTGCATTGGTCAGAAGTTATAGCAGTCAGAAGATTGTGTCTCCCAGAGGTTGCGTCATTAGAAGTTGTGTATTTAGAAATAGAGTTGGTTAGAGGTTGCATGGTCAGAAGTTGGATGGCCTTTGCGTTGTTTGTGCAGAATGATGAACGTTATATGCTTAGAAGCTGTTGTTTGAGCTATAACAGTAGGAAAGTGACGGTCTTGACTTTAGAATTACATAATGACAGTGTTGACTTACTGTGAGAATTAAAATACCGTTGTGTTATTGATGAGAAGATATTAACAAATAATGATGTTTGATTATTTATAAATAAATGATGTTTGATGAATTATTTTGATTATTTGAGATGTTTTGAGATGATAAATTGAGATGTGTTGAGATGATAAATTGAGATGTTTTGAGATGATAATTTGAGATGTTTTGAGATAATTTGAGATGTTGTTTAACTTGGGTGTTATCATTACATTCATGGTTGTGTCGCATACATTGCATTTTTGAGATGGAGCTTATGCTCGTTGAGATGGCCTAGATTGGCAAATTTTGAGATGAAGGCTATGCCTTATTGACGCCTCTATTAATTGGAAAACTTTTGAGATGGGAGTTCTGCTCCAATGGTACCATATGCATTTGCATAGTATTGAGTCGCATTATATGATTTCATAAAGAAGTGTATTTTGATGTGGATGAATGTATATTATTGCTGAGATTGTTGTTAATTATGAGATGAGAAGTGGTGATGTTATTGATATAATTTAATATATTAATTATCATGCACTTTATTATATTGTTAGATATTTCACCCCTTCTGTTTGAATGTTGCCCTTATGTTGGTAACGTGCAGGTAATCGAGAGTGAAGGCTGTATACCTTCAATAGTTCGAGTCGGTGTCATTGCTCTGATATGTAACACTCGGGGGGATGAACGCTTGCTGTTTTTGATTGATGATTTTCAGTTGTTGAACTCTAATTTGATTATTACTAAATATGAGATGTTTCGAAGTTGCTGTTTTGTTAGAGATGCTATTAGGAATTCCGCTGCGTAGTCGTCGATTTATTTGATTAAAGATGTTATGTTGATGGTTCATCCGATGTTTTAAAAAGTGTTATATATCCACGATGAATGCAATGAATTTGTTAGAAGAATTTGTGACGTCCCGATTCATTTGTATGATTGAAATTTTATAACTCTGATTTATTTTGCATAATTGCTTGGGGTAGAATTGGGGTGTTACAAGAAGTACAAGTTCACATGTTATGGCTTTTTTCCTTGTTTTTGAAGCAAGCTTGACAAGCATTATTCTAAGGCAAGGTACAAGGCTATCTAAAGTGGTTAGGTACTTTAAACATGCTTATCTGATTGTGTATAGGATGCTTGTGCAGAAAGAACAAATGCAAAGCTCAAGAGAAGTTGACTTTGTGATTAAAGCCACTTTACTAGAATGGCAATGTTACTTTGTGCCATTAATGGAAATGCAACTTGGATAAAGCTTGAATCAAGTGGATAATAGCTTAAAAGAAAGTGTAATCTTATGATTATGGAGAGATCTTAAGATTTAGAGGCGTGCAAAACAAGATTGTGCAGCATAGGTTTGAAATTGACTTCTTGTTCATCACAAAATGGCTTGTAAATTAAGTGACAAAACCCAACTTCATCTCTTCGATTCTCCCTACTCAAGAATGATCTCAAGGAGTTATTGGACATTTTGGAAAGCTTGTAACATGCTTTACAACCCCTTTTTGCATTGCTTTTGAAGATTCCCCTCGTAACTATGTGAAAAAGTGTCATGAAGTTAGGTCAAAATCCTGTCCAAATTAGGGCAAAATTTCACTAAGTGTTTTGTTTCATGACCCTATGTTCATAAAATTGTAACTTGGAATCCAAGAATTTTTGGAAGAAGTTGTGTGAAGAAAAGTTGTAGATTTCATGGAGATATACAACTTTCATGTTGGAAGTTTCTCTTGAATCATCTTGCATCATGGTGAAAATTTGGCTCAAAGTTATGAAAAAATAAGAAATCTTCCATACTTAGAAAAATTTCTAAGTTAAGAAATTTTAACATTTCAAGATGAAATCTTGAATTCTTGATTTCTTGATGAACAAGTTTCATATTTTGACATGTTTTGATGAATTGTGATCTTTGACACTTGAATTTGACCAAAAAGTCAAAGTTTGACTTTTCAATATACAGTTGACTTTTGATCAGTTGACTGAAAAATTCATCTGTCAATCCAATGGACTTGAAATGTTTTGAACCATGTCATTAGGTCAAAATGATGAAATTGGACTCTTAAGATCATGCCTTAAACCAATTGACCATTTTCTAGGTCAAAAATCAGAAATTGCCCCTTCTCAGTCAAAACCCTAATTTTGACCATTTTGCCCTTTTGGAGATTTGATCAAATTTCTTGAGGAGTTGTGGTACAAACTTGATCAAATGATATATATAAGTTTAAAATGTTGATATGGATAAAAAATTAAGAAGTTTGACTGTAAATTGGCGATAGTTGGCTTTTTCCCTAATACAACTGATTTTTAGGTCAACTGCTTAATTGACTGAGCAAAAGTGTGATCCAAAGCTTGAAACTTGACATGAGTAATCTTGAGGGTCCATAATGATCCATTAAAGTCATATGGGTCATTAGAAGTTCAAAAATCCTTGTGAAATCTCAAACCCTAATTTTGGTCATCAGTGCTTAAGGAGATGTCTTGAGCTGATCCACCCTAGTGCAGTCTTGAGTCAAAGGAGATCTTGTGAGAAAAATCTTGATAAGTGAGAGGGAAAATTTTGGGGTACAACACTATCCCATTTCCATTTCGGATGTTCTAACGGTTGCATCAACCCTGCAGGCTTATGATGTTCAACTTTCGACTTCTAACATGTTAAACATGCATACACAAACCAAGCCACACCACTCTTCATTCCAGGCCACAAAAACAAATTCTTCAAATCTTGATACATCTTTTTAGCTCCCGGATGAATGCTCAACTTGCTTCTATGAATTTCCTCAAGAATTACTTTCTTCATATCCACATTATCAGGAATGTAAATCTGATTACGAAATCTCAACACACCTTGAGCATGTAACTTGAAATCTTTATTCTCTGAATGATCGATCCCAACCATCGAATCTACCAGTTTCACGTCTAACTTCTGAGCTTCTTTGATACTGTCCATAAATTCATTATTAATTTTCAACATTCCCAACATAACACTCTGTGGTGTCACTTCACAAACTAAGCTCATATCTCTGAGTTGTTCAATTAATTCCAACTCTCTAACCATCATTGTCGACATATGTAAAGTCTTTCGACTTAATGCATCAGCCACTACATTTTCTTTTCCTGGATGGTAATTCAAACTGAAATCATAATCCTTTAACAACTCCAACCATCTCTGTTGTCTCATATTCAATTCCTTCTGATTAAACAAATACTTTAAACTCTTATGGTCGCTAAATACTTCAAATCTAGAACCATAAAGATAATGCCTCCAAATCTTCAACACAAAAACAATTGCAACAAGCTCTAAATCATGCATAGGATCATTCTTTTCATGAGTCCTCAATTTCCTTGATGCATAAGCAACTACCTTATCATTCTGCATAAGCACACCTCCTAAACCCATCTTGGAAGCATCACAATATACCACAAAAGGTTCTCCTGGATTAGGTAATGTCAAAATTGGAGCCGACGTCAACCTCTTCTTCAATTCTAAAAAACTTCCTTCACATTGAACATCCCATACAAAAGCTCTACCTTTACAAGTCAACTTAGCTAACGGAAGTGCCAACTTAGAAAAACCTTCGATAAACCTTCTATAATAACCAATTAATCCCAAAAATCTTCTAATCTTGGTATCCGACTTTGGAGTTTCCCATTTCAACACAACATCTACCTTAGATGGATCTATAACAATTCCACTACCTGAGATAACATGACCAAGAAAACTAATCTCCTTTAACCAAAATTCACACTTAGACAACTTTGCATACAACTTCTTATCTTTCAAAACTTGCAATACTATTCTTAAGTGTTCTGCATGCTCTTCTTCCAAATTAGAGTAAATCAAAATGTCATCAATGAAAACCACTACAAACTGATCCAAACAAGTATGAAAGATATGGTTCATGTACTCCATGAATACTCCCGGCGCATTAGTAACACCGAAAGGCATCACCGAATACTCATAATGTCCATAATGCATTCTGAAATCCGTCTTCTGGATATCTTCATCTTTCTCTTTAATCTGATGATATCCCGACCTCAAATCAATCTTACTAAACACACGAGCACCCACCAATTGATCCATCAAATCGTTTGTTCTTGGAAGTGGATACTTGTTCTTAATCTCCACTTTATTCAATTTTCTGTAATAAACACAAAGTCTCATACTTCCATCTTTCTTCTTTACTAACAACACTGGAGCTCCCTACGGCGATACACTTGGTCTTACAAACTTCTTTTCAAGAAACTCTTCCAATTTCTTCTTTAATTCTGACAATTCAGATGCAGACATTTTGTATGGTGCCATAGAAATAGGCCTGGTACCAGATACAATATCAATAGCAAATCCAACTTCCCTATCTGGCGGTACATTAGGAATTTCATCAGGGAAAACTTCAGGAAATTCATGCACCACTTGCAATTCTTCAATTATAGCTTGATTCTCGACAGATAACGAGGCCATCAATGAGAACATATGAGCCTCTTATTGCATCAACTTCCTCAACTATTTAGCAGACAATAGACCAACTTCCTCTTCCTCAGGAGTAGAAAACCTCACAGACTTGTTATAACAGTTAATATGAACATAGTTGTGCTCTAACTAGTTCATACCTAAGATCACATCCAACCCACTTAAAGGCAACCAAACCAAATCAATAACAAAGTATGTCGAAGATCAACAAAGTACACTTTAAACACACAAGAGAAGTAGTCACTGATCCCTTGGTTGGATTATTAACGACCATCTCCCCATTCATAGAAGACAACATAAGACCCAATCTTTCAACACAGTTAGCAGCAATAAAACAATGAGTAGCACCAATATCAGTAATAGTAATTAAAGGAGTACTATTAATGAAACATGTACCTCTGATGAGTCTGTCCTCATTAGCCGTCTGATTCTTAGCCAAAGCAAAGACTTTTCCACTGTTTTGCACCTTCATCCGCTTCTGACACTGACTACCAATGTGTCCTTCTTTACCATAATTGAATCAAATCACCTCCTTATGCTTGCACTCATATACAACATGTCCAATCTTACCATAACAGAAACACCTCTTCACCTCACCAATACACACATTGCTCTTATGACCAAATTTTCCATATTTGAAACAAACCACACCAGCAAGAGCATCTCCCCCACTAGTCCTCTGACCCTGAGCAACTTTCTGTTTACCTTTACCAGCTGGGGCATCATAAGGCTTACCACGATTCTGTTGGTGCTTACCCCTCTTCCCACTGATAATCTTATAATGAGCATTATTATCCTCTTCATAAATCCTGTAACTATCAATCAAATCAGCAAAGACACAAATCTTATGGTATCAAACTTCCTTCTTGATCTCTGGGTGCAACCCATTCTCAAACTTGATACACTTCGAAAACTCAACATTCACTTCACTATAGTGCGGATAAAACTTAGCCAACTCCGCAAATTTTGCAGCACATTCAACAACCGACATTCTCCCTTGCTTCAACTCAAGAAATTCAATTTCCTTCTTACCACGAATGTCTTCAGGGAAATACTTCCTCAGAAATTCCCTACAGAACACAGCCCAACTGACATTTTCACCAGCAGCTTCCAACCTCTGACACGTCTCTAGCCACCAGTCACTAGCTTTGACTGCTAGCATATGAGTACCATATCGAACCTTCTGTGTTAGAGTGCAGTCCATCACACGGAAGATTCTCTCAATTTCCTTCAACCAATCCAACGCTCCATCAGGATCATACTTACCCTTGAAGGTAGGCGGATTCTCCCTCTAGAAGGTCGCCAAACTACGAGATCCAGCATTCTCGTCAGTATTTGGATGATTCTCCATATCATATTCCATTGCTTCTAAAGAAGAAGCAAGTGCAACATCATTCCTTCCATCCATCTCAAATTATAACTACAACATAAACAACGGTTAGAACTCAAATTAACAATACTCGATTATTAGGTAAAACTGCGACTCGACAACTTAGTCAGACGAACCGACTTGCTCTGATACCAACTTTGTAACACCCCAATTTTAGCCAACAATTATATATGAAATCAGAGTTATAAAACGTCCACAACTAAATCAGGATGCTACAAATCCGGCTTTAAAACAACGGCATTCATTACAGATACATAACACATTAACTTGGATGACCCAACAGCAAACATAAAATAATCTTTTTTAAATCAACAACTTTCATAACTTCGCAGCGGAATCAATATATCATCTTTGTCCAACAACTTAAAATAACAAGCATTCAATTGAAACAACTTGGAGTTTAACAACTGAAATAATAACAAAAATAAAATAGCAAGCGTTCATCCCCCCGAGTGTTACGTATCAGAGCAATGACACCAACTCGAACTACTGAAAGTAAACCGCCTTCACTCTGGATTACCTGCACGTTACCAACATCGGGGTAACATTCAAACAAAAGGGGTGAGATATCGAACAAAATAATTGAATGTATGACAAATATTACATTAGAATCAGTCTATGCAAAATCACAACTTCACAACTTTAAACAACATCAATCACAACAAAAGATCAACAAAACATAATAATTAATTCATCAACACAACAACTCAATATGCAATGTGAAATGCAACTTGTTACTATGCATATGTGTTGTACCCCAAAATTTTCCCTCTCATTTTATCAACTCTTCTCATCACAAGGCTCTTTGAACTCAAGATCAAGCTAGAGTTTGCTCTGCTCAAGACATCTCCTTGCACTATTGACCTAAATTAGGGTTTGAGTCTGCATAGAGAATTTTGGACTTATAATGCTCAAAGTGACTTTCATACTTCATTTTGGACTCACAAGTTTGACCATACCAGGTTTCAAGCCTTGAATCAAATTTTTGCCCAGTCAATTGGACAGTTGACTTGGAAATCAGTTGTATTGGGGAAAAAGTCAACTGTGGCCAATTTACAGTCAAACCTCATGAATTTTGACCCACATCAACATTATGAACTCATATGAACCATTTGATCATGTTTGGACCACAAATCCACAAGAAATTTGATCAGATCACCAAAAGGGCAAAATGGTCATTTTTAGGGTTTTGACTATACAAAGGCAATTTCTGATTTTTGACCTAGCCAATGGCAAATTGGGTTCAACCATGGACTCAAGGACTCAATGGCATCATCTTGACCTATTCAACAAGTTCAAAAGATCTCAATTGCATTGGATTGACAGATGAATTTTTCAGTCAACTGATCAAAATTTGACAATACACTGAAAAGTCAAACTTTGACTTTTTGGTCAAAATCAAGTGCCAAGGGTCATTTTTCATCAATATGTGTCAAAACATGAAAATTGTTCATCAAGAAACCCATTTATGCAAATTAGGGTTTAAAGTTGAAAATTTTCATAATTTGGAATTTTTCTAAGTTATGAAATTTTCTTAATTTTTACTAAATTTGCCCCACATTTTCACCATGATGCAATTGGATTCAAACAAAACTTCTAACATGAAATTTGTATTCCTCCACAAAGTCTACAACTTTGATTCACAAAGTTTTCTCAAAAGAAGCTTGGATCTCAAGTTATGATTTTTGGAACAAGGGTCCCTAAAACTTTTAACTTAGTGAAATTTTGCCCTAGTTTAGGAAGGATTTTGACCTATCTTCATGGCCATTTTTCACATAGTTCCACTTGGTATCTCAAGTTTAATATCAAATATGGATTGTAGAACATGTTGCAAGCTTTCCAAAATGTCCAAGAACTCCTCAAACACATTTGTGGTTAGAGAGAATCGAAGGCTTGAAGTTGGAAAAAACTCACTTTTCATCCATGGCATATTCATGTTCATACAAGTTGCAATTTCAAGTCAGCATGCTTTGCACTAGATTACAGGCCTCTAAACCACTTCACACTCAATAATTTAATGCAAATCCATTGGTCTAAGACATTGTTTTGGTCATTAGGACATTGTACACAAAACTAATCCCTAAGGTAGAAAAAGGTACATTGCCATTTTTGCCATGATCTTGCTTTATGTCAAACCACAATCTTTGAGTATTGGTCCAGATATTTTGCAGCTAATCAAATCCACAAATTAGAGGGGCCAAGATCAGAGGTTACAAGGTGTTGTATAGCCTGTACAAGCCTGTTACATATCACTTCCACATTTTGCTTCAAAAACAAGAAACATGTCCAAAACTTAAAAACTTGAACATCAGCCCAAAGAAACTTGTGCAAGCATTTTAAACATCTTTCTCACATCCCTCTGAGCCAGAAACACAATTGCTTGAGCCTCTAAACATCCCCTAGCCAGAAATTACCTTCCATTGGCAAAACAGGGCAGAACCTGCAACTTGACTTCCATAGCACATTTGGCTCGTGCGTTTTGGCCAAAACTTGTTCAAACACATTCCATTCCATCCATCCAAGCTATCCCAAACCTTAAACACCAACTCTAACTACATTTACAGAGTTTTCCATTTTCATTTTGAGCTTGTGCAGGATGAGTTCTATAGGCTGATTCAAAGACATTCAAGGCAAGCAGGGTATTGGAGAAGGTTAAGTGAAGTTCAAGCAAGCTCCCAGACATCTCAAGCCTTGTTGAAAAGCTCTACATTGCCCTACACAAAGTCAGCTGAAATCGATTTTTGTCCACTTCATATCTCTCTATTTAGGAACATTTAGCCTTAGGTTTGTGAATAAGAAATGTAGTATTCATTGCCATGAAGCTGTACATATGCTCAGTTTTCATTTATATTAAGCATGCTGAGAGAATTTCATCCATGAACATACTGAAAAAACTAGGTTAGATTTTAGGGCCAGAGAAATTCTCTCTGGTCTTTGAGAGTTAAGATAAGTTGTTTATATGGTTGGAATCGTCTTGAAATGCTCTACAAGTTTGATGTTATGTGTTTTTGCAATAGATCTCGTATACAGGATCTGACAGTTGTACAGGGCGCGCGCGCGTTTTCAAAAGCCAGAGGTTGAAGATGAAGTGGTGGGCTGGGCTTGGCCTGGCTCACTATTGACACCTCCCTTTTTCCTTTTTGCACCCCCTGGCCCAATTTCTTGTTATTTTATATTTTTGCATTTTTATTTTCATTTCTGATTTTGTTTATTTATTTCCAAATATAAAAAATACTCAAAAATATTTTTATAATTTTTTCACATTTATTTTGCATTTTATTTTTATTTTTCCAACATAAAAAGCAATTTAATTACTTTTATCTTATTTATTAAAACTTGAAAATAATATATAAATTATACTTTTATTTTTAATTTTTTATTTTTATTCACACTGAAAATATTATTCTAAATATAATTTATTTTGTATATATTTTATTTATTATACATATTTAATATAATACACACACACACACACACACACACACACACATATATATATATATATATAAATATATATATATATATATATATATATATATATATATATATATATATATATATATATATATATATATATATATATATATATATATATATATATATATATATATATATATATATATACTCTTATTTTATTATATATTTAGAATAAAAAATATAAAAATATTATACTTATACTTTTTATACTATAAAAATACTTTTATTCTAATTATATTTTATTTTGTATATATTATTTTAATTTTATTGTATATAAATAAAATGATTAATATATTTACTTTCTTAAAGAAAATTAGGGTTTTACCCTTAGCCAAACAAATTAATCTTTTTATTTATTTCTTTATTTTTACATTAAATATTTTTACATACATAAATAAACAAAAAAACATTTTTTTTGCATAATCCATATTATTTGATATATTTATTTATTTTGTTTATTTAAATATTGTCCATTTATTATTTATGCATTTGAATTCAATTTGGATGTAATAGTAAATTAGGGTTTATATTTCCTGTCAAATACACCCCCATTCAAAGATTGTACCCCCATCCACATAATCATGTTGTAATAGCTTAGATTTTTAATTCTCGCACTTTATGCTTTCAATTATGCCATAATTAGAGATTAGGGTTTGTATGCAAAAATCAAAACCAACAAGTAGCTTGACCTAATCAAAGACAAAAATGCATGAAAATCAATACACAATGCACACTTGCATCCCTAGGGTTACAATCCACTTGTTGCCTTAAAAATGGGTCATGTTATGCATGTTGGGTACTTTGGCAAAACAAAAACAAAACAAAAGATCATAGTCCCTCGATGACGCTATCTTGGTTGCCTAAACAAAATGATCAAGTCCCTCAAAAATTTGCCAAAGATACTTAACACAATTGCTATCATGGTCTATACGATGACCCGCGCCTGTCCCGTTTAACATCCTAACACAAGGTTGTTCACCAAATACAATGGTGAAACAACACTGTCAAAAGGGTTAAAAACATTAAGAAAGATCTTTGAGTAAAGTAGGGTAGACAACTCTTAGTTACTTGATCAAAAGCTTGCAAAACATCCTTGCTATTTTCAAACACACTTCACAACACAATTTCAAAACATTTCCCAAATCAAACTTTCAAACATTGAAATCTTTTCAAAAGACAAAAACACCTTTGTATACGTTCAAACAAGAATCATTACCAAGGTTGCCACAACAACGGCCTCTTTTCAAAACATCTTTCAAAACCACACACACAAAGCACCATTTCAAACAATTGAAAAGCAAAAGCAAGTGATCTAAACAAATAACTAAGAGCCCATGGATAACCATGGATGAAAAGGGTGCTTGCACCTTCCCTTTCCATAATCTACTCCCCGAACCCAAGAAAACATCTCAAAGGTCTTTCCTGTGCTTTTTGACCTTTCCTTAGGATAAAATAAAAAGTCGGTGGCGACTCTTGCTAAATCGAAACATTTGCGAACACAAACACAAAACCTCAAGTCAGTTCTCCCACCGTATCACAGAATTGGCGACTCTGCTGGGGAATTCTTTAAAAGTGGAGTAACCTTAGGGTATAGATCACCTTTTGCATGCTTATCTTGTTTGCTTTGATTGCTTTACATTTGGTTCTATTGTTTGGGCTTGAAATCCTCTACCCGGATTTGGGAAACATTCATAGGTAAATAGCAATACATTGTGGAAACTGTGTGGGGTATATCGACATGGTTGAAGCAATAGCTATATTAGTGCAACATATTTGTGAATATCGGTAGCCTTTAAGTCAATCAAAGAGAATACGGGGACGCTGAGTGATGTCATAAAGCACTAATGAACTCTTAGAACCTTACTTGACCATCTTGGCCTTATTAGGGGTAGTGAGATGACCGGCTTTGGTGCAGTCCGAAGCTGGTAGATACTCGATACTACACTCATTGAGGGTTATTTTCTTGGAATATTTCGATCGCCAGTTAAGTGGCTAAACTGAAACAATGAACACAGAAAATAATCCAGTGATATTGAGCTCCTTAGAACCCGGTTATTATTTATAGGACAGGTTGAGCCAACTAACTTCAAGAGGGTACTTACCTATGAAACCTCATGCAAGCCTGAAACTAGGATCTTGTGTGACTTGTTTGTACATATGCTTGTGCATACATCATGAACATCATAAAGCATCATATGCATCCACTAACCATTTCAAGGGTTTGGATCTTCATCTTTGTTCTTGTTGTGTAGGTCATGGAATCTCTTCGCAGAAAAACAATTCAGGTCAACCTTGTGAGAATCCCTCCTCAACTCAAGGAGCTTACTTCCAAGATTCTAGAGAATTCTCTCTTCAGTGAAAGACATGGTAGACTTCTCGACTTGGTCAACTCCAACATTGAAGAAGACATGGTGAAAGTTCTCTTCCAGTTCTTTGACCCTCTACACCACTCCCTGATTACCAACTAGTACCTACTTTGGAGGAATTTTCTCAACTCCTGAGGATTCCAATTCTTCATCAACTACCCTACAACGGTACGGAAAGAGAACCAAAGCCTGAAGATGTTGCTCAAGCCTTACACTTGCAACCATCTGATATCAAAGGTCATTGGGAAACCAGAAGTGGTGTCAAGGGTTTCTTGGCAAAGTTTCTGTTTGAGAAGGCACAAGACTGCTGGAATTCTCTAGATCTGCAAGTTTTTGAGGAGATTGTAACACTTCTCATCTATGGGTTGGTCTTGTTCCCAAACCCTGATCAGCTTATAGATGTGAATGCTGTCAAAATTTTCATATCTCGGAATCCTGTGCCTACAAAGTGGATAGTAAGACACTGGGACACAAAAATTCCATCCCCCTTGAGCCTTACCTCAAGTGGGTACGAACCCGCACCCAGAGTCTTATGATGCCATACCCTTACATTCTGCCTATGATCAAAGAGCCTGTTATGGAAGGAGAGGTTCCATACACCCTGCTACATCCTGACATGCCAACATCATTGGAAGAATTGCAAAAGAGTTAGATACAACTCAAGAAAGAACGGAATACTTTTGAAACTAGCTTCTATGCCAGCGAGAAGAAGGTTATGGAACTTACCCGCCGACTTCACGAGAAGGATACTCTCAACACTTACATCACGCCAAAGAGGATGCGCAATGTCTTTTTACATTAAGAATTTTTTAATATTTGGCCCATGGGGCATTTATGTACTAACAAATTTCTTATTAATATGACATGTGTTTTTTTTGTTTGCAACGAATTTGAATTTCTGAATCTTTGAATGCATTACATGAATAACATATCATTCATCATATGCATAAACAGGTCTTCACACCAGGTTTCCTTATCTTTCTACTGTTTATTTCAGCAAGATGGATATAGAGCAGACGGTTAAAGATCTGCAAGCACAGAATTCGCAATTCCAACAACTCCTCATGACCTTAGCAAAGGGTCAAGAGGATCTTAAAACACTATTAGAAAAAGAGAAGGAACCAGAAAAGAAGAAAAAGAAAAGAATTGGTGTGGCCACTATGCGAAGAAGATTTGAGCATCAGGCTAGGAGAGTTCTGGAATTCCCCTCAACGTCTGACGAAGGGGTTGGTAAGGGAAAGGGAGTTGCAATGCCCTCCGAATCTGAAGCTGAAGAAGAAGAAGAGGAAGAGGATGAAGATTACTCTGAACAGCAATACCCTCCGGCGGATGATAAGTATAAAAATCTTGAGGATCGGTTGGCAGCCATGGAGTTGCAAAGGGTACCTGGGCTAGATTTCGAAGAACTAGGGTTGGTTGCTGGGATCGTCATTCCTCCCAAGTTCAAAGTACCTACATTTGCTAAATACGACGGTTTGTCCTGTCTGAAGATGCATCTGCGGTCCTACGTCAGAAAGATCTAACCTCACTCTTCTGATAAGGATCTGTGGGTCCACTTTTTTCAAGATAGTTTGTCGGGTATGCAATTGGACTGGTTCTATTAACTTGAGAGATATGATGTTCATAACTGGGAAGATTTAGTTGCTGCTTTCTACCGACAATACCAATACAACGCAGATTTAGCGCCTACTCGTACTCAACTATAGAGTATGGGTATGGCCTCTAATGAGGGATTTAAGGAGTATGCCCAGAAGTGGCGGGATTTGGCTGGAAAGGTGCAGCCGCTGTTGTCGGATAGAGAGCTGGTTGACATGTTTTTGGGGACCCTGTCAGGTCCATTCTTCAATCACTTGATCGGGAGTTCATCTACAGGGTTCACCGAATTAATACTGGCAGGTGAAAGGGTCGAAGCTGGCATTAAGAGTGGTAAAATTCAGAAGGATACCTCCGCTTCCACTGCTATCAAGAAAACATTCCCAGCCAAGAAGGAAGTTTCTGCTATTCATACCCAGAGAAACCAAGGGAGAATGGAGCGCTGACCCGCGGTGGGGGCTGTGATGATCCAGAATTCCTCAACCGATCAACCTCGAAGCAATCAACCAAGAACTAACCAGCAAAGGGTAGAAAGGCCACAACGGCAGTTTACCTGGATCAATATGACACCGGCTCAAGTCCTCCCTCATCTGTTAAAGTTAAACCTTACCAACTTGAAAGAAGCGCCGAAAAACCCAAATACCTTTTCTCCCTATTATCATTCAAATGCAAAATATGCATATCACTCAGACAGTGTAGGGCATGATACCAACAACTGTTGGGCTCTTAAAAGCAAGATCCAAGATTTGATAGATGCCAAGGAAGTAGAGTTTGATGCTCCCAAAAAACCTAATGTGATATCCGCTCATATGCCAAAACATGGTCATGATGTCCATGCAATTGTGGAAGATCTTCATATTACCGTTGTTGATGAATTAATGACTCTGTTGCCAATGATTAAAATGAATCTGTTGAAAGTCGGGATCTTCTCGGGCTGTGAAAAAGATTGTTACTTCTGTTCAACCTTGCAATCCAACTGCCCACTGTTGAAATCAGGCATCCAACGCTTGATGGATACTCAAGAGATCCTCTTTCAGAAAACTCTTGTTGCTACTATTACTCATGTTACTCTTGTTACCCTTGTTACTCCAATCAATGACGTTGCTATAATCACCATTTCCGACAATCTTTCCAAGACCTGCAAAAGGCCTGTTAAGATTACGCCTGATCTAAAGCTTCTACCGTTGAAGATTACCATGCCAGGGCCTATCCCATATAAGTCAAACAAGACGATACCATGGAATTATGGAGGAGAGATCTTCTACCATGGTGTTAAGCAGATCGAATCAGTCCAAGGGAATTCCGATGATGAAACTCCTGACATAGGGAATATTGTAGGGACAAGTAAGATAACTCGTAGCGGAAGAATCTTCTCTCCGGAGATTGCTCCTCCATGGACAGTCTTCAGACCCTCAAGTGCTCCTGTGCCTGCCAAGATATTTGTGCGAAGTTTGGTGATTGAAGAAATTGTTACTCCCGAAGTTATACCCTCTGTTGTTATTGTTGGTAAAGGTAAGGGAATCGAAGAAGCTCCCGTCAGGACGAGGGCTCAGGCTTTGGTTATCCCCGAGACCACCCAAAAAGAGATGGAGGATATCTTAAAGATGATTAAGAAGAGCGACTATGATGTCATAGAGCAGCTGGGGCAAACCCCTTCGAAAATCCCTATGCTGGCTCTATTGCTCTGCTTTGAGGCTTATGCAAAAGCCTTGATCAAATTTCTAAAGACGGCGTACGTGCCTCACGAAACTTCTGCGTATCAGTTTCAAGAGTACGTGGCTAACCTTACAGCTGATAATGGTCTTGGCTTTTCTGATGCTGATTTGACGTCTAAGGGAAGAAAGCATAATGATGCACTGCATGTCTCGGTAGAGTGCAGAGGAACTACACTTGCTCATGTTCTGGTTGATATTGGTTCATCTTTAAATGTTCTACCAAAGAAAGAATTGGACAGATTAGACTATGAAGGTTTGACCCTAAAACCCAGTAATATTATTGTTAGAGCCTTCGACAGTTCTAAGCGAATGGTTCACGGAGAGGTGGACATTCCAATCAAAGTGGGTACAGAAATTTTCAACTCTACATTTTATTTTATGGACATCCGTCCTTCATATCCATGCTTGTTGGGAAGGCCATGGATCCACAACGTTGGGGAAGTCACTTTTTCTCTACACCAAATGCTAAAATATCCGGTCCAGGGTAAAATCATAACAGTTCATGGTGAGAAGGAGTATATGATAAGTCACCTTAACTCTTTCCGCTACGTAGAGTTAGATGGTGAATTCATAGAAACACCTTTCCAACACTTTGAAGAGGTTTCTCCTGAGGTCGCGGTAGCCAAGATAATGACTGATGTGCCCATCATTGCCAAGCCTATGTCCCGGATGTCATCCCTTAAAGATGCGGAGGCTGTAATCAAGGAGGAAGGAAGTACAATGTGGGGTCAACTGCCAGATTTTCCTCACAAGACAGACAAGTTCAGATTGGGTTTCACTGCTGCTAGCCAGAAAGCTGTACATCGCTCCCGGGCTGGAGGACCACCCTTAAAAATCACTCACCATGGAGTTCATGCTTTAGAAGATGATGATGAAGAAGGAAACTTTGAAGATTAGATATTTCCAACCATTGAAGGGGGACTGAACAACTGGGAGGCGAAAGACTTCGTTCCCATTACTTTCATCAATCAGTAATTTATCTTATGAACATTTCCTATTTGGTATGTAATAACTTTTAAACAATTCGTACACTCTTTTTTTCCTTATGCCTTACCCGGGGCATGTAGGTCCATTTGTAAGGGTTTTGATTCTTCATTTTCATATGCCATCTTTTAATGAATCATGGACGTTTTCATCTATAAACTGTTGTGTTCATTTTCTTTCTTTTTACATTTCATTTTGTTTAAACGTGGCTATCCCTTACACACACCCACACTCACAAAATGCAGGTACCCATCCACTCCGGATTCCATGGGTGACTATTCTGCTTTGGCCTTCAGTGACTCTGAAGATTTGGTCAATCATGCCGAGTACGAAGGTGATGAAGACTGTGAAGTTCCTGGAGAGTTAGCTAGACTTCTGCAACAAGAAGAAAGGGCTATTATGCCCTATGAAGAGTTATTAGAGACTATCAATTTGGGAACAGAGGAAGACAAGAAAGAGGTTAAAGTGGGTGCCAACCTGGAGCCAAGTGTCAAAGAGCGCTTAGTTCAGCTGTTGAATGAGTTTGTTGAAATCTTCGCCTGGTCCTATGAAGATATGTCGGGACTGGATACATATATTGTGGTTCACCGTCTCCCTACAAGAGAAGATTGTCCACCAATCAAACAGAAAGTCCACCGAATGAGGCCTGACATGTCCGAAAAGATCAAAGCTGAGGTGATGAAGAAGTTCAATGCTGGCTTTCTGGATGTTGCTTCCTATCCATAATGGGTTGCTAACATTGTGTCCGTGCCTAAGAAGGTAGAGAAAGTCAGAATGTGTGTGGACTACAGAGACCTAAACAGGGCTAGCCCTAAAGATGATTTTCCACTACCACACATTGACATATTGGTTGACAACACAGCTCAACACAAGGTATTTTTCTTCATGGATGGATTCTCGGGATACAACCAGATCAAAATGGCCCCCGAAGACATGGAGAAGACTACTTTTGTTACGCAATGGGGTACCTTCTGCTATAAAGTGATGCCATTCGGACTGAAGAATGTCGGGGAAACCTATCAGCGAGCCATGGTAGCTTTGTTTCATGACATGATACATCATGAAATCGACGTCTATGTAGACGACATGATAGCCCGTTCACAGACAGAAGAAGAACACCTCGACCATCTGCAAAAGTTGTTTGTCAGATTGAAGGAATATAAGCTCAGACTGAACCCTAGCAAGTGCACTTTCGGAGTCAGTTCTGGTAAACTTTTGGGATTCACCGTCAGCAACAAAGGCATTGAGGTTGATCCTGCTAAAGTCAAAGCTATACAAGAAATGCCTGCCCCCCGCACTGAAAAGGAGGTTAGAGGTTTCTTGGGACACTTAAACTATATTGCAAGGTTCATCTCTCACCTAACATCTACTTGTGAGCCAATCTTCAAGCTGTTGAAGAAAGATCAGGTGGTTGAGTGGAATAATGATTGTCAAGTTGCTTTTGATAAGATCAAGGAGTATTTGCTGGAACCTCCTATCTTGATGCCACCCGTTGAAGGAAGACCTTTAATCATGTATCTGACTGTTTTGGATAACTCAATGGGGTGCGTACTAGGCCAACATGACGAGTCTGGCCAAAAAGAGCATGCCATTTATTACCTTAGCAAAAATTTACCGATTGTGAGACTCGCTACTCACTGCTCGAGAAAACTTGCTGCGCTTTGGTATGGGCTGCTCGCCGGCTGAGGCAGTATATGTTGACACATACCACTTTGCTGATTTCCAAGTTGGATTCGATCAAGTACATCTCCGAGAAGCCTGCTTTATCCGGAAGAATCGCTAGATGGCAGATGATCCTGACTGAGTATGATATCTAATACACAACCCAAAAAGCTATAAAAGGGAGTGTACTAGCTGACCATCTAGCTCAGCAAGCCATCGAAGATTGCCAATCTATGAGGTTCGACTTCCCTGACGAGGACATTATGACATTGGACAACATTGAAGGTAACGGACCGTATGACGGACCTGAACAAGGATCCCGATGGACCCTGTACTTTGATTGTGCTTCAAACGCACTTGGAAACGGTATCAGCGCGGTACTTATCTCTCTAGAAGGTTGCCATACACCTTTCACTGCTAGACTCTGCTTCAGCTGTACCAACAACATGGCCAAGTATGAAGCTTGTATCTTTGGTCTCAAGGCTGCTATTGACTTGGGAATCAAATCTCTGATTGTGTTTGGGGACTCAGCTTTGGTTATCAGTCAAATCAAAGGAGACTGGGACACTAAACATCCTAATCTTATCCCATACAAAGAACATGTCCTGACATTGTTACCACATTTCGAGCAGATTATCTTTGAGCACTTCCCGCGAGAATAAAATCAGCTAGCAGATGCTCTGGCTACAATGTCTTCCATGTTTAAACTGAACTGGGATAATGAGGCTCCCCAAATCACCATTGAGCGAATGGACGAACCTGCGCACTCTCATGAGATTGATATCGAAGAAGTAGTGGAACAACCCTGGTTTCATGAAATCAAAAGGTATCTCAAGACTCGAGAATACCCTGAAGGAGCTTCAGTCAATGACAAAAAGTTCTTAAGGAGATTTGCTGCCAAGTTCTTCCTGAGCAATGGTATCTTATATAAGCGCAGCCATGATTGTGTTCTACTTCATTGTGTGGACAAAGTTGAAGCTGAGTTGATCATGACT
Organism: Vicia faba; assembly: GCA_948472305.1. Lineage (NCBI taxonomy): Eukaryota > Viridiplantae > Streptophyta > Magnoliopsida > Fabales > Fabaceae > Vicia > Vicia faba. The sequence continues at coordinate 5,990 of CATIWC010001304.1, read as the reverse complement.
GTAATACATAGCGGCACATTTGGCACCCATTTAAGCGGACATACAATGGCTAAGAAGATTCTAAGGGCAGGCTACTACTGGTCTACCATGGAAGTTGACTGTCATCAATATTCCCGTACTTGTCACAAATGCCAGGTCTATGCTGACAAGGTACATATTCCTCCAGTTCCTCTCAATGTTCTAACATCTCCTTGGCCATTCGCGATGTGGGGAATCGACATGATTGGAGAGATCAAGCCTACGGCATCCAATGGAAATCGCTTCATCTTGGTGGCTATTGATTATTTTACCAAGTGGGTTGAAGCGGCTTCCTTCGCCTCCGTTACAAAGAATGTGGTTGCCCGCTTCATTAAGCAGAACCTCATATGCTGGTATGGTATCCCCGACAGGATCATCACGGACAACGGTACAAACCTGAATAACACTGTTATCACCGCTCTGTACGAGCAGTTCAAGGTTCAACATCACAATTCATCTCCCTACCGGCCAAAGATGAACGGTGTTGTTGAAGCTGCGAACAAAAATATCAAGAAGATCATTCAAAAGATGACAGTCACATACAAGGACTGGCATGAGATGTTACCGTTTGCTCTGCATGGATATCGTACCATGGCGCGTACTTCCACTGGGGCAACCCCCTTTTCTTTGGTATATGGTAAGGAGGCTGTTTTACCTATGGAAGTTCAGATTCCTTCCTTGAGGATTATGAAGGATGTTGGTTTAAGTGAAGACGATTGGATTCAAACCTGGCTTGATCAACTTAATTTGTTCGACGAGAAGCAACTTACTGCTATTTGTCATGGTCAAACGTATCAAAAACGGTTGATCAAGCCTTTCAACAAGAAAGTCAGACGTCAGGTATATCAATTCGGAGATCTTGTAATCAAGAGAATCATCTTGCCGCAAAGTGATCCCAGGGGAAAATGGACTCCTACTTATGAATGACTGTTTGTGATCAAGAACATCTTTTCTGGTGCGACAATGATTCTGACCACCATGGACGGCGACGACCTTCCGCACCCTGCGAATGCAGACATAATCAAAAGATACTACACATAAAACAACCCAACAAGTTGAAAACCCGAAAGGGCGACTTGGGCAGAAATGGGCATCTCGGTGAATCGAAAACCCGAAAGGACGATTCAGGCAAAAATTAGGGATAAATAAAAAAATTTGTACACCCGTCAAGTTGAAAACCCGAAAGGGCGACTTGGGCAAAAAAGGGTTTCCCGGTGGACCTAAAACCCGAAAGGGCGGTCCAGGCAAAATGAGGGAATTAAAGCGTATGACTATGTCTCGTCGGATCACTTTAAGGACAATCTCTTCATGGACAAGCTCCAAGCTTCTGATCTATCCAATCATCTGCGAACGAAGCAACGAATGGACAAGATATTCAGAGTTGTGAAGGCTATAGCAGAATGGGAACCCCCATGGAATTGTTACACATAGCCATCTTTCTTTGTATAAAATTTTTCTCAATTTTACAACAACATTCTCTTACTAGGATGACTGTCTCCCTTGTACAAAAATATTTACAAAATTAATACAAAGATACTTCAAAGTGCAGAAATTTGCTTGCCTTTTCTTTCTTTTTTACACTTATGTTTCATTTGAAAACGTCCAATGATTTGTTAAATGAGCATATGCATTTGAATGTAATTACTGCCTACAAATAAAATGAAAGGAGAAAGGATAATTACTGATAGTTTGAAGGTACGGGAAAATGTCTCTAGGCTATTCCAGAAGAAATCCCCTACAGTATGTCATTCCGATCCTCAACAAAGTTAAAACCTTGAATTACATATCCCCAGCGGAGTCATGTTTCAAAATCACCATCAGAGCTAAGTTTCTAAACTCCCGATCCCCAGCAGAGTTTCTCCTTAAACAACAAAATAGGAATCCCCAGTAGATTGGCATACAACCCAAACTCCTGATCTCCCCAGCAGGATAAACATTCTCCCCACAGAGTTATTTCCCAGCAGAACAAAGATTCTTGTTCCCGTTTCTCCATTTGAAGCCTCTCAGGTTTTAATTCCCCAGTAGAGATCGTCGGAGTAATCCTTATTTCCCCAGGAAAGTCACGAAGGATTATCAATTCCTCACAAGTCCCCAAGGATCTTAAATCCTCAGCAGTAGTCCAAAGGACATTCTCAGTCTCAACAATCAAAGGTTTTGAATCTCCAACAGCAGTCAAGAGCTTATTTTCCTCGGCAGCAGTCAAAGATTTCATTATCTCCAGCTATCTAGGATTTATTTTCCTCAGCAAGATAGCTAATCGGCTTACATGCACATACATTACATTCATATACCATAAACATTGATAGAACACATTTTACTGCATCATACATATCATGCAACATAACTTTGTGTTTTAGCTAACATTTTACCCTTTTCAGGATAAGATTAAAAAGCTATCATTCAGGATAAGATTACTGCATCATACATATCATGCAACATAACTTTGTGTTTTAGCATACAAATATTCAAAGATTTCAGATACAGTATGGATACACCCCAGACACGGCGATCATTCTATTACTCATTCAGAATTTCAAGTCAAGATACAATATGGATACACCCCAGACACAGCGGTCATTCTATTACTCATTCAGACTTCAGCAATCAGATACAGACTAGATACGCTCCAAACACAGAGGTCATTCTATTTCTCATTCAGATTCAACTATCAAATTCAAATTCAGATACACTCCAGAAACGGAAGTCATTCTGTCACTTATCCGGATCCCAGTTACAGTACGGATACACTCCAGACACGGAAGTCATTCTGATACTGATACAGATCTCAACTTCAGATACAGTCCAGATACGCTCCAGACACGGTTGCCATTCTGTCACTCATTCGGAATTTATCCCCAGCTCAGAGATGCTCCATACACGGATGTTTTTCTGTCGCCCATTCAGAATACATATACACTCCAAACACGGCAGTTATTCTGATATTCGTTCAAAAAATCAAATACAGTTACAACATGGATACGCTCCAGACACAGACGTCATTCCTTTGCTCATACGAATCCAATCTCCAGATACAACTCAGATACGTTCCAGATACGGATACCATTCTGACGTTCATGCTACTGATATTCAACAAACATTTTTGATGGCATCTCTAAGCCCATCTCCAGCAAGATTCTATCATCTCCAAATGGCATCTTCAATCCCATTCCCTCAACAATATTTTGACGAGTGCAAATTTACAGGCACTCTAGTGTCCAATCCTCTTTTACCTTCGAGTCACGAAAGGCAAACTTGTCAATCTAACTCTTCAGGTTCAAGAAGATTGAACAGGGGAAACTGTTGTACCCCAAAATTTGCCCTCTCATTTTATCAACTTTTCTCATCACAAGGCTCTTTGAACTCAAGATCAAGCTAGGGTTTGCTCTGCTCAAGACATCTCCTTGCACTATTGACCTAAATTAGGGTTTGAGTTTGCACAGAGAATTTTGGACTTCTAATGCTCAAAGTGACTTTCATACTTCATGTTGGACTCACAAGTTTGACCATACCAAGTTTCAAGCCTTGAATCAAATTTTTGCCCAGTCAATTGGACAGTTGACCTAGAAATCAACTGTATTGGGAAAAAAGTCAAATGTGGCCAATTTACAGCCAAACCTCATGAATTTTGACCCACATCAACATTATGAACTCATATGAACCATTTGATCAAGTTTGGACCACAAATCCACAAGAAATTTGATCAGATCACCAAAAGGGCAAAATGGTCATTTTTAGGGTTTTGACTATACAAAGGCAATTTCTGATTTTTGACCTAGCCAATGGCAAATTGGGTTCAACCATGGACTCAAGGACTCAATGGAATCATCTTTACCTATTCAACAAGTTCAAAAGATCTCAATTGCATTGGATTGACAGATGAATTTTTCAGTCAACTGATCAAAATTTGACTGTACACTGAAAAGTCAAACTTTGACTTTTTGGTCAAAATCAAGTGCCAAGGGTCATTTTTCATCAATATGTGTCAAAACATGAAACTTGTTCATCAAGAAACCCATTTTTGCAAATTAGGGTTTAAAGTTGAAAATTTTCATAACATAGAATTTTTCTAAGTTGTGAAATTTTCTTAATTTTTCCTAACTTTTCCCTACATTTTAACCATGATGCAATTGGATTCAAACAAAACTTCCAACATGAAAGTTGTAGTCCTCCACAAAGTCTACAACTTTGATTCACAAAGTTTTCTCAAAAGAAGCTTGGATCTCAAGTTATGATTTTGGAACAAGGGTCCCTAAAACTTTTAACTTAGTGAAATTTTGCCCTAGTTTAGGTAGGATTTTGACCTATCTTCATGGCAAATTTTCACATAGTTACACTTGGAATATCAAGTTTCATTTCAAATATGGATTGTAGATCATGTCGCAAGCTTTCCAAAATGTCCAAGAACTCCTCAAACACATTTGTGGTTAGAGAGAATCGAAGGCTTGAAGTTGGCAAAAACTCACTTTTCATCCATGGCATATTCATGTTCATACAAGTTGCAATTTCAAGTCAGCATGCTTTGCACTAGATTACAGGCCTCTAAACCACTTCACACTCAATAATTTAATGCAAATCCATTGTTCTAAGACATTGTTTTTGTCATTAGGACATTATACACAAAACTAATCCCTAAAGTAGAAAAAGGTACATTGCCATTTTTGCCATGATCTTGCTTTATGTCAAACCACAATCTTTGAGCATTGGTCCAGATCTTTTGCAGCTAATAAAATCCATAAATTAGAGAGGCCAAGATCAGAGGTTACAAGGTGTTGTATAGCCTGTACAAGCCTGTTACATATCACTTCCACATTTTGCTTCAAAAACAAGAAACATGTCCAAAACTTAAAAACTTGAACATCAGCCCAAAGAAACTTGTGCAAGCATTTTGAACATCTTTCTCACATCCCTCTGAGCCAGAAACACGATGGCTTGAGCCTCTAAACATCCCCTAGCCAGAAATCACCTTCCATTGGAAAAACAGGGTAGAACCTGCAACTTGACTTCCATAGCACATTTGGCTCGTGCGTTTTAGCCAAAACCTGTTCAAACACATTCCATTCCATCCATCCAAGATATCCCAAACCTCAAACACCAACTGTAACTCCATTTACAGAGTTTGCCATTTTAATTTTGAGCTTGTGCAAGTTGAGTTCTATAGGTTGATTCAAAGACATTCAAGGCAAGCAGGGTATTGGAGAAGGTCAAGTGAAGTTCAAGCAAGCTCCCAGACATCTCAAGCCTTGTTAAAAAGCTCTACATTGCCATACACGAAGTCAGTTGAAACAGGTTTTGTCCACTTCTTATCTCTCTATTTAGGAACATTTAGCCTTAGGTTTGTGAATAAGAAATGTAGTATTCATTGCCATGAAGCTGTACATATGCTCAGTTTTCATTTATATTAAGCATGCTGAGAGAATTTTAGCCATGAACGTACTGAAAAAACTAGGTTAGATTTTAGGGCCAGAGAAATTCTCTCTGGTCTTTGAGAGTTAAGATAAGTTGTTTATATGGTTGGAATCGTCTTGAAATGCTCTACAAGTTTGATGTTATGTGTTTTTGCAATAGAGCTCGTATACAGGATCTGGCAGTTGTACAGAGCGCGCGCCGCGTTTTCAAAAGCCAGAGGTTGAAGATGAAGTGGTGGGCTGGGCTTGGCCTGGCTCACTATGGACACCTCCCTTTTTTCTTTTTGCACCCCCTGGCCCAATTTCTTGTTATTTTATATTTTTGCATTTTTATTTTCATTTCTGATTTTGCTTATTTATTTCCAAATATAAAAACTACTCAAAAATATTTTTATAATTTTTTCACATTTATTTTGCATTTTACTTTTATTTTTCCAACATAAAAAGCAAATTAATAACTTTTATCTTATTTATTAAAACTTGAAAATAATATATAAATTATACTTTTATTTTTAATTTTTTATTTTTATTCACACTGAAAATATTATTCTAAATATAATTTATTTT
>CATIWC010001303.1:0-368110 GCA_948472305.1 Vicia faba | reverse complement strand
CAATAGGAGTGGAATGTATGATTGAAACAAAAATTAACATGATAGGAATTATGCATTCATGTGTTTTTGGATCCAAGTTTTTTCCTAATTGACTTGATCCATTTCACAGCGACTTGAGACACAAGGTTTTGACTTATGCATGCAAAATATGATTTAGTGAATAACACTCAACTCTAAGAGATGTGCACTAATCTAACTGGGAGGAAACTCAATGACTAAAATGATAAAGTAAATAATAATAAACAAGACAAGTAGCAAATCCTAGGAGATTGAAGCAACTTCACAAACATGCTACCAAAGAAATCAACATTATCTTGAATAAAATTTGAGATCCTAATTTGTTCAACATGAAAAAACATTATGAATGTACAAGATTCTAAAGCTTCTAGACATAACAATGATGTTTTTATTTTAGAAAATAATTGAGGGAAGCTTCTACCTCTGCTTAAAGACGTTCTTCGACCTTCGCTTACATTGCGTGGGAGTCGAACCTTTATGTAAACAACAACCAAAAGCAACTATTTCTGGTGAAAAATTACCCAAGAGGGGGTGCAGTTTAAAAATTATCTGGTCATGAATTCCACAACGTTTTCTAAATATATATTATACTCAAATTAATATATTAATCAGATTTTTATAATTTTATGTAGTAGTTACAAAGGAAAATTAAATGTAATTAATTAATTAATGACAAATATATGTTCTATATATAAACTATATTCAAATTAGTATATTATAATTAATCTTATTTTTTATTTTGAAGATATAAAATAAACTTTAAATATAATTAATTGATTGGTGACAATCAAATATTTATCTATGGTAAGAATTACAGATAATTTTTAATGATTCATTTATAGAAATAATTTGAACAATAAAGTGACATATAAAAAAAGCAAAATTAATAAACAATATCTTGTCAATTGTAAGAATATTTTAAAAAAATCAAAATAAGATTATATATTTTTTTATAAAAAAAGGAATATATATTATTAAAATTAATATTGTGTAAGTTGTTTAATATTATTGAAATGTATCTATTAACATTTTAATACACAAATCTTTTGCTTTATGTGCAAATTCGAATTTATCATATAAGATGAACACATGTGAAAAGAGTTGTTTATAAAAGTTATATTTTGGCAACAAAAAAAAGAAAAAAAGAAAAAAAGAAAAAATTGTTTTATAATTTTAATATAAAACTATTTTTGTTATGAAGTTTATAGAATTAAATTAAATAAAGGAAACCACATAAATATATTCAAACGTCATCAACATTTTCTCTAGTTTTAAAATATATAATAAAGTTTATTAAAATGACACTGATAATTTATTTTCATTTTTAATAATAATCAAATATAAATAATATTTATATATGATTTATATATATATATATATATATATATATATATATATATATATATATATATATATATATATATATATATATATATATATATATATATATATATATATATATATATATATATATATATAATTTAAAAAAAATTAATATATTGTTTAAAACTAAAGAGAGTGTTAATAATATTTTAACACATCTCTTGATGTAATTTTTCTTAAAATAAATAATTGAATGATGGTGAGTATCGACAAAACTCCAATGAACAAGTAGTGTTCACTTTATTAAAACCCATTCTACACATGAGAGAATATCAGTCCATGGCCCTTACCATGCCTCCATAGAAACAACACGATAATTTTCAGAACAAAAGAGGCAAATAGAATAATGTCTTTAAAATAAGATCACTGGTTTAAGAGACAATAGTCAAACTTATCCTTTTACATATCTCATTTATACCATAAAATAATTCCATTCTAGTGACTAGAGAGAATTCCATAGAGATATAGATATTTTAAACATAGTATCACATACCATTCCCCTTTTCCACATAGGAACTTTTCATGCAAGAATCACATGTCTATTTCATAAAATAAGCTTGTGCTTTGTAGGCAGAATCCCTTTCCAATATCATTTGTGCTAAAGTTTCACAAATTTATTTAGTTTTTTTCCTTACTTTCATTTCATCTTTAAACTAATTTGACATATGACATGCCTAAGATTCCAGTTAAGCTATTACCTCTTATCATCATCAATATTAGTTGAAGCTGCCTTTCTTGCAACCTTTAGTCTTCCAATTTCCTTGTCAGTAAATATTTCTTTATGTCTCGTATTGTAATACGTTTAATATTGGTATTTAAACATGATAGAATCTACGACTAGGAGAGGTATGAATCGTGTGGTTTAATTGAATGCGTCAACTAAACTTAAACTATCAATTTAAAAATCATTTGATATGCATGAATATTTGTATTTTTTGCAAAATATCGACTAATTCCGGTGTTAAGAAATTAAAGTATCAAATATTAATAGTATGAATATATGTTGATTATCGGAACACGTTTTCTTATGTTTGACCACTTTACTTTAAATGACTTTCGAAATTACATGTTTCTTTATAAAATCTTTAATACTTAGTCTCAAAGAGGAAAGTCTCAATCAAGTCCACGCATGCATGTTGTTCTCTTCTATTCACTCGTACACCAGAATATTTGTTAACCTAAGTATCGATCTTTCCTAATTCGGGTCAATAAAAATTCACAAGCGCCTTTTTTTAACGGATACTCTCACCTATCAAAAATACTCTCTCTGTCTCATATTATAAGCAAAAATTACTTTTTAGGTTCATTAAATATCTACTGTATCTAGTTTATATATAGACCAGATACATTAAATATTTAATGAACCTAAAAAATAACTTTTGTTTATAATATGGGACAGAGGGAGTATATATTAAGTAAGATATCTCTAACAAAGTCATGTTAGTGCTTAAATCTTTAAAAATTGCCTACAATAAACCATGTTTTTTTTTCAAATCTATCCAAACACAATATATGACAAATAGGGAAAACAATTGAAAGATATTTTTTTATTGAACTACCCCAATTCAGTCGCAGTTGAATTGATTCGATCATACTAAAATACACTCAAATTAAACCAATAAAAAATTGCTTGGTTTCTATTTCAATAGGTTTAGCCAACCGATTTATATGATTTTGAATATAATTTTAAATTTTAGTATATTCTAATATAAATTAAGAGACTCATTATGACACATGTCTCAACTTTAATGAATAAAAAATAATGAATGATAGCTCTTTAACCTAGGTCTAGCCAAGATATAAGACATTATTTTGATTTGATGCACGTGGAGAGAAATGTGTGTGATAATTTGATTGAAACACTTCTCAACATCCAAGACAAGACAAAAGATGATAATAATGCTTGTCGATATTTGGTGAAGATAGGTATACAGCAAGAGTTATTCCTAAGAGAAATAACTAAAAGAACATATTTGTCAATAATTTGCCATACTCTGTGTAGAAAAAAAATTTTACGCGTTTTTGAAGGGTATCAAAGTTCCTCACGAGTACTAATTAAATATCAAGAAACATGTATCAATAAAAGATCTCAAATCAACTGGATTAAAATCTCATAATTATCATGTCTTGATACAACAACTTCTATCAGTGGCTATCTGTGGTACCTTGCCAAAAAATATAAGGGAAACTATAACTAAATTGTGTTTATTCTTCAATGCTATATGCAACAAAGTCATTGATCTAGGAAATTTAGATAACTTGGAACTTAAGGTTGAAATTATCTTGTGTCAATTGGAGATATATTTCCCTCTATTATTTTTTGACATTATGATTCACTTAATTGTTTATCTAGTCAGAGAGATTATATTTATGGCCTATTTTATATAAGGTGCGTGTATCTTGTAGAGAGATACATGAAGACCTTTAAAGGGTATAATAAGAATCATCATCATCTGAAAGCTTTGATCGTTGAAAGTTACATCACATAAGAAGCTATTGATTTTTGTTCAAACCATTTGTCAGGAACCGACTCTATATGATTTCTCAAGTCCTGCCATGATGGTAGATATGAATGTAGATGGACTAAATGTTTAAATATTAAGTCAATGACATAATATTCAGTTCTTAGAGAATATTTGTATATATTGAATAACGTTGATGAAGTTCAAACTTATCCGCTTATTAAATACTTATTAAGGAAACATTCCTCCCGATGAGTGAAAAATGATTGTCGGTAGAGAATAACAAGTATTTTCATAAATTAGTTTAATGAGAGGTTTCTTGAAGATGGGAGTGCATCCGAGAAAATTAAATAGATGTCATATATACCTAAATTTAATGTAATAACTTAGAGCGCATACGACATTAGTAAAATTTCATTCAATACAAAATCAAAGAGTGATCTAGTACCAAGCAAAATAATGGGGTTATACTTGAGGCTGAATTCACATATTTCTCTAGTTCCAAAGATAAGAATCTTGTAATGACATTTTTATTGTACTTTAGGGTCATTGAGGATATTTGGAAGATTGATTATGTTATCTTTAAATTGTATTTATTTTAGTATATTGAGACTAACATTGATGTACAAACGGATGAATTAGGATTCTCAATGGTTTACCTTCGCATGGCAGTTTATATGAATGAGTCATTCATCATGGTGTTCTAAGAAAAACAATTTTTTTATGTCATTGATTCTTCTAATAATAGATGTTCAATTGTTCTACAAGAAAAACACATTTCTATTCGTGATGAAAATCAAGATTTAAATCTTGATATTTAAATCAATATTTTATGACTTAATAATATATATTTTTAACATGTATAGATTTGAATAATTTTTATTAATATTCTTTAAACATGTATAAATTTGGATTGATACCATATGTTGCACGATTTTAGAAGTAAAAGGCTCATATTGAGATTGAATTAAGTGGTAAAAAGTTTATTTGTGACACTCAATTATTGAGATTGAATGATTAACGATTTTATTGATTTATTGTTGTGTTAGTAAAAGGTTTAGTTTTGTTGTTATTTTAAGTAAATTAAATGTTGTTGTTAGTAAAAGGTTTAATGTTATTATTGTTGTTGTTGTTGTTGAGATTGATGGTTTAATGTTGTTGTTTTCGCTGAGATTGATAGTTTGAAGGTTTAATGTTGTTGTTGTTATTGAATGTTCAATGGTGTTGTTGTTGTATTATCATAATTGTTTTCAAATATCATTCAAATTAAAGGTGTTTACCGACCATATACAATTCATATAAGAAGACTTTGAGACTTCCTTAAAGAATTCACATTTTGGTTTTTTCCTTTTTGGTTTATCATTTGTAAGTGTGTGCCATTTTGGATTTGTGTAAATAATGTATAGTTTTGGTACATAAGTTATATGTAGTTTTAATTTACTAATGGATTATTTGTTCTGTTTCATAACATGTATTTAGGTTATGTTTTAAAATAATATAGATTAAAATGAAAATTTTGTAAAATTAAAAAAACTTAAGGGTTTTACCCTCAGTTTTTTCACCTAAATCAGGTAAAAATACTACATCTATTACCTTGATTGACATTTTAATTGAGAGGAAAAGTGAAATGTGCTTTCTAAATTTAAAAATACAAAAATGTTATTGTTGGAGATCAAACATGACCAGTTCCACATTTTCCCTAAGTTAACCGTTCACCCGAAGGGAAAAGTGACACATTTTTTAGAATACCCTTCTTTACCTTGCTCAAAAAAACAAAGTAAAATATTTGCAATATTCTCGCCCTTAGAATTGTTGGAAGATTTTCCATGATGCACAAAAGAGGTGTTATCTAGGCCAAGCAGTTGTTGAAGTCTAAATTATAAGAATAATAAAACACCTCCACCAGGTCAAAAAAACATTCAACACTTCATGCTTGTTTTTAAAATAAGGGACTTCAATTTATTTTGTAGATCTATGTGCTTCAAGGTACAATTGTTTAAATGATCTTATTGGTTTTGATGATGACAACACCTTATGTCAAACAATATTTTTTGAAGTCTTTATTTATCAAGATTGTTCAATGGTCAATATGTTTTTTGTGAGGTCAAATCTCAAGTCACCTCAATGATGACAATGCGTGAGGTTAAATAGCATTCAGTAAATTTTTTGATGACAACTATCCAATAATCTCTGATGAAGGCATACATTCAAGAGTTTTCTCAAGCCTCGCCAATCAATATTTAATAAAATATTAGACTAGAAATTGTGAAAGATAAGAAGTATGAAAGCTCGCTTAGTCATGCACTTAACGTGTCTTTGAGTGATCAATTTAATATAAAATACATTAGAGTAATTATTAAGATACTAAGGAAATAACGTACACACACACACACATTCACACACACACACACAGATAGATAAAAAGTCTCTTAAAACCCCTCTTAGTTTTCAAATCTCTTGAAAACCTATCAAGACTTTTAGTGGAATTGATTAAGAAGTATTTAATATCAATTGGGAAATTTTTTACATTGCCTAATCGATTAAGGACATGTCATAATCAATAAGAGGGGGGTAAATGACTTCTTAATTTATTAGAAACTCTTTTAATCCATTAAACCATATATCCGTTTTAGGGTTTCTATTTTTGGACTAGGGTTGTCACCATTTGGAGTCTCTTAATCAATTAAATGATGATTTAACCGATTAAATCATTTAATTTTACCCATAGATCATTTCTTTTTTAAGACAAAATTTTTACTTTATAAAGGAGGTTTCTCCTTATTTCGTTACACACTATTTTTCATAATAAAACTCTTTATATCATTCTTTATATTCTCTTTTCCTTTATTTTCTATTTTTGACTAAAGTTGTCTTATTGCCTTGAGAATGAAAAATCTCATGTGAGAATTTTGTTGTACTGATTCGGTGATAATATTGTATTTTATTCAAGAGGTTATTTTCTCTTGTGTAATATTCTTTTTGTAAGGATTGTTGTTTGGTTCTTGAGTTCAACCTGTGAAAAAACTATGTTTGATTATTGAGTTTAGATGGTAAAACCTCTATTTAGTTCTTGAGTTCAACCTGTGAAAATTCCGGTTTGGTTCTTGATATTAGTTGGTTAAAATCTTTATTTGATTCGCGAGCTTAGCTTGTTAAAAGCTTTGTTCAGTTTGGAGATCAACCTGTATAAAATCTCTCAATTGTTTAAAAAGGTTCATGGCACATCCTATGAAAAGCTCAAGACATATTTTAGTGAAACTATTAAGAGAAAACTTTCAGGACATGGGTAAGCTAAGTGGCAGACTGTATTTGTATGAATTTTTGGTGCAATCTCGCTAACTTTATCTCTTTATTTTTCTGTCATTTATTTTAATTTCTCTCAAATTCTTTCTTCTCTCTTCTCTGCTGCTTTATATCTATTAGGCTAATATGAACCAATTTTTAAATAAAATATTAAAATATTTTCGATTAATGAATAATATAGTTCAAACTCTTCTTGTGTTGGAGTTTGGTCAACAAATTCTCCCCAAACACATGTAGAAACCTATGGAGTTGAGGCATGTAGTCTTCCGGCTAAAGTCTTTAGGACTAGAGAAATCAAAACAAGAAATATTTTGGAAGAGTCCCATTTTATGAGACATATTGTTGGGGAGGTACACAATTTAAGTCATTTAATGGCACCATAATAACTAGCCAACAAAATGTGGTGACATAAGAAGTAATCCCAAGATTGTCGACTATAAGAATGTTAGTGCACAAGACTTAATGATGAACAAAGAATAATTTAAGAGAGCAAAGAGAATGACGACTGTAAAAGCTGCAAGTGAAATAATTGTTGTTATTGTGACATTTACAACTAATTTATTTATACACAAAAGAGAATGTCACATAGGCCCTAATAGAATAGACTTAATAACTAATTTATGTAAAAAATTAGAAATACTAAAATAACCTTTAATACAATCCCTTAATTTATAATTTCTAATTAAAACTAACTACACCAATTCCATCCCTTAAGAGAAGTAATTTATCTGTCTTGATTGCCTTTGTCATAATATCTGCCAGTTGCTTCTGGGTGCTACAATGCACAACTTATAGTACTTCGTTCTAGACTTGACTTCTGAGAAAATGATACTTTGTCTTAATATGATTGCTTCTCCCATGAAGCACCGGGTTCTTGGCAAGATTGATTGCATACTTATTATCAATCATCATCTTTAAAGGCTTATCTACATTGATCTTCAGATCCTGCAGTAAATTTAGAAGCCACACAGCTTGACATGCAGCTATATCACCTGCAATGTACTCAGCTTCACACATTGATAGAGCAACAATGGATTGCTTCTTGGAACACCAAGAAATAGGACCTCTCATAAACTTAAACAAGTATCCAGAAGTGCTTCTTCTATCAACTCTATCTCCACACCAATCAAAATCAGAATAACTTATCAACTCTGAATTTGTTTTCTTTCCATAAAGGAATAGTACTCCAAACTTCAGAGTTCCCTTGATATACCTCAGAATCCTGACAACAGTTTGGTAATGGGACCACTTAGATTTACTCATGAACCTACTAACTAATCCAACCGCATAACAAATGTATGGTCTGGTGTTACACATATACCTTAGAGAACCTACCAACTGTTTGAACGTTGTAACATCTACGTCTTCACCCTCAGAGTCAGAATCCAATTTATGATTGGTTTCTGACGGTGTAACAATGACCTTACGATTCTCCAGCTTGAATTTCTTCAGAATCTCAAGTTCATACTTCAGCTGATGCAAAATTATACCTTGTTCAGAGTACAATACCTCCATCCCTAGAAAGTAAACCAGCCTTCCTAGGTCAGTCATCTCAAACTCATTCATCAGAGTCTTCTTGAACTTGATAACTTCTTCAGAATAGTTTCTTGTCAGCAATATGTCATCAACATAAAGATATACCAGAATCATATTGCTTTTAGAATGTTGAACATACATACCATACTCCACCTCACACTTCTGAAAACCTTGTTTCTTGAAAAATGAATCAATCTTCAAATTCCATGCTTTGGGCGCTTGCTTCAATCTATACAGAGCTTTATGTAATTTGTACACCATATGTTCTTGATTCTTTTTCATAAATTCAGAAGGTTGTGACACGTATACCTCTTCTTGTAATGGACCGTTCGGAAATGCAGACTTCACATCTAGATGCATCAGAGGCCAATTTCTATTTGCAGCTAAAGCAATCACCAGTTTGATTGTTTCTTGTCTAGCTACATGTGCTAACACCTCAAAGTAACCCAGCCCAGGTTTCTGAAGAAAACCTCTAGCTACTAGCCTTGATTTGTGCTTGCCAATTAATCCATCTAGCTTAAGCTTTACCTTGAAAACCCATATGACATTGATGGCTTTCTTCTTATCTAGAAGCTTAGTCAAATTCCAAGTCTCGTTTCTTTCTATAGCCTCAAGTTCTTATTTCATGGCATTCAACCATGCTTTCTTCTTGAGAGCTTCTTCAACACTCAAAGGTTCAGAGTCTACTAACACGACACACTGAATAATTTCTCCTTCTGAATCTACTTCAGTGTCTTGCAACATGTCAAACTCTTCAAACCTTCTTGGTATTCGTCTGATTATTTGTGGCCTCTGAACTTGTTCAGAAACTCTTTCCAATTCTAGAACAGTATAAAATATTTGACCATAATCAGAAGTTCCACCTTCTGAATCATGATCTTCACCAGAAACATGATCATCTTCAGAAGCTTGTCCTTCAAAATCTACGTCTTCATAGTTTTCCTTTTCGGAAGCATGACCACCACCAGATTCTAGATCATCATCAAAATCTAGATCAGAATTAGATTCACCATCAGACTCATCTTCAGAGTTTCCAGAATCATCATCTGACTCTAATTCATCTTTAAAACTATCAAGTTCTGGCTTATCTTCAAAAATAGATTGAGACTTGATCTAATCCCATGCTTCTGATTCTCTTACAATGACGTCTCTGCTGACTTAAACTTTATTAGTTTCTAGATAATAGAGCTTGTATACACCTGTACTATGATACCCCACCAAAATCATTACTTTTCTTATGGCATCCAGCTTCTTCCTTCTAGCTTCTAGAACATGTTTGTAACATACATAACCAAACACCTTCAGATGACTAACACTTTGCTTGTCTCCAGCCCACTTTTCTAAATGAACAATTTCCTTCATCTTCTTCGTTGGATAGCTGTTGAGCACATATGCTTACGTGGCTACAGCTTCTCCCCACAAGTTATGAGGTAACTTCTTCTCTTTCAGCATGCTTCTAGTCATTTCAAGAAAAAAATGATTTCTTCTTTCAGCAATTCCATTGTGTTGAGGAGTATAAGGAGTAGTAACCTCGTGCTCAATTCCATTCTCATCACATAACTTCTGGAATTCTGTAGTGTTATACTCACCTCCACCATCCGCTCTGAGAGTCTTCAGCTTCTGACCACTTTGTTTCTCAGCCTTCACCTTGAACTTCTGAAACTCGGTAAACACCTCATGTTTAAACTTGATGAGTTTTACCCACATCATTCTTGTGAACTCGTCCACAAAAGACACAAAATATCTATTCCTCTAAGTGAAGGTTCTGGAAATGGTCCACACACGTCAGAATGCACTACTCCCAAAGCATTTTTTGCTCTTGGAGCTACTTCTGACATAAATGGAAATCTGGGTTGCTTGCCTTTCATGCATACCTCACATGATTTCTCAGGCTTCACAATCTCCGGAATGCCACGTACGAGCTTCTTAGAACTCAGATGCCTTAAGCTTCTGTAGTTCAGATACCCCAACCTCTATTGGCACAAATTACTATCAGCTTCAGTGTCTTCTCAACTAAGACATTCTGCTTCTTCTGTATCCACATTCACCTTGAATGTCATGTTGCTTCCTTGTTCTGATTGCATAATCAGCTTCTGATTAACATCATACAACTTCAAGAGATTGTCCTTTATAATAATTGAGAAACCTTTCTCAATGAGCTGACCCATACTCATCAGATAACTCTTAATTCTAGGAACATACCAAACATCCTTGATTAGAACGGTCTTCCCATTCTTCACTTTAATTTTGACATTTACCATACCTTCTGCATTAAGGTACTTATCATCAGCACATATGATTTTTTTTCTCCTTCTGGAGTCAAAATCTATCAGCCATTGTTTGTTACTAGTCAAGTGATTTGAACAGCCAGTTTCCATATACCACAAATCTGCCAAACACTTTCCATCATACTCAGAAGCCACCAATAACACAGATTCATCATCAGAATCTCCTCTGGATATATTTGCTTCTTCTGATCTACTTACCTTATTTGACCAGAAATCTTTAGGAAAATGGCCAAAATGCTTACAACAATAACATTAAACCTTCTTCTTATCAAACTTCTCCTAACCCTTATGAGGTTTCTTCTCATCAGAAGTAGAAGTTTCTGACTGCTGGAATCTATCTCCATATCTATTATTGGTTTCTGACCAAGAATGCTTCCGGTCCTTCTTAACAAAAGAAGCCTTCAGATCCTACTCAACTTCCCTCTCAGAAGTTCTTTCAGTCAGACGCAACTCATGCGCCTCTAAACTGCTTTGTAGCTCTTCTATTCTCATGGTTTCCATATTTTTAGAATGCTCAATTTCTATGACAATATAATCAAATTTAGAAATAATTGACCTTAATATCTTCTCAATAATTACTTGTTCAGAAAGAGTTTCTCCAAAAGTCTTCATATCATTAGTGATAAAAATCACTCTAGAGATGTGCTTAAAAACATTAATATTGTTCTTCATGTTGATATTCTCATATTAATTTCGTAGGGACTGAAGGTTCACCTTCTTCACTGATGCATCACCACCGTAACATCTGACCAGTATATCCCACGTGCTCTTTGACATCGTCAAATCTGAAATCTTCTCAAACACGTTCTCATCCACACATTGATGGATGTAGAACAATTCCTTCTGATATTTCTCCCTCTTGTCTCTCTATATGTTTCTCTACTCTTCCATTGCGTTTTCTGCAACTAGAACATATCCTTCGGTAATAAGCTTAAGAACATCTTGAGCACCGAACATCACACGCATATGAATCATCCAACGATTCCAATGCTTACCATCAAACACTGGAAGCTTGGTACTCAGGTTTCCGTTTCTGTTCATCTTTAACCTTGTACAAATCACTCAGATCTCACAAGCATAGTGTTTCCCAACCCACAGAATCAGAAAAAATGTGATTCTGTTAACATTTTTGTTCAAGATCCAACATGAATCCAAAACAAAAATCAATCACACAAACGCCTCACATTCAACTTGTGTTTCCCTGTGGATCAGAACCAGAGCTCTGGATACCAATTTGTTAGTGCACAAGACTCAATGATTAACAAAGAATAATTTAAGAGAGCAAAGAGAATGACAACTGTAAAAGTTGGAAGAAGAATAATTGTTGTTATTGTAACATTTACATCTAGTCTATTTATACATAAAAGAGAATGCCACATAGGCCCTAATAGAATAGACTTAATAGCTAAGTCATCTAAAACAATTAGAAACACTAAAATACCCTTTAATAAAGAAGACTCAAAATTTAACAATTTTCTAAAACAAACGAAGCCGATTTCCTAATTGACAAAGGGTAAACATTGCACCTTTCTAGGAAAAGGTAATTTGTAAAGCACCTCAACTGATGAAATTTTTGATTTATTACATGGAAAATAATTATTTACTGCCTTAATTTGTAGGAATATTTGATGAGTCTAATTTATTTTTTATTCTTTTTATTAACTTATGTTTTAATTTAATTTTTAAGTGTAAGATGTGAATTTCACTACTTTTAAAGAAAAATAGTGAAGATACAAAGTTTAAGATTGAATTGTTGAAGTTAGGAATGGAATCAATTGAATAAATCTTGAGATCAGAAAAAAAACAAAACAAAAAGTGTGAGATTTTGGTGTGGTGAACCTGGAATATGTGTTGTCAAAAATGTTTGATATTGAGAAATTCACCGGAGTAAATGACTTCGGTTTTAGGCGCTTGAAGATGTGATCCCTTCTTGTTCAACAGGGTTTTATAGAAGTGTTGAAGGGAGTCAAAGCCATGGATGTTTCCCTAACAGAGAAGGAGAAGACGATAATGATCTAGAAATCCCAAAATGTTATCATATTGAGCCTTGGTGATAAGGTTCTTTGGCAGGTTTCCAAGGAGAATACGACGTTGAGTGTATGGACGAAGCTTGAAGGATTGTACATGACTAAATCTTTGGACAATTGTATGTACTTGAATAAAGTTATGTATTCATTCAAGATGAGTGAAGACAGAGTCTTGGCTGAGCAGCTGGATATGTTTAACAAGTTGATTCTTGATGTGGAGAATATTGAGGTTAGTATCGATGATGAAGATCAAGCACTATTATTCATGTGCTCCTTACCCAAGTCTCATGCTCACTTTAAATTATCTTTGTTGTATGGAATAAAGTCTCTGACCCTTGAAGAATTTTAATCGGTGTTGTACTCAAAGGACTTGAATGAGATGAATGAGCATAAACCATCGTTTGTTGGTGAAGGTTTTTTTGTTAAGGGGAAATTCTTGAAGAAAGATGGTAGGTTTCAGAAGAAGAACAGTAAAAGTCAGCATAAGTCTTATGGTGGTGATGCTCCTACAATTAAGTGTTACCATTTAAAGAAGGAGGGCCATACAAGAAAAATGTGCCCTGATCGACAAAATAATCAAGGTGGTAAGGATAACGGTAATGAAACCACTGTGTAAGATGATTATGAATAATATGATGTTATGTTAGTTTTGAGCAACAATTCAAGCAAGGAATGGATCATGGATTCAAGTTGCACTTGACATATGACTCCAAACAAAAAATGTGTTTGGGGAATTATGTTTAACAAAGGTAAACAAAGAACTCATGGATCCCTTGATTATACCATGTTGATCTTTGGGGGCCTGTAAAGAATTCCTCACACTTAGTTGCAAGATATTTTTTATCCATAGTTGATGATTACTCACGAAAGTTGTGGGTATTCATTCAGAAGTCTAATGATGAAACTTTTGAAAATTTCAAAAGTTGGAAGACTCTAGTCTAAAACCAAACTGGCAGGAAGGTCCAAAGGTTGAGGACCGAAAATGGTCTTGAATTTTGCAATGAGTCTTTCGACAACTATTGTGATGCATCTAGTATTACAAGGCACATAACTAATGTAGGTACTCCCTAGAAAAATAGTTTAGCTGAAAGGTTTAATCAAACCATTTTAGAAAGATTTAGATGCACGTTGGTTAGTGTTAAACTGGAGAAGGTTTTTGGGCCGAGGATGTTTCGACAGTAGCATATCTGACAAATAGATGTCCCTCGACTATCATGGGGATGAACACGCTTGAAGAAGTCTCGTCGAGACATCCATATAATCTCAATAGACTTAGAGTATTTAGTTGTGAAGTCTATGCTCACATTAGGTAAGACAAGGTTGAACCTAAAGCTCTGATATGCATGTTCATGGGGTACCCTGAAGGAACCAAAGCTTATAGGATGTGGTGCCTAGAGCCAGGTCATAAGATGTGTAACACAAGTCAAGATGTAGTTTTCAGTAAATAAAAAATGGCGTTAAAGAAAACTGATGATGCTAGTCGAAATGCAGAAATCTCTAAAGAGGAGCTAGAACAAGAAGAGATTTTTGTTGCGGTGGAGCATAGTGATGTTGAATTGCACAAGCCAGATGAAGTCGAAGAAGACACATAAGTTGTTGATAAATATAAGGAACTGATAATGACTACTTTTTGGCTAGAGAAAGGTTGAGAAGAGTCATCAAGCCACCTCATGGACTTGGTTATGCAGATCTCATAGATTTTTCCTTAATCTCTACAAGTGAAGTTCTTGATAAAGAACCTAGAGACTACAAGAAAGCAGTAAGGAGTCAAAATAAGACTAAATGGATGAAGGCCATGAATGATGAGATGAAATATCTTCATGATAATAATAATTGGGAGCTGATCGAGAAACATGTTTGGCCCATGTTAGTCAGCTTTATCTAGATTTTCAAGGTTAAGGAAGGAATTAAATGAGTGGTGTCAAAGAGATACAATGCAAGGTTGGTAGCGAGGGGGTTCACTCATAAATAAGAAGTTGACTTTAATTATTTGTTCTCACCTGTTGCAAAGTATATATCCATTAGAATGATTTTAGCCATGGTGGCAAAGTCTGACCTAGAACTTGAACAAATGGTAGTGAAGACCACTTTATTGTATGGTGATCTAGATGAAACTATCTTGATGAGGAAACCTGAAGGGTAAGCCGAAAATGGAAAGGAAGGTTATGTGTTTAAGTTGAACATATATTTATATGAATTGAAATAATCTCCTCATTAATAGAATAGGAAATTGGACAAGTTCATGACACTTATAGGTTTCACTAGGAGTCAGTTCGACCATTGTGTTTACTTTAAATTTAGACCTTGAAACTCACTTATTATTTTTTTGCTTTATGTGGATGACATCATCATAGCAAGAAACAATATCAAGGAAGTAGTAAAGGTGAAGGATAAACTTGATAAGGAGTTTGACATGAAGGATCTAGGAGTTGCTTCAAGGATTCTTGGGATTGACATCCGGAGAGATAGAAAGCATTCGAGATTATGCTTATCTCAAGACACATACATACGAAAGATTACCGATGTTTGAAATGTCAAACTGAAATCCAGTTGTAACACCGACAAATCCTCAATTCAAGTTGAGTACGACTCAAAGTCCTAGTAATGAAGTAGAAAGATCCTATATGAATAGAATTCCATATGCTAGTATATTGGGTTCTTTGATGTATGCCAAGTGAAACAACTGGCTGAACTGTCAACTGATAATGAAATCAATTAAGTTGCCATAGAACATTTTTTTATCCCACTAGAAGGGAAAGGCAAACATCGAGTAAACCTGAGAAGGGAGAAATCACTGTCACATGACCGAGAGATTGGGTAAGGGAGTCTGTTATGCGAGGAGAAGGTATTAGCAACCTGCACGTCTGTAGTACCCTACGGTATCCAATCTTATTATTCTAATCTAATGGGTGTGGTCAAAGTATATGTCTAAGGTTTAAAGTAAAAATAATGAGGGAATGCATGCAAAAGAAAAGGAAAAGAAAGTGTGTGGAAAATAAAGATATTTTTACAAAGATATGCTCGATTAGGTCCCACAAAAAGCCTCCGCCTATGTATCCCTTTTAAGGAATCATTGCAATCGTAGTTTGGCTCACTTGTTTTGGTGGGTTTGTGTTTTTTGAGTTGAACAATGTTAAATTCAATCATTCCACCGCTGCTCGACCTTTGGAGACTTACGACCTGTAGTGGAAAGGAACTAACATGCTCTTAGAAGAGAAAAGCCGATTGGCAAAAAGAAAGGAGTTGGTTAGTGTTTTTTACCTTAAGAAAGAGTTTAAGTTGTTAGGGAGTGTTTTTATTAGTTTAAGGAAAAAGAAAGTTTTATTTTTAAAATGAAAGGATGCAAAAAGAAAGAAAACATCTAACAGAGACTATCTAGAATCTAATCCCTAATGTTATCATACAATGATAGCCTTGTGTCAAGGATAAAGAGAAAATATATATCTATGTTAGCATGCATGGATTACTATCCTAAGGTCTAGCTTGAATCGAGAAAGAAACAAGCACATCCTAAGGGAGCATGGTATATACAAATAAAGCAAGCAAAGGAAGCATGTACATGGAGAGAGTAGTGTATCCCAAACAAGCAAAGGAGATCACATACATGGAAAGAGTAGTGCGTCTCAAAGTAACATGCTCGGACAAAGGGAGCACATGCATGGCGAGAGTAGTGCATAGTAGCTCAAGCAAAATGGCCTAACTAAGATATCGCGAATCGAGGTAGGTAAAGGAAAAATCAAGAGAAACACTTTAGCTAAGGGGAGAAGATCACCCGAAGCAAACAAGCGGAATTGGTATAGAAGCAAAAGAATAGAAATGCTTTAGCTAAGGGGAGAAAATCACCCGAAGAAAACAAGCGGAAGGGAGATGAAATAAGAAAAGAAGAGAAATGATTTATCTAAGGGGAACAGATCACTCGAAGCACACAAGCGGGTAATTGAATTTTAACATTGGCCATTGCGAACTCCTAACAAAGTGTTGGGGGTTGGAACAAAACCCTTTTCCACATGATCGTCTAGATGCAAAAGATCGGCATAACAAAGCGTCGACATACAATGTGAGCTAGGGATGACACAGACTAGAATGCACGGGGGGTTTGCTACTAACCCTTTCTGTTCGCCTTTTTTGAGGACTTGTCATATGTAGTATATACGGGCATAAAATGTAAACACACCTGCAGGATACCGACTTCAAAGGTAGGATTTTAAGCAAACCACACACAAGTAACACACAATGGCATATAATGCGGAATTTCCCTAAACGGGTCTTTACATAAACCAGAGGGGTTCCTGACATGATCAGCAACGGAGACCCCCATCATACATCTCTACCCTACTTCTCATGGCAAGGAAAGCAGTAAAGTGAGGAAGTAGCAAAAAGGAAGAGATCAAATACCAAACAAATAACAATTCATAGCAAGCAAGCAAGAAAATATAAGTCTCTCTGAAAACTCCGAGTGAGCTAGCATCAATAAATAAAGCAAGTCAGAAATCAGACGTCCAACATAAGCCTCGAAGCAACTGTGTGAAAATAAATCATAAGTAGTATACATCAGACACCATCACAAAAGTCATCCTACATGAAAATATAGTCCAAACCAAAACACAACAAGCGTGTATACTCCTCAAATCATGAGGGTCAAAGCATAAGCTCGTCTGAATCGCATCCTTATCTTGCAAATAAAGCGAAACACAAATTGAGAATAATATTGAATTCGTGTTCCCCAAATAAAGTGGAACACGAATTAATATCATCATGATAATCTCTTAGTATGAGTCCTTTCACAATCAACATACATGTCAAAATAACAAGAAAAAACTAAGCGGAAAGAGAAAACACAATGAAAAATGAAATTAAAAAAAAAGGAAGTTGTTGTTTTTTGGCTTGGGAACCCGGTTACTAGAATTTGGGTAACTGGTTACCCTAAGTTTGCAACGTGTCCTGTTTCTCTTTTGAGGTTGGGAACCCGGTTACCAGAATTTGGTTAACCGGTTACCCTAAAGCTGAGCAGAATCCAGAGTTACTATTTTGTGGGTAACCGGTTACCATATCTGGGTAACCGGTTACCTTCGAGTTAAAAGCAATTTTTTTAGCAGTTTTGAGATTTTCATGGCTTAGGCAATTGATCAAACACAAGACTTGCACACATTCAACACATAATTTTGCATAATTCAACACATGATCTTTGTATGATTCAAGATCCAAATTATGTCAAACATGAATAATCAAGAATCACTAAAATAATCTCTACACAACACTAAGCTTTATTTTATTGAATAAGCACTTTCATGAAAATAACTTAATTCAATAAGCACTTATTTTAATCATCCAATTCCAGATTTGCACAACATGATTCCAAATAAACTCATATTTTCATAATTACAATTAATTTCACAATTCAATTCCTTAGTCAAAGCTTGATTCAAGAGTTTCCAAAAGTGCTTATTCAAGAATCACTTATTTGGAAAAGTGCTTAAATAGAAAATTTTCACTGATAGAAATGAAGAGGAGGCTTAGGTATAGAGATCACAACAATTGTATCGAAGATCAGAGGAGAATTGCTCTTGATTTTCTTAATCTTTAAAAAGTTGTTGAATGTTCTTGATGAAACTTGAGAAAACCTTGAGTTTGATCTTGGAGGCCTTAGAGAGAAAGTTTTTTTGATGTTTTTTCTGAATTCGTGAATTATGAGAACATCATCCTTTACAAAAATCAGATTTGGTATTATATGGTGTGAGAAAATTAGGCGTTGGATGTGCAATAGGATTGAGCTTTAACTTGAAAAATAAGCCCGACACGACCATAAAGTACCACATCATCATCCATACAGAATCTTGATTCGGCCCTCAAACAGAAAACTAAGATAATAACATTTGTGATGTGTTGCTGAAAGAATGGGCTCATTCGTATGAACAATCATTTAGTTATGAATTTTCGAAGTTTTATCTCAGATGAAATACTTCTCGGTTCAGGATTTTCAATGCGTTGCGTGTGGTTTACACCAAAAATGATGGCCTTCGGGATACCGTTTTGTTGTACCCCAAAATTTTCCCTCCCATTTTTACTCAAGACATGCTCATTGAGGTTCCCAATTGCTCCAGGATGACCAAGAGTTGATCAGATAAATTCTCCTCCTAAGCAATGAACCTCTAATTAGGGTTTCACTTTTCATCAAGATTTGTGAGCTCCAAAAGTCTCAAATTTTTTCCATGGTCCTAATATGTCTTCAAGATTGTCCATGCCAAGTTTCATGCCTTTCACTACAAGTTTGTTCAGTCAATTGCTCAAATGTTTGAAAATCAACTATACTAGGTCAAAAGTCAGTTGTGGCCAATGTACAATCAAACTTCAAGATTTTTGGTCAACATCAATATTTTGAAGTGATATCCATCATTTGATCAAGGTTTGATCATAATTCCTCAAGAAATGCTCCTAATCTATCAAAAGTCAAGATTTGCTAAATTAGGGTTTCTATAGGAAAAATCAACTAAACTTTGACCAAGCATAACTTTTACATAAATCATCCATTTTCCCCCAACCAAATCTCATTTTTAATAGAATCCAATTCCCTAGAACTTATCTTTTTCCCTAATGTCCAATAAATGCACCATTTGAAAGATACAAGCTCATATATTACAGGTCATTTTTAGAAAGTAAACAAAAGAGACTTTTTCTCAAGACCATTTACATCAAGGTAAAGCCTTCAAATGCAAAATTTATCAAAATAGGATTGAAGTAGACATCTTGGTCTTTCCAAAAAGTCTAAGATCATCATCATGAGATGAAAATTGAGCAAGTTATGGGTTTCCCAAGTTGGGAAAATTTGAGAAAATTGAAAGATGGTGCATTGAGCAAATTTGAACTTTTGGGTCAATGGCCTAAATTTTTTAGGTTCAGACATTCTAATAACCTTATAGGGGACCTCTAATCTCATTTTTACATTGCCTTACATTTTTATCTACTTTGTTCATATTTATTTTGATTTATTTCAAATAAATATAAAATAAATTGCAAAAAATATTTAGAGATGGGCTTTGGCATTTGGGCTGATGTTTTGTCTTGCCTAGAAGAAGCCCATAAATTCGTGAAAATATGACCAGATACATCCAAGTCCCAACATGGCATGAAATATTCATTTTTTGCATATTTTCAAATTTGGAATCATGACCTTAAACACAATAGTTGTTGTGTGATTTTCTTCCCTGCTTTGTAAGCTCACTCTCCTTCTATAAATATGCAAGCCATGTGCAAGCCAAAGACACGCATAGACACTGCCTAAAGGAGCTTCAGAAATTGCAAAAAATTCCATAAAGTTATAAAATCCAAAAACACCTTTCCAGCCTTCCTCAGTCCAAACAAAGGATCCAAACACATCACTGAGGCTTCCAGGAACTCAACCTAACCCTCGAGCACACAGTTCCACGTCCAGATCAAGCAGACTGTCATCACTCCATTTTGGTATTTTTCATGATCTCAAACTTTCTCTACATACGATATAAGATTTTTATATGCATATGTATGTTCATATTGATGTTTGCGAATGTTTAGATCCACTACATGCAAGGTTTCGCGTGAGGACAAAGATTTTCCATTTTTAGGGAAAATTTTCAGGCGTGAGTGATTCTCAATGATAGAGGCCATTTCATGGGAAACTACCACCATGGTTGAATTCGCATACCCCAATTTAGGGGGGTAGCCTAAAGCTTGAGCCTTGATTTTGCTTTTTTTGCAGGTTTTAGAATTGTGGTTAGGCCGGAGAAGGTGACCAGAGTTTAACTCTGGCACCTCTGAAAATGTTGACTCCGGTGGCCTAAACGTTGTACCTTATTGGTTCGTTTGAATATTCTGGCGCACGCGTTTGAAATATGGGAATATAACTGAATTCTCATTATATTATTTTTGTGTTGTCATACTCACGATTGAATTGAATAGCACAGTGGCAAGGCAGTGTGTGTTAAGGCGTTGTGTGTGTTAGAGGTCAGGGGTTCAACCCCAGCCTCTTGCATTTTACTTTTTTCCTAACTTTGCTTGCAGATCTAGCGCTCCCATTGGACAGACGCGTACCATACACCTCTAAATAATAACCATCAGATAATAGTTGATTAAGATCCAAGAGCTTCAACGTGAGATTCACCATGCGCCCTCAAGGCTTCTCCTCACCGAATTCTAACGCAGTCTGGGCTTCATCAAGACACGAGCCTAGCGAAATTCCAGACTGCACCCCCCATTTACTTTATACATCAGGCCTAGTTTTATTTTCTATTTTTCTTTTTAGATTTTTATTTTTTTTCTATTTTACTTTTAAAACCATTTTTTTATCAAATCATAAAAAAAACAGACTTAGGTTTTCTTAAATTAATTTTAATTTTGTAAATTAATTATTTTGACTTTATTTTATCAATTTAAAATCAATTAGAATTAAATTTATTTCATTCAATATTTTCTTAATAAAAATACAAAATCTATTAGAATTAGGCTTAAATTAATTTAATGATTATATTTTTAATAAAACTTAGACTTAAGGTAGTTTAATTATTTTCTTAATAAAAAATAAGCAAAGAAAAATAGATATCTTTATCCATCTAGAACTTTTTAGGGTTTTAGACGTCTCTTTCCATTTCGCACACGTTATTTACTTTTGCACTTTTTTATACTAATGTATCTGCCGATGGAATGTAATAGAATTAACTAGGACGTTACTTTACCGCTTTCTTTATTTTCCCCCATTTTTGGACATGTAAATACCCCCCCTCCCCGAAGCATTGTAATAGCGTAGATTTAACTTTCCGCACTTTGAATTTCCGCAATATTTAAACTGTTTAGATGTATGATAATAGGATTATATGACAAGATTAATAATCAAATGTTAGCAAACCTAACATCTAAGACTAAAATAATTGAACATAACATACTTGCACATGTGCACCTCTAGGGTATTCCAACTTTGGTTGCCTTTCGGAAAATAAAATAGTCACGTCACTCGAAAACGGGGACGCTTTAGCAAAGACCCTTAAATCAAAAGATCATAGTCCCTCGATGACCCTACAGTGTTGCCTTTCGGTAAATGATCTAGTCCCTTAAACAAAATTGCTAAAGCGTCTCTATATGTTGCCTTTATGATTGTACGTCCCTTCGAATTTCCCTCAAACATCCAACGATAGGGCTACCTACTCACTAGTAGTAGGATAGCGCTGTCTAAAGGATAGGAGGAAAAGAACAAAACTTTCGAGTATAAGTAGATAGTTCTTAGATGCTTGCTCAAAAACAAAATTTCACACTTACACCATAACATTTTAAAAACACTTTCATAATGCTTTATCAACACTCTTGAGGACTGATACAAGAGTTATCATAAAGCGAATTGCCGCACTAAGGCATTTTCAAAGTACTTTTCAAAAACACAAAAAAAAGCACAAGGTATTTTTCAAATGAGCTAAGCATCTAAGAGCCCGTAGAAAACTACGGATGGAAAGGGTGCTAACACCTTCCCTTTCCATAATCTACCCCCCTTACTCAGAAAATTCTCAAAAAAGTATTTTTCCGTTCTTTTAACCCTTTCCTTTGTTGGATAAAATAAAAGTAGGTGGCGACTCTTGCTTACCGCAACATTTGCAAACACAAACACAAAACCAGTATAATAGTCAGTTTTGCCACCGTATCACAGAACTGGCGACTCTGTTGGGGATAAATAAAAGTGGGGTTACCTTAGAGATCAGATCATATTTAACTTGCTTTCCTTGTATGCTCTACTTGCTTTATCTTTGAGGGTTTGTTGGGGTATTCTTGTAAAGATCCTACACCTGAATTTGGGGCACCTTTTAGGTAAGTAGCAATAGATTGTGGGGACTGTGTGGGGTATACCGACACGGTTGAAACGATAGCTATGTTGGTGTGACACATTTCTTGGTACCAGTAACCCTTGAGTAGTCAAGGAGAATATGGGGCCGCTGTGTGGTGTCATGAAGCATCAACTGACATTAGAACCTTTAATTGAACCAACTTGGCCATTAGGAAGTAGTGAGATAGTCGACTTTGGTGCAGTCCGAAGTTTGTTGATACTCGATACTACACTCATTGAGATCTGACTTTCGGGATATTTCGGTCGCCAATAAAGAGGCTTGCGCTGAAATAATGCTTGGTTAAGAAAGATCAGTGATATTGAGATTCCCTAGAACCCGATTACTATTAATAGGACAGGTTGAACCAACTATACTTCAAGAGGGTACTTACCTATGGAATCCATGCAAGCCTAAACCTAAGGATCTGTTTGTGTGCTTGTATATATTTGTTTGTACATAACATCATAACATCATAACATGTCATATCACTCTAACCATTTAAAGGACTTTTAGGACTTATCTTTGTGTTTGTTTTATAGGACATGGATCCTATTTGTAGAATTACTATCCAAGTCAACCTTGTAAGGGTACCTCCTCAACTCAAAGAATTGGAATCAAGAGTTCCTGAGAATTCCCCATTCACTAAAAGACATGTTCAACTCCTCATTTTGGTCACCTCAAACCTTGATGAAGACATGTTGAAAGTTCTCTTCCAGTTCTTTGACCCTCTATATCACTGCTTTATATTTCCCGACTACCAGTTGGTACCTACCATGGAAGAATCTTGTCAGTTATTGGGTGTGCATATTCTTAATCAATTACCCTTCAATGATATGGAAAGAGACCCAAAGCCTGAAGAAATTGCTCAAGCCCTATATTTACAACGGTCCAACGTTGTGACCAACTGGGAAACAAGAAGCGGTATCAAAGGGTTTCTAGCCAAGTTCTTTTTTGAAAAAGCTCACTATTTTTGGGATACTTTTGACTTATAAGACTTTGAGGAGGTACTGGACCTTCTCATCTATGGGATGGTACTGTTTCCTAATCCGACCAACTCATAAATGTGAATACGGTCAAATAATTTATGTCTCGTAACCCGATGCTTACTTTACTTGGAGACATTCTGCACTCTTTTCACACTCGCATTGTAAAAAGAAGAGGAACCCTCATGTGTTACACTCCTCTATTGGCTAGGTGGTTTATTTCTCACCTACCCCGGTCTGTTGTAAAGAATGAGCAAGGCATGCGATGGTCTAATAACTTGATGTATCTCACGCATTCATATATTCACTGGTGTCCTCGATCTGTGGAAGATGTTACCATCATTGATCACTATGGGGAATTCCCCAATGTCCCTCTCAGAGGCATTAGGGGAGGAATCACTTATAACCATTGTTTAGCGTTGCGACAATTTGGGTATGCTAGAAGGGATGGTTCTCATGATGTATTGGTTCAAGGCATTATGTTCAACTACGAGGATGATGTTCAAGGGTACCGTCAGAGATTAATCCGAGCTTGGGGAATGGTGAACAAAGTGGATAGCAAGACACTGGGGAATAAGAACTCCATCCCATTGGAGCCTTATCTTAAGTGGGTGCGAGCTCGCGCTCAAAATCTCATGATGCCTTACCCCATCGTTCTACCCATCATCATGGAACCTGTTGCAGATACAAATGTACCTCATATTATTCTCCATCCTGACATGTCGACTACTCTCGAGGAATTCCAAAGATCTTGGATTCAACTCAAAGAGGAACGAGATACCTTTGAAGCCCAGTTCTATGCAAGTGAGAAAAAGGTGTTAGAGCTTACAAGGCAACTGCATGAAGAACAAAGTTTGAATGCCTACATTTCCCCAAAGAGGATGCGCTCATGGGAAGCCTGAGTCCTGTTTGATTTAGGAGTTTTTATTTTAATTTTGTCTCTTCCATTGTAAGCCCAAGAGGCATCGTTGTAATCATTTAAACCTATGAATGCAATTAATGTTTGTTCTTTCTTTGACTAAGCAAATTTATGATCTTAAAAGTTCTTGAAAACATTTCATAAACATTATCATGCATTTCATTGCATAAGCGGGTATTCTGAGACAGGCTTCTTATTCTTTTCTCTGTTTATTTCAGCAAAAGAAATGGCTCTTGAACATATAGTGAAGGATCTCCAAGCT
This sequence comes from Vicia faba, assembly GCA_948472305.1. Taxonomy (NCBI): domain Eukaryota; kingdom Viridiplantae; phylum Streptophyta; class Magnoliopsida; order Fabales; family Fabaceae; genus Vicia; species Vicia faba. The sequence goes on along the minus strand of CATIWC010001303.1, from coordinate 343,090 downwards.
CAAAACGATCAGTTTCAGCAAATGTTCCTGGCCCTGGCTAAGGGGCAAGAAGATCTTAAAGCACTGATCGTCAAAGAGAAGACTAAGAAGGCAAAGAAACCAGCTGGTGTTTTGAATTTGGGTAGAAGATTCAGAGGACCGACTAAGCAAGCTCTAGATTTCGCAACCCCGTCAAATGAGGGGGATAATCAAGAAGAGAACCCAACAAAAGAAAACAACAATCCAGGGTCTGAGGAAGATGAAGCTGACTATTCTGAGGAGTAGTATCCTCCTGCTGATGATAAACATAAACAGCTGGAGGATCGGCTCAATGCTATGGAGATCTAGAGGATACTCGGGCTGGATTTTGAGGATCTAGGACTGGTCTTATGGGTGGTCATCCTGCAGAAATTCAAGATCCCCACCTTCGCTAAGTACGACGGTGTCTCCTGCCCTAAGCTGCACTTAAGGTCATATGTCAGGAAAATTCAACCCCACACAATCGATAGGAGTCTGTGGGTACTCTTCTTCCAGGAAAGTTTGGCAGGGACTACACTGGAATGATTCTATCAACTGGAAAGAACCAATATTCGTAATTGGGAAGATCTGGCTGCTGCTTTCTACAAGCAGTACCAATATAATGCTGACCTCGCCCCAACTCATACCCAGCTGCAAAGTATGTCTATGGGTTCCAGTGAGGGTTTAAAATATTATGCTCAAAAGTGGAGAGACCTTGCAGGAATAGTCCAGCCTCCTTTGTCTGATAGAGAGCTGGTGGACATGTTCTTGGGCACGTTGTCTGGTCCATTCTTCAACCATCTGATCAGAAGCTCTTCTGCTGCGTTCACTGGACTGATACTGACTGGTGACCAGGTAGAAGCTGGCTTCAAGAGTGGTAAAATCCATAGAGATGCATCCTCCAGCACAACAAAGAAGCCTTTCACTGGAAAGAAGGAGGCCAGTGCTGCTTATGGCCAAAGAAATCATAACAAAACTGAACTTTGTCCGACAATAGGGGTTGTTATGATTTCCAATCCTGCATCAAACCAGCAACAAAACAATCAGCGCAGGTCGGATGCACCCAAAAGACAGTTTACTCAGATTAACATGACCCTATCCCAGGTTTTTCCACAGCTATTGAAGTCCAATCTAGTGACCCTAAAGGAGGCCCCTAAGAATCCTAATACTGCATCTCCTCGCTACAACCCAAATGCCCAATGTGCCTACCACTCTGAAACTCTGGGGCATGATGCAAATGATTGTTGGGTTTTAAAGAATAAGGTACATGATCTCATTGAGGCGAAAGAGATTGAGTTTGACCTTCTAGAGACACCTAACGTAATAATTGTGCCAATGCCCAAACATGGCCAAGGTGTCAATGCTGTTGAAGATGATCAGTTTGTTTCTTTTGTGGATGAGTTAGATACTCCTCTTCTAATTGTTAAAGAGAATTTGTTGCGAGCCGGTTTATTTCCGGGCTGTGGTGAAGGTTGCCACTTATGTATGTTTCTACCAGATGGTTGTTTGTTGTTAAAAATTGGCGTCCAGCGCCTGATGGTTAACAAAGAAATCATGTTCGAGAAAGTTCCTCTTGTAAGAAATTCATGTGAAGATTTCTCAATAATTACCATTTCCGACAATCCTCCCAGGGTCTCCACCAAAAGACCCGTCAAGATTACATTCGTTCCCAAGTTTTATCCCTTGATCATCACCCTGATGGGGCCAATACCATATTCCTCTAATAAAGTTGTTCCCTAGAATTATGGGGATGACGTCTATTACCATGGCGTCAAGCAAGACCTATTGGCTGTCAAAGATAAAGTTGCTGAAGATACTGATCCTGACATCGACAATATTGTTGGGACCAATAAAATTACGAGAAGCAGAAGATTTTTATCTCCCGAGATCTCTCCAAAATTTTTTTCTACTCCTGTGATCATTCCTGCTACTACTCCTGTCAATACTCCCATTGCTACTCCTATTGTTATCCATTCTGTTATCCCTGCTACTGAGTCGGCCGAGACTCGGGGCAAAGAGCTATTGGTTGAGCCTGTCCAGACGAAGGCGCACCCAGAAGTCATTCTCGAGGCTTCTAAAAAGGAAATGGAAGAGATATTGAAGATAATAAAGAAGAGTGATTATAACATCATGGAGCAATTGGGGCAGACCCCTTCAAAAATCTCAATGCTGGCCTTACTTTTATGCTCTGAAGCCCATGCTAAGGCTTTAGTAAAATTTCTGAAGTCCGCCTATGTGCTCAAGAAACCTCCACTGATCAATTCAAAAATTGCGTGGCTAGTTTGACAACTTACAATGGCCTGGGATTCTCTGATGCATATTTGACATCCAAGGGAAGGAAACACAATGATGCCTTTCATATCTCCATTGAGTGTATGGGCACTACCGTAGCCCATGTTCTGGTGGATACAGGTTCGTCGCTGAATGTCTTGCCCAAGAATGCTCTGGACAGGTTAGATTGCGAAGGACTCACACTAAAGCCCAGTAACATTGTGGTGATGGACTTCGACAGTTCCAAAAGAATGGTGCACAGGGAGGTGGAAATCCCTATCAAAGTTGGTACTCAGACCCTTGACTCCACTTTCTACGTGATGGACATCCTCCCGTCTTATTCCTGTTTATTGGGTCAACCCTGGATCCATGGGGCTGGTGCCATTACTTCTACCCTGTATCAGATGTTGAAGTACCCAGTCAATGGAAAGATCATCACAGTCCATAGGGAGGAGGAATACATGGTTAGCCACCTGAACTCTTTCAGGTATGTTGAAATGGACGACGAGTTCATTGAAACCCCCTGTAAGAACTTTGAGGAGGTTCCCCAAACATTTGTTGCAACCAAGATTGTTGCCAGTGTTCCCAAGACTACCATACCTCCGCTAAAGATGGCTTCTCTAAGGGACGCCAAAGTAGTAGTTGAAGAAGTTGCGTGTACCATTTGTGGCCAACTTCCAGACATTCCCTACAAATCTGACAAGTTTGGTTTAGGTTTTACTTCAGGAGCCCAAAAAGTTGTTCGTCGTTCTCGCACCGGGGGACCACCATTGTAGATCAGCAACTATGGAGTCAATGCACTAGAAGACAGTGACACTGATTATGAACTATACAAGTGTACCTTCCCAACTATCAGCGGTGGACTCAACAATTGGGAGGCCAAAGATTTTGTTCCCATTACTTTTATTCAAGAGTAATTTGTCTTTTTGTTTTTGAGGATATGTAATACTTGAACAATTGAAACTTTAAAGCCTTGTGTCTTACCCGAGGAAAAATGGTCTATTTTATGAGGGTTATTGCTACATTTTCATATGTCATCAATAAATCATTGGACGTTTTGCATACAAATTCTACACTCTCTGTTTTTCTTTTTCTACTTTTTACTTTATCAAAAAATATATAGCTATGCTCTTACACACACCCACATATCAAACTGCAGATCCACATAGACTTTGGATCCCATTGATAACGGTTCTGCTATTGCTAGTTATGACTTTGAAAATCCGATCTACCAAGCCGAGGACAAAGGTGAGGAATATTATGAAGTACCAGGAGAAGTTGTTAGACTGTTACAACAGGAAGAAAGGGAAATACAACTTCATGAAGAGCCAGTTGAGACAGTTAACTTGGGTACTAAAGAGGACAAGAAAGAAGTCAAGATAGGTGCCGATTTGGAGCATAGTGTCAAAGAGAAGTTAATACAAATTCTACATGACTATGTTGAGGTTTTTTCCTGGTCATACGAAGACATGCCAAGACTTGACACTGATATTGTGGTTCATCTCCTACCGATAAAAGAGGATTTCCCTCCAGTGAAACAAAGGGTTCGTCGCATGGGCCAGAGATGTCAGAAAAGATCAAAGTCGAAGTCATGAAATAGTTCAACGCTGGTTTCTTAGCCGTCACCTCTTACCTATAATGGGTTGCTAATATTGTTCCAGTACCTAAGAAGGACGGTAAGGTACAAATGTGTGTGGATTACAGAGACCTGAATAGGGCAAGCCCCAAGGATGACTTTTCTCTTCCCAACATCGATGTTATGGTTGAAAACACCGCATAACATAAAGTATTCTCCTTCATGGATGGTTTCTCCAGGTATAATTAGATCAAAATGACACCTGAGGACACGGAGAAAACGACCCTCGTCACACAGTGAGGCACTTTCTGTTACAAAGTTATGCCATTTGGGTTGAAGAATGCTGGGCAACCTATCAGCGCACCATGGTAGCTTTTTTTCACGATGTGATACGGTGGGAGAACTGACTTGAGGGTTTTGCGTTTTATCACAAATGTTGTGGTTAGCAAGAGTCGCCACCGAATTTTCTTTTATCCAATAAGGAAAGGTGAAAAAGCATAGGAAAGACCTTTCGAGATGTTTTCTTGAGTTCGGGGGGTAGATTATGAAAAGGGAAGGTATTATCACCCTTTTCATCCAAGGTTTTCCATGGGCTCTTAGTTACTCGCTAGATCACTTGCTTTTTTTGTTTGAAAATGTGTTTGGTGTGGTTTTGAAAGTATTTTGTAAAAGAGGCCATTCGTTTAGGCAATCTTTGTAATGATTCTCGTTCGTAAGAATGTATACAAAGATGTTTATCTCTTGAAAATGTTTTCAATGTTTGTAAAGATGTTTGGAAAGTGTATGTGATTGTTTTGAAAATAGCAAGGATGTTTGTTTTGAGATTGAGCAAGTAACTAAAAGTAATCTACCTACTCAAAAGGTTTTAGATGTCTTTTTCCTACTTTAGATATTGCTAACTTACCATTGTTTTGGTAAGAAGCCCCATCATTGGATGTGAAGGGACGGGCGTTGGGTCATCGTATGACCATGATAGCAACATTGTGAGATGACTTAACACTTTTTTGGGGACTAAGATCATTTTGGAAGGCAACTTTGATAGCGTCATCGAGGGACTATGATCTTGTATTTTCGATTCGTTTGTGCTAAGACATCTCACGTGCATAACATGACAATTTTTTAGGCAACAAGTGATATTACCCTAAGGGTGAATGTGTGCAAGTGTGTTTGATTTCATGCATTTGTCTTTGATTTTTGGTGGTCTACTTATTGGTTTTATCTTGCCATACCCGCCTAATTACTAGCATTTACATTTGAAAATGATAAATTGCAGAAATGTAAAGTCCAACGCTATTACAATATTTAGGGGATGGAGATACAAACCTATGAATGGGGGTTACAAGTAAAAATAAATCCTAAATTATTATTACAACCATATCGAAATGTATAAGAATGTATAAGGAAAATGTGAAAATGAACTTGTTTTGTTTTAAGAAAATATTTTTGGTCTTTTGTTTTAAGAAATCAAAATAAAGTGTGAAGGAAATATTTTTGATGTTTGCTGATTAATGGAATGGAGAGTGATAGAAAAAAATAATGAAAGAAGGAAAAATAATCAGCGTGTTGTTGATAAAATGAAGTCAGAGGTTCTGACCCTGGCGCGATGCAAAAAAGAAACCTGTTAGTGAAAATGTATAGGGTCAGAAGCTCTGAACCCACCGGGGACATCGTAGTTTTCAGAAGTTTTGATGCCACTGGTAATAAAACAAGCTTCAGAAGTTCTGATACCACTGGCAACGAAACAAATCTCAGAAGTTCTGAGACCACTGGCAGGACTTGATTTCTCTCTCTATGCTAGTCAGAACATCTGTAATTTGGTTATTTCTCCACAAAACAGAAGACATGCACATAACAGTTATAGCATGTGTCATAGAGTTTTAGAAGATAAGAAATATCAGAATTATAAATCAGAGGCAAGCATGCATTTTCTAATCCTAACTCTGAGTTCTAGTTTCCTCAAGAAGCTCTGAACTGATTTATTCCCTACTTAGGCAGACAGAATGCATGAAATTTATGAATATGTATGACACCAAAAAACCTGATATCTACATTGTATCTGAGCATGTAAATCTGTTAATGCTTAAATAATGGGGTGAGGGTCAGCAAAAAAACTTACCTTGCCGCTGGAAGAAGTTCTATGAACCGGAGTTAACCTCAAATCTGATGATGTTCTGAACAACTTTTTTCACGTACTCAGCAAGTTGAAAGCTTTCAACTTCTGGGGATGGCAAGGAGGTGATGTTCTGATTTCTTTGAGTGGATGGAGGGAAAATGTATAGCAATATGGACACATAAGTTTAGACAGTTTCTAACGTATGGATCAGAAACTGTGTGAATGGTTTTTTAGTCAAGAAATATTTGAGCACAAGCGGAGTTTTGAATGCAAGAAATCAAAAGTTAATGAGGTTTTATGTGTTGTGTTTTACAGTTCTTGGAACTCTTGGAATTTTGGCAGGGGTTCAAGACTTTTCTTTCTCAAAATTTTGATTTCTTTCACAAATATTTCTGGCCCTTTCTCAGTGACCAATGGTGTTCTATTTATAGGCAAAGTTTTGTGTTATTTTAAATGTCAAGTAGCGCCAACATCATACGCTAGATGTGGACTTGCTCTTGAAGCAAGTTCCAAAAAAGGTATGATGGCTGATAGTTTTTAGCTTAGGCTGGATTAGCCAGCAAGGATTAAGGAAAAGTGAACCTACAAGCAAAATGTAGCGCATGGACCCTTACCTAATCCTACACAAAAGTATTTCTACACTACACGTGGAGAGATCCTTTGGACAAAGACTCAAAAGTGGTTGTGATCATTAATGAGCATTAAATGATGATGAGATTTGTCAAAATCAGAAATCCTCGCTGCCTCAGCATGTTCTGAAGGATTCACTAGGTTTTCTAGTAAACTTCTTTGATTTGCCTCTGAAAACTCTGAATTAGAGGTTCAGCTTCAGTGTAGCATCCAATCTTATGATCCTCTTACCTTCTAGCTCCAGCATGTTCTGAAGGAGCTTTCAGGCTTCGTATTACACTTTATTGCCTTCTTTGCATTACTCTAGCAAACTCTGACTGAACTTGGGTAGATGTTGAAAAGCCATGTTCTGACTAAAGATTATATGTTGAACCATGTTTACAAGTTCTGACAGCTCCTGCCTGGTGGCTGGCTCAGAAGTTCTGAAGTGTCATTTTTCTTAAATAATTTAGAAAAATTCTAAGTATTTAGAATTTGACTTTTTCAAGGTAAAATTTGACTTTTGAACTTCTTGGTGAAACAAACTTCATATTCCAACATGTCTTCATGAAATATGATTTTTGAGATTTGATTTTGATCTAAAAGTCAAAGTTTGACTTCTCAGCGTATAAATGACCATTTTCCCTTGTGAATGGCTTGCTTGGAAAGAAATGATAATTCAAGGCTCGGATTTGTATAAGAGAAAACTTGAGAATCCAGGGTGATTTCTTGAGAAATGAGAGGGAAAATTTTGGGGTACAACAGCTTCCCCTGTTCAATCTTCTTTAACCTGAAGAGTTAGATTGGCGAGATTTGCCATTCGTGACTCGAAGGTGGAAGATGATTTGACACTAGAGTGCCCAGAAATTTGCACTTAGCGGCGATAGGAGGAATGGGATTAAAAGATGCTATTTGGAGAGGTGATAGAATCTTGTTGGAGATGGGCTTGTAGATGCCATCCAAGAATGCTTGTTGAGATGTAATCTGTAAGTTGAACATCAGAATAACATCCGTGTCTGGAGCGTATCTGTACTGTATCTGAAAGTTGAATCTGAATGATTACCAGAATGGCATCCATGTCTGGAACGTATCTGAACTGTATCAAAAGTTGAATCTGAATGAGTATCAGAATGGCTTCCAAGTCTAGAGCGTATCTGAACTGTATCAAGAATTGAATCTAAATGAGTATCAGAATGGCATCCGTGTCTGTAGCGTATCTGAACTGTATCAAAAGTTGAATCTGAATGAGTATTAGAATGGCATCCGGGTCTAGAGTGTATCTGAACTGTATCAAAAGTTGAATCTGAATGAGTATCAGAATGGCTTCCGGGTCTGGAGCGTATCTGAGTTGTATCAAAAGTTGAATCTGAATGAGTATCAGAATGGCTTCTGGGTCTGGAGCGTATCTGAACTGTATCAAAAGTTGAATCTGAATGAGTATCAAAATGGCTTCCGGGTCTGGAGCGTATCTGAACTGTATCAAGAGTTGAATCTAAATGAGTATCAGAATGGCATCCGGGTCTGGAGCGTATCTGAACTGTATCAAGAGTTGAATCTGAATGAGTATCAGAATGGCATCCGTGTCTGGAGCGTATCCGAACTGTATCAAAAGTTGAATCTTAATGAGTATCATAATGGCTTCCGAGTCTAGCGTATCTGAACTGTATCAAAAGTTGAATATGAATGAGTATCAGAATGGCTTCCGGGTCTGGAGCGTATCTGAACTGTATCAAAAGTTGAATTTGAATAAGTATCAGAATGGCTTCCAGGTCTGGAGCATATCTGAACTGTATCAAAAGTTGAATCTGAATGAATATCAGAATGGCTTCCCGGTCTGGAGCATATCTGAACTGTATCAAAATTTTAATGTTGTTAATGGTAGCTGTTAATCTTATCCTTGAAAGGGTAAAATGTTAGCTAAAACACAAAGTTATGTTGCATGACATGTATGATGCAATGTAGTCGCTTTATCAATGTTTATGATATATGGATGTAATGTATGCGCATGTGAGCTGATTTGTTGTATTGCTGTTTGACTGAGGAAAATAAATCCCTGAATGCTACTGAAGATATGTTGAATCTTCAATGTCTTGAAGTTGAAGTACTGAAGAACTCTTGTTGAGAGAAGTAAATTCTGTTGTGAGGGCAACGCCATGTATTGCTTGTAAGATCTTCTTGAGGAATCCTGAGAAATTTAACGATTTCTACTGGGGATTAAAACTTGAAATTTTGTTTCGCTGGGGATTAGCTGGGAGTTTTGTTCCGCTGGGGAGTTATTGGAAACACTATGGGGAATATGGAGTGGTCTAGGGACGTTTTCCTGTCCTTTCAACCTATAAGTAATTGTCTTTCTCATCTTGTTTATTTGTAAACAATGATTATGTTCAAATGCATATGTTCATCAATGAATCATTGGACATTTTTGCAAACAAAACACAATTTTAAAGAAAAGAAAAATAGTTTTTGTACTTTCAAAGAGATGTCTTTGTATTGACTTTGAGTAAGTATTTGTACAACGGAGACAAACATTCTAGTAAGAGAATGGTGCCATAAAACAAGAAAAATTTATACAAAGAAAGACAACTATGTGTGATATTCCCATGGGGTTCTCATTCTGCTATAGCCTTCATATCTCTGAGTATCTTGTCTATTTGCCTTGTCCGAAGATGATTGAATTGATCAGGAACTCCGTTTGTCAGTGGAAGTCAAAGGTAGTCTGTAAAGTGATCCGACGGGACATAGTCATACGCTTTAATTCCCTAACTTTTGCCTGGACCGCCCTTTCGGGTTTTCAGTCCACCGGGAAACCCTTTTTTGCCCAAGTTGCCCTTTCGGGTTTTCAACTTGCCGGGTGTACACATTTTTTTATTTTATCCCTAACTTTTGCCCGAACCTTCTTAGTTCGCCGGGATGCCCTTGTTTTGCCTAGGTGTGTCAACCTAGCGGGTCTCTTATGCGTAGTATCTTTTGACTATGTTCGTGTTCGCAGGGTGTGGCAGGTCGTCGTCATCCATGGTGGGCAAGATCATTGCCCCACCGGAGAATATGTTCTTGATTACAAATGGTCCTTCATAGGTAGGAGTCCACTTGCCCCTGGGATCACTTTGTGGCAAAATTATACATTTGATCACTAGATCTCCAACTTGATATTCTTGGCGCCTGACTTTCTTGTTGAAAGCCTTGATCATCCGCTTTTGATATATTTGACCACGGCAGACAACAATAAGTCTCTTTTCATCAATTAAGTTCAGTTGATCAAGTCGAGTTTGGATTCAATTGTCTTCATTCAAACCTGCGTCCTTCATAATCCTCAGAGAGGGGATTTGGACCTCAATAGGAAAAACAACTTCCATGCCATATACCAAAGAATAGGGTGTTGCCCTAGTTTATGTGCGAGCCGTGGTACGATACCCGTGGAGAGCGAATGGTAACATCTCATGCCAGTCTTTGTACGTGACTGTCATCTTCTGTATGATCTTTTTAATGTTCTTATTTGCAACTTCGACAACACCATTCATCTTTGGCCGATAGGGGGAAGAATTGTGATGCTGAATCTTGAATTGCTTGCACAAAGTGGTGATCATAGTGTTGTTAAGATTTGTACCATTGTCAGTGATGATCCTTTCTGGGATACCGTACCGGCAAATGAGATTTTGCTTGATGAAGCGGGAAACAACATTCTTGGTAACGGAAGCGAAGGAAGCTGCTTCGACCCATTTTTTAAATAGTCTATGGCCACTAGGATGAAACGGCGTCCATTGGAGGCTGTCGGTTTGATCTCTCCAATCATATCAATTCCCCACATAGCGAAGGGCCAAGAAGCCGTCAAGACATTCAGAGGAACTGGAGGTATATGCACCTTGTTAGCATAAATTTGACACTTATGATAGGTCCGAGAGTGTTGATAGCAATTTGCTTCCATGGTAGACCAATAATAGCCTGCCCGTAGGATTTTCTTCGCCATCGTATGCCCACTGGAGTGGGTGCCAAAAGTGCCTTCATGTAATTCAGCCATGATCTTTTTAGCTTCAATATTGTCCACACATCGAAGCAAAATGGAGTCATGATTGCGTTTGTATAGGATGCCATTACTAAGGAAGAACTTAGCAGAGAATCTCCTTAAGAATTTCTTATCGTTGATTGAAGCTCCTTCTGGATATTCTTGAGTCTCGAGATACCTCTTGACTTCATGAAACCAAGGCTGGTCCACTACCTCTTCAGTATTAATCTCGTGACAGTGTGCTGGTTCATCCATTCGTTCGATGGTGATATGGGGAGCCTCGTTATCCCAATTAAGTTTAAACATAGATGACATTGTAGCTAGAGTGTCTGCTAGCTGATTTTCTTCTCACGGGAAATGCTCGAAGGTAATCTTCTCAAAATGTGGTAGAAATGTCAAAACATGTTCTTTGTAAGGGATAAGATTTGGGTGCTTAGTATCCCATTCCCCTTTGATCTGACTGATGACCAAAGCTGAATCTCCAAAAACATCCAAGGATTTGATTCCCAAGTCTATGGAAGCTCTGAGACCAAAGATACATGCTTCATACTCTGCCATGTTGTTTGTACAGTTGAAGCAAAGTCTAGCAGTAAATGGAGTATGCCACCCTTTTGGAGATATGAGTACATTGTTGATACCATTACCAAGTGCATTGGATTCCCTATCAAAGAACAGGGTCCATCGGGATCCTTGTTCAGGTCCGTCATATGGCCTGATTCCTTCACAGTTGTCTAATGTCATGATGTCTTTATCTAGGAATTCAAACTTCATGGAATGATAGTCTTCTACAGCTTGGCGAGCAAGATTATCAGCTAGCACACTGCCCTTTATAGCTTTTTGGGTAGTATATTGTATGTCATATTCTGTTAGGATCATCTTCCATCTAGCTATCCTCCCAGGAAGAGCAGGCATTTCGAAGATGTATTTTATTGGATCCATCTTAGATATCAACAAAGTAGTATGAGTCAGCATATACTGTCTTAACCGGAGAGCAGTCCATGCCAGAGTGCAACAAGTTTTCTTGAGTAGTGAATATCTGGTTTCACAATCGATAAAATTTTTGCTCAGGTAGTAAATAGCGTGCTCTTTTCGGCCAGACTCGTCATACTGCCCCAATACACACCCCATTGAGTTCTCTAAAACAGACAGATGCATGATCAGTGGTCTTCCCTCGACTGGTGGCATCAAAATAGGAGGCTCTTTTAAGTACTCTTTGATTTTGTCAAAAGCAACCTGGCACTCATCATTCCATCTGACTACTTGATCTTTCTTCAATAGTTTGAAGATTGGCTCACAAGTAGTTGTTAGGTGAGAAATGAATCTGGCAATATAGTTCAGGCGCCCTAAGAATCCTCTGACTTCCTTCTCAGTACGAGGAGCATGCATTTCTTGTATTGATTTAACCTTGGCCGGATCGACCTCAATGCCTTTGTTACTAACGACAAAGCCTAGGAGTTTACCGGACCGTACTCCGAATGTGCACTTGTTTGGGTTCAACCTTAGTTTATACTTCTTCAACCTCTCAAACAACTTTTGCAAGTGATCAAGGTGCTCTTCTTCCATTTGTGATCGGGCTATCATATCATCTACGTAGACCTCTATTTCATGATGTATCATGTCATGAAACAAAGCTACCATGGTGCGCTGATAGGTTGCCCCAGCATTCTTCAGTCCGAATGGCATCACTTTGTAGCAGAATGTGCCCCACTGTGTGACAATTGTTGTTTTCTCCATGTCCTCAGGTTCTATTTTGATTTGGTTGTAACCTGAGAATCCGTCCATGAAGGAAAACACTTTGTGTTGGGCCGTATTGTCAACCAGGACGTCTATGTGGGGGAGTGGAAAATCATCTTTAGGACTGGCCCTATTCAGATCTCTATAGTCCACGAACATTCATACTTTGCCGTCCTTTTAAGGCACAGGAACAATGTTGGCAACCCATTGGGGATAGGAAGTGACAACCAAGAATCCAGCATTGAATTGTTTCATGACTTCCGCTTTGATCTTCTCTGACATGTCAGGTCTCATGCGGCAGACTTTTTGTTTTACTGGTGGACAATCTTCTCTTGTTGGTAGGTGATGTACCATGATGTCTGTATCAAGTCCTGGCATGTCTTCATATGACCAGGCAAAGATCTCAACATAATCATGCAACAGCTGAATCAGACACTCCTTGACACTCGTCTCTAGATTGGCACCCACCTTGATTTCTTTTTTATCCTTCTCGGTACCCAAGTTGATTGTATCCACCAGTTCCTCATGAGGCTGAATAGCTCTTTCCTCTTGTTGTAGTAGTCTGGCCAGTTCCCCTGGTACTTCACAATCTTCCTCACCTTCGTCTTTGGCTTGGTAGATTAGATCCTCAGAGTCACAAAAGACCATAGAAGTATCATTACCCATGGGATCCGGAATGGAGGGGTACCTGCATTTGTGAGTGTGGGTGTGTGTAAGGGTATAGCCATTTTTAAAAATAAAATGTAAAAGAAAAACAATGAGCACGAAAAGTTTGTATGTGAAAAACGTCCATGATTCATTGAATGTCATATGAAGATGAAATAAAAACCCTTACAAATGGACCATTGTGCCTCGGGCAAGACACAAGGTTTTAAATGTGCGAATTGTTTGTGAATATTACAAGTCCAATAGAAATGTAAACATAAATTACTGAGGGATGAAATTTATTGGGACAAAGTCTCTGGCTTCCCAATTGCGAAGTCCTTCGTTGACAGTAGGAAATATCCAATCCTCCAAGCTGCAATCCTCTTCACTATCTTCCACTGCATTGACCTCTCAGTTGCTAATCTTCAAAGGTGGCCCTCCAGCACGGGCACGACGCACAGCCTTCTGAGCACTTGAAGTAAACCCTAAGCCAAACTTGTCATATTTGTACGGAATATCCGAAAGTTGCCCGCAGATGGTGCATCCACCCTCCTCTATTACCTCCTTGGCGTCCTTCAGAGATTACATTCGGAGCGGAGGTCTCGTGATCTTGGGGATCTGGGATACCGTCTTGGTTACTTCTACCTCTTGAGAGACTTCTTCGAAATGTTGAAAAGGAGTTTCAATGAACTCGCCGTCCAACTCTACATACCAGAAAGAATTGAGGTGGCTAATCATATACTCTTCCTCTCCGTGGACAGTGATAATCTTTCCATGGACCGGGTATTTCAGCATCTGGTGCAGTGTGGAGGTGACAGCACCGGCATTATGGATCCATGGCCGTCCTAGCAGACATGAGTAAGAGGGGGCGGATGTCCATTACATAGAAGGTTGGGTTGAAAGTTTGAGTCCCAACTTTTATGGGGATGTCCACCTCTCCGTGGACCATCCTCTTTGAACCATCAAATGCTCTTACAACTATGTTACTGGGTTTCAATGTTAATCCTTCACAATCTAGTCTATCGAGAGCTTTCTTCGGTAAAACATTCAAAGATGAGCCAGTGTCCACCAAGACATGGGCTAGAGTTGTTCCTCTACATTCCACAGAGACATGCAATGCCTCGTTGTGCTTTATTCCCCTTGGTGTCAGATCAACATCCGAGAAGCCTAGGCCGTTGTCCGCTGTAAAACTGGCCACACAATCTTGAAATTAGTCAGCCGATGTCTCTTGAGGCACATGGGTTGTCTTCAGAAACCTCACCAGAGCTTTCGCATGTGCCTCTGAGCGCAGTAACAATGCCAGCATGGAGATTTTGGAGGGAGTTTTCCCCAACTGTTCGACTATGTCGTAGTCACTTTTCTTTATTATTCTCAAGATCTCCTCCATTTCCTTCTTGGAGGTTTTGGGGGTAGTCAGTGGCTGAGCCTTCGTCTGGACAGGCTCTTCTTGAATATTTTTTCCTTGAGTTTCAGCAGTAGGAGTGTTAGTAGGGATAACAACAGGGGTTGTGTCATCTTTGTCAATAGGAGCACTTGCATATATGATTATTGGTACGGAGGTAACCTTTGGAACAACCACGGGTCCAAAAACTGCCTTTGGAGGGGCAATTTCTAGAGAGAAGATTCTACCGCTACGGGTAATCTTACTGGTTCCGGCAATATTTCTAATGTCAGAGTCTTCTTCTTCCGAGCTTATCTCTTCGGCGGCCAGCCCATCTTGTTTGATACCATGGTAGTAGATGTCTCCACCATAATTCCACGACACTGTTTTGTCTGATTCATACGGGACCGGCCCGGGCATTGTGATTATAAGAGGAGTAGTTTTTGGAACCGATGTAATTCTAACGAGTCTTTGGGGACCCTGGAAGAATTGGCGGAGATGGTTATGATTGAAACATCTTCAACAAGAACAGGTGAAACAAGAGCACTTTCAAACATAATCTCTTGGTTGTCTATCAAGCGTTGAATGCCTGTTTTCAACAAAAGGCAATCAATTGGTGAGGATAAGCAAAGATGGCAGCCTTCATTACAACCCGAGAATACACCAGCTTTCAACAAGTTTATCTTATTGATTGGGAGTGGAGTCAAGAGTTCATCAACTGTGGTAACGAACAAATCTTCTTCTATTGCATTGGTTATGTGACCATGCCTAGGCATAGGAGCAGAAATGACGTTTGGCTTCTCGAGCGCATCAAACTCAACCTCTTTTGCCTCTATAAGGTCTTGAATCTTATTTTTCAGGGCCCAACAGTTGTTGGTGTCATGACCTAGACTTTCGGAATGATATGCGCAACGGGCATTTGGGTGATAATAAGGGGACGCTGTGTTGGGGTTCTTGGGAGCTTCTTTCAAAGTTGCCAAATTGGATTTCAGAAGGTGCGGTAAAACCTGGGATAGAGTTATATTGATTCTGGTGAATTGTCGGACTGGCCTTTCCATCCTCGGTTGATTACTTCTTGGTTGATCAGATGTAGGCTTTGGGATCATAACAACTCCTACCATTGGTCGGTGTTCAACTCTCCTTTGGTTCCTTTATGGGTAAACAACAGATACCTCCTTTTCCCTAGTGAAAGGCTTTCTCACAGCTGTAGAGGTAGACGAATCCTTCTGAATCTTTCCACTTTTTATGCCGGCTTCCACCCTCTCTCCGGTTAGTATTAACTCGGTAAATCCGACAGATGAGCTTCCAATCAGATGGTTGAAGAAAGGGCCCGATAGAGTGCCTAAGAACATGTCCACCAACTCCCTTTCAGACAGAGGGGGTTGAACTCTCCCATCTAGATCTCTCCATTTCTGTGTGTAATCCTTGAAACCTTCATTTGAAGCCATAGCCATGAAGATGTGAAAAACACAAGAAGGGGGGGTTGAATTGTAAAACTTAAATCAAAAGGCTTAACAACACAGTATTTTTATCCTGGTTCGTTTGATCTCAAACTACTCCAGTCCATCCGTCAAGGTGATTTCGCCTCTCTCCAACGAGGTCTTAATCCACTATTCTCAAAGGATTACAACACCTACTTTAACAACTGTTCAAGTCTTCTTGAGTACAACCACAATCCGGTTAATCTCAAGGAACTTCTTTTAAAAATGAATTGAACAAATATGTGTTGTTGTTTTCTTACAAAAATGTATATCACAACTGTGATAATTACACAAAATAAGCTTGGAATAAAATGAATTTTCTAAAGCTTTGAATATGCGTGGTTTGGATAGCTTGGCAAATTTTGAGTGCGTACGTACGTACTTCTTTTCAAAAGCAGACCTGTTTATATAGGAAAGCAAGGATACGTTGTCCATAAAGCAGGTTTAATGATAATAATGCACTTTCCTTTTGTAGAAGATCTTTGTCTGAAGAAAGCCGTTAGCATTTAATTTTGTCTTGAATAACCAGTAACGCTTCAGAGTCTTCTTTGCTGTATCTGCTGATAACACTTCAGAATGTTGATGACTTGGTAAAGATGTCTTTGATTAGAGTCAGAGTGTATTTGTTTAGGCGCAGATTCTGGTCATCAAGCTTCAGCGTATAATCTGGTAGCTTCAGCGTGTAGCACAGGTTGCTGATCTTCTGATGCTGATTCCATTATGATGCTAATTCCATCAGAACTTCTGCATATACAAAACATAATTTTAAGGGGCATAATTGTTCTTTGTATATATCTTTGAAATAATTTATTCTTTGTATTTTGTTATTATCAAAACTCTAATCAAGGGTTGTAGAATCAAACTATGTTCTAACAATCTCCCCCTTTTTGATGATGACAAAAACTGGATTTTTCAATAAAGAATAAAGAATAAAAAGTATATAATTAAGAAGAAAAAACTCCCCCTGAGTTGATTACTTCCCTTTAATTCCATGATTCTTTGAGCATCCGAATCTTACTGTATCTTTCATCAGAGTTTGTATCTTTCATCATAGTTTTGTACCTGTTCAAGCTTTTCAGAAGAGAGAAATTAAGTAGATCAGAGTGTTTGAGACTTATGTCTCAGTGATCCGTTATTGAAAATATCTTATTCTTTCTCCCCCTTTTTGTCAGTTATCAAAAAGAACATATAATCAGAGCCAAAAGGAGTTTATATAAAATCAGAATCAACGATGAGTTCAGAACAACAACAATGTAGAGAATATTACAGATATACAAATTTTAAAATAGAGGAAAATCTAAGAGGGAGGAGGAAGATGCGTGAACAAAGCTTCCAACAAGCCCTTGATCTGGATGTTGGTTTCCTCTTGCTTGGTTAACATGCTCTTGATTTCCGAAATTTTGTCATCCTGTTTACCCATCCTTTCCTGCATCAAAATATCAAATCTCTTCAGATCTTCCAGAGTCTGCCTTTCATAGGAGGAAGCTTAAGAATCTTCAGTAACTGGATGCTTCTCAGAGAATTATGCAATGTCATCTTTTTGACCTAGTTCTTCTACAGGAATCATCTTCTCTGGAGTATCAGTCAGAATGAGATCTTCTGACTCTAGTTGAACTTTGTCTGCTGGACGATGTTCTGACCATGGAGCATTTTCCAGAGGCAGAACTTCTTCCTTGAGCAGTTGGCTCAGAACTTGATCTTCAATTACTTTTAGCATATTACTGAAGTTCTGTTGAACTTGTCCGTAGCTTTGTTCTTGCATCTTATGAGTTTCAGAACACACCCATTTTCTGAAACTTGTCCAAAGATAATCTGATGCAGCAGGATCAATCAGCTTAATACTAGCTTCCTTCAGGGAAGTTATCCACTTCTGCATGTCTACTTCAAATATCAATAAACTGGTACCAACATCTGGTGTAGGTTCAGAGGGTTTTGGTTTTGGAATGGCTGTTTTGTGGGTTATGGCAGCAAGGCATTCAAAAATAGTTAAATCAATGACAATTTTGGCATTGTCATTTGGATTGTTCTTTAGTGAGGGAATGGGAGAGTCTGGAATGATTATTGGACTAGTTAGGGAGTTTGGTGGAGTTGATTCTAGTGAAGAGGGAATTTGGGGAATATCTAGAATGGTTAGGGGCATACGGATGGCTAGAGGATCAGTGATTCCAGGAATGGGAATGGGATCAGAATCAACAGTTTGGTTGGATTGAACGTGATGAGGTTCTGGTTCACTGGATTCAGAAGGTTGGACCTCAGAAGTTTGAACTTCTGGTTGTAATAGTTCAGGTTGTGGAGAAGGTGGATGAATTTCTTGTTGAGGAGATGAAGGTAGTGGTATTTCTGGTTGAGGAGAGAGTGGAATTTCTGGTTGAGGTGCTTCTAAAATGGTTTCAGAGTTTGGATTTACTGGTATGGGAGCAGAAATATGTTGGTCAAAGGTTTCAATATCTGATAGAACTTTTGCAAGTTCTAGTTGAGTTGTTTCAATATTTGGATTGATAGGTAGGGAGTGAGATCCTCTAAGAGTTAAAGTTTCCGAGGGGTCAAATTCAATGTCAAAATCATCAAATGTTTGTGGGGTAGGAATTTCTGATTGGGTAGGGATTGGTACAGATGTTGATACAGATACTGAATCTAAAACAGTTACAGAAGAAGGATTACCTCTCTTTTTAGCTGCTTTGAGAGTCCGCTGGGATGATCCTTCTGCTGCGGCCTTCCTTTTCTTATTCTTCTTCAGTATAACTTCTGGAGCCTTCTACTGTAGATCCTGAATGTTGAAATATGGTGTTGTACCATCTGCCTTGCATGCATCCAGATATGTGACTATTATCTCAGGCTTGGAATCAATTTCTGAGAACATGGGAAAGTCATCCAGAGGGATTCTTCTGCTGGTGATTGTTGCAAAATAAGTAACACTGGGTTCCTTCTTAATGTTATTAATAATCTTCATCTTCTTCAGATTCTTTGCATTCAAAGGCTTTCCAACAGTTGCTTCTAAAGTGCTGATTTCCTGTGCTTCTGTTAGATGATCTATCAGCTTATTCTCTGTCAGAATATCTGATATGATCCTTCCAAGGGGTATCCAGTCCCTTTTAGTGCGCTCCTCTTCTCTAGTCTCCTTAACACTAGTCCTCAGATGATTTAACAGCAAATGAGCCAGATTCACCTTAATCTTCTGGGAGATGAAGTAGATCAGAAACTGCTGATCAATGTTGATATAGTCAGGAGAGTTGGTTGGCTTCTTGTGGTTTATGCATCCCAGAATAATCTTAGCCCATATTCTGTGATGGTCATTCAGATCCCTTATCTTGCTGGAGGGAAGACCCAGAGTGAAGATTTCTCTAGCAATTAAAGCGACATCAACACATCTCTCAGCCATGTCTATGCATCTTACGCCACCACCACTGTAACCTATCAATCTTGAAATAAGGTCTTTAGTTATGACTATCTTCTTCCCCATTATATACAAAGTAACTTGATGGTTGGAAGATGAAGCATGAATCCAAAATTCCTTCACAAGGATTGGGAACGTTGGACCTACCAGACGGTCAAAATACCCGTTCCATCCTTGAGCCTTTACTTCTTCAGAAAGATTGAACCCATTTTCTTGAAGACTGTTAAAGTCCACAATTAATTCTGAGAGTACTTCTAGGTTGTTAATGGGCGTGAGGAGAGTTTTGAATGGTTCTTCATATTGTTCTGGGGATTATGTTCTCTGAGTACTAGAAGTTGGGTTGCTTGGGGAAGCCATGTTCACACAGGAAAAAATTGAGAAGAAAATGAAAGGGTTTTGAAAAAGATGCAAACTGAAAACAATTTGATTGTAGAGAAAGTGAAAGTGAAAGAGTGTAAAGAATGAGAAATGTGTTTAAATAGATTTTGAAAATGTAAACGGCAAGAGAGAGAAATAACTTGTAATGATTATAAGCATTAATGACAGCTGATTTTGGGGGATTCAGAAGGATATTGGAACGGTTACCCATGACATGTGTCTCAATGCATCCAATCAGCGCTTTTGACCTTTCAGAAAAGTGAATGTGTGTTCAGCCTCAGAAGGTAGCTGATGAATGGATGACAATTGTTTGCTTACGTGAACAACACACTTCTATCCTTGAAATGAAGCGCTTGGATCTTCATGGATAGATTCTGATACAATCTGGACTTCTAAAAATCTGAAGGCAGGTTGATCAGCAGTTCACAGAAAATAACCAAAATTCTGAAGGTTAAGATATGTAAATAAAACTGTTTTATTCTGGTCAAAGCTTCATGCTGAGATGTTTCAGAATGAAGTTAAAACTATCTTCAGAAAGATGTTTTGTAAAGACATCAGCCCATTGATGGTCTGTGTCAATGAATTTTAAATTGAGAATCCCTTTCTGAATATAGTCCCTAATAAAATGATGTTTTATTTCTATATGCTTAGCCCTAGAATGCAAAATAGGATTTTTACTGAGACAAATAGCAGAAGTGTTTTCACAGAGGATAGGGATGTTACTCTCAAATATATTGAAGTCCTCAAGTTGACTTTTCATCCAGAGCATTTGCGTGCTACATCCAACTGCTGCTATGTATTCAGCTTCTGTTGTTGATAGAGCTATTGTGGATTGTCTTTTGCTAGACCATGAGATCATATTTTCTCCCAGAAACTAGCAGCTTCTAGAAGTGCTTTTACGTTCTACTCTGTCTCCAGCAAAATCAGCATCACAGTATCCTACTAAGCTGTAATTACTTGATTTTCTATAAAACAAACCCAGATTAGTAGTACCTTTCAGATACTTGAAAAATCGCTTAACTGCTGTTAAGTGAGATTATCTAGGATCTGATTGGAATCTAGCACAAATGCAAACACTGAATAGAATGTCAGGCCTTGAAGCCGTCAGATAGAGAAGAGAACCAATCATACCTCTGTAGACCTTTTGTTCTACATTTTTACTTACCTCTTCTTTTTCCAGAATGCACGTGGGATGCATTGGAATCCTTGAGGGCTTACATTTTGAGAGATCAAATTTCTTCAGAAGTTCTCTGACATATTTGCTCTGATGGATGTAAGTTCCTTCTAAAGTTTGATTAATCTGAATTCCCAGAAAGAACTTTAGTTCCCCCATTAGGCTCATCTCAAATTCTTCCTGCATACATTTAGCAAACTCTCTTCCCATAGAGGGTTTAGTGGATCCAAATATAATGTCATCAACATATATCTGACATACTAAGATGTCATTCTTAACTGTCTTACTAAACAAGGTTGTGCCCACTTTCCCTCTGGTGAATTCCTTTTCTAACAGGAAGTTACTTAGTCTTTCATACCAAGCTCTGGGAGCTTGTTTCAGACCATAGAGTGACTTCTTTAGTTTGAAAACATATTCTGGATTTTTGGAACTTTAAAAACCAGGGGGTTGGTTCACATAAACCTCTTCTTCTATATAGCCATTTAAGAATTCACTTTTGACATCCATCTGATACAGAGTGATGCCTTTATTAACAGCAAATGAAATTAAAAGTCTGATAGATTCTAACCTGGCGACTGGAGCAAAGGTTTCTGTATAGTCTATCCCCTCTTGTTGACTATAACCTTGTGCTACCAGCCGTGCTTTGTTTCTGATGACTTCACCTTGTTCGTTCAGTTTGTTTCTGAACACCCATTTTGTACCTATGACGTTGAATCCTTTTGGTTTGGGAACCAGATCCCATACGTCATTTCTTGTGAGCTGATTTAGCTCCTCTTGCATTGCCAGAATCCAGTCATTGTCCATAAGTGCTTCATCAATTGTTGTTGGTTCAATCAAAGAAACCAGTCCCATGAGGGATTCTTCAGAGTTTCTGAAGGTAGATCTTGTTTTGATTGGATCTTCCTTCCTTCCTAAGATTGTTTCTTCTGGGTGATCAATGCTGCTTCTGGATGGTCTTTTCTAGAGTTGGTCAACAGAAGGTGCTGGGTTGCTTGCAGTGACTCTTACTGATGTTGAGGGTGTGTCTCTGTTGAGAGCCTCTGAGTTGTCTTAAGTACCTGTGAGTTCAACTTCCATACCTGCAAGGAATTCATTCTGCTTTGACTTTTGAGAGTCAAGCTTATCATCAAACCGAACAATGATTGACTCTTCAACAATCTGTGTTTATGTATTGTATACTCTATACCCTCTTGAGCATTCAGAGTATCCTAACATAATACACTTTTGTGCTTTAGAGTCAAACTTGTTCAAATAATTTTTTGTATTCAAAATAAAACATGTACATCCAAATGGGTGAAAATAAGAAATGTTGGGCTTTCTGTTCTTCCACAATTCATATTGAGTCTTTTCCAGAATATGTCTTATGGAGATTCTATTCTGAATGTAACACGCTGTGTTTATTGCTTCTGCCCAAAAGATCTTAGCAACGTTAGTCTCGTTGATCATGGTTCTGGCCATTTCTTGCAATGTTCTGTTCTTTCGTTCTACAACTCCATTTTGCTGGGGAGTTCTAGGACAAGAGAAATCATGCAGAATGCCTTTTTCATTAAAGAATAATTCAAAATCTTTATTTTCAAATTCTCCATCATGATCACTTCTGACTTTGATGATTCTAAGATCCTTTTCATTCTGAACTTGATTGTAGAAGGTAGCAAACACAGAGTATGACTCGTCCTTGTGCCTTAAGAACTTTACCCATGTCCATCTGCTATAGTCATTTACGATTACCAACCCATACTTCTTGCCACTGACGGAGGCAGTTTTTACTGGTCCAAATAAGTCAATGTGCAGAAGTTCTAGTGGCTTAGAGGTGGAAACAACATTTTTGGATTTGAAAGCAGGTTTTGCAAACTTGCCTTTCTGACATGCTTCACACAAAGCATCTGAATTGAACTTCAAGTTAGGAAGTCCTCTGACCAGATTGAGTTTGTTAATCTGAGATTTTCTTCTTATACTAACATGTCCCAATCTTTTGTGTCAGATCCATTGCTCGTTGTTAACAGACAGAAGACATTTTACATTCTGACTTTTCAGTTCAGAAAGTTTGATTTTATAAATATTGTTTTTCCTCTTTCCATTAAATAGGATAGTCCCATCTTTCTGACTAACATATTTGCATGAATTTTGATTGAAGATCATATCATAACCGTTATCACTTAATTGACTTATGGATAACATGTTATGCATTATTCCATCAACTAATAAAACATTACTAATAGAGGGAAGATTTCCATTACCTACTGTTCCAGAGCCAATAATCTTTCCCCTCTGATTGCCTCCAAAGCCTACGTGGCCTCCAGGCTTAAGTTCCAGGCTTTGGAACATATGCCTTCTTCCCGTCATGTGTCGTGAGCAGCCAGAGTCCAGGTAACATGACTGGTGTCTTTGCTTTGCTGCTAAAGATATCTGCCACATGTATTATTTTATCCTTAGGTACCCACATTTTCTTGGGTCCTGATTTGTTAGTTTTACCAAAACTCTGGTTGAATTTTGGTTTGACAGAGTAATCACTACTTGTATATTTTATGTCATGTGTGTGCCCATATATAAAGTGTGAATCAAGTGGAGTACGCTTTATAACTAAATCCATGGCATTTTTTGGTGTAGGAACCTTACCTTGATATTCTATCCCTTTTCTGCCATTTCTGCTAACCCCATAGATCATTGAAGCCATTTTGCTTATGTCTATGTTTTTAGCCAGAAACTTCTGAAAGCTGTGATCATACTCTTTGATGATCTCATCAGCATTGCTGGGAGTTTCAGGGATTGTTTCCTTCTGAGAGTTTTGCAATTGGTTTTCTAGTTTTGAAATTTCATCTTTTAACTCAGAATTATCCAATTTGAGACTCTCAGTTTTATCAGAGTCAGAAGCAAGATTCCTTTTCAGGTTTCTGAATTTGACTCTGATCTGCTGATACCTTTCCAAAATTTCATTAAGGCTTTCAGCTAGTTCAGCCTTAGTAAAGTTGATAGTAAAGTCAGGGAATACCTCTTCTATATCTGATTCTGAGTCTGAACCAGACGCTTCACTGTCTTCAGAGACGTTTGTCATGAGAGCTATGTTTGCTCTTTCATCATCTGATTCTGAGTCAGCTTCAGATGTATCAGAATCATCTCATGTAGCCATGAGACTTTTTTTCTTTTCCTTGCCAAACTTCATTTTGGGCTTCTCCTTCTGAAGCTTTGGGCAATCACTTTTGTAGTTCCCTTGCTCGTTACACTCATAGCAGATGATGTCTTTGTTGTTTGGCTTTCTGTATCCTGAAGAGCCTTCAGATCTTTTGTGTCCAGAGGAGGATTCTGACCTTCTGTATCTGGAGGAAGATTCATTCTGATTTTCTGATCTTCTGGGATTCTTGAACTTCCTTTGCCTTAGCTTCCACAGTTGGTTCACCCTTCTGGAGAGAAGAGACAATTCATCTTCTTCTGATGAGGATCCATCAGAGGTTTCTTCCATAGCCTGCAAGACTTTGGAGTCAGATTTTCTGTTAGATTTTAAAGCTAATGGCTTACCTTGCTTTTGAGGTTCATCTGCTTCTAGCTCTATCTCGTGACTTGAGGGAGCTGACAAGTTCCTCCAGAGAGATTTTGTTGAGATCCTTGGCTAGCTTAAGCACTGTGACCATTGGCCTCCGCTGTTTTGGCAAGCTTCTGATGATCTTCTTGACGTGATCAACAATGGAATATCCTTTGTCAAGAACTTTTAGACCAACAACAAGAATTTGAAATCTTGAAAACATAGCTTCTATTGATTCACTGTCTTCCATCTTGAATGCCTCATACTTCTGAATGAGCGCAAGGGCTTTGGTTTCTTTGACTTGAATGTTGCCTTCATGCATCATTCTCAGAGAATCAAACATATTCTTGGCAGTTTCTCTGTTTGATATTTTCTCATATTCTGAATATGAGATGGCACTAAGAAGAATTGTTCTGGCCTTCTGATGATTTCTGAACTCACGCTTTTTTTTTGCTGATCAGACATCATTTTCCTGTCAATCTTCTGACCATGTCCATCTACTGGGTGCGTGTATCCATCAGTCACCATGTCCCATAGATCAGCATCATGGGCCAGAAAGAAACTCTCAATTTTGTCTTTCCAGTAGTCATAGTTTTCTCCATCAAATACTGGAGGTTTGCCACTGAATCTGTCCCTTTCTTCATTGTTGTCATTGCTGATGTTTTGACTTGGTCCTGCCATTGTGTTCTTCTGATGCTGGATCTTGTACTGACACGGTTAAGTGTTAAAGCTCAGAACCAGGCGCTCTGATACCAATTGAAGATGTGAAAAACACAAGAAGGGGGGTTGAATTGTAAAACTTAAATCAAAAGGCTTAACAACACAGTATTTTTATCCTGGTTCGTTTAATCTCAAACTACTCCAGTCCACCGGTCAAGGTGATTTCTCCTCTCTCTAACGAGGTCTTAATCCACTATTCTCAAAGGATTACAACAACTACTTTAACAACTGTTAAAGTCTTCTTGAGTACAACCACAATCCGGTTAATCTCAAGGAAATTCTTTTACAAATGAATTGAACAAATGTGTGTTGTTGTTTTCTTACAAAACTGTATATCACAACTGTGATAATTACACAAAATAAGCTTGGAATAAAATGAATTTGCTAAAGCTTTGAATATGCGTGGTTTGGATAGCTTGGAAAATTTTGAGTGCGTACGTACGTACTTCTTTTCACAAGCAGACCTATTTATATAGGCAAGCAAGGATACGTTGTCCATAAAGCAGGTTTAATGATAATAATGCACTTTCCTTTTGTAGAAGATCTTTGTCTGAAGAAAGTCGTTAGCATTTAATTTTGTCTTAAATAACCAGTAACGCTTCAGAGTCTTCTTTGTTGTATCTGCTGATAACGCTTCAGAGTGTTGATGACTTGGTAAAGATGTCTTTGATCAGAGTAGAGTGTATTTGTTTAGGCGCAGATTCTGGTCATCAAGCTTCAGCGTATAATCTGGTAGCTTCAGTGTGTAGCACAGGTTGCTGATCTTCTGATGCTGATTCCATCAGAACTTCTGCATATACAAAACATAATTTTAAGGGGCATAATTGTTCTTTGTATATATCTTTGAAATAATTTATTCTTTGTATTTTGTTATCATCAAAACTCTAATCAAGGGTTGTAGAATCAAACTATGTTCTAACAAGCCATACTCTGAAGTTGAGTATGGGTAGGCGCCAAGTCAGCATTATATTGATATTGCTTATAGAAAGCTGCGGCAAGGTCTTCCCAGTTGTGGATGTTGGCCCTTTCTAGTTGGTAAAACCAGTCGAGTTGTGTTCCAGATTGGCTATCTTGGAAAAAGTGCACCCACAAGTCTTTATTGGCGGTGTGGGGTTGATTTTTCTCACATATGATCAGAGGTGCATCTTAGGACATGACACCCCATCATATTTTGAAAACAATGACACTTTGAACTTTGGTTGGGTTCACAATTCCCGACACTAGTCCCAATTCTTCAAAGTCTAGACCTGGTACCCTTTGTATTTCCATAGCGTTCAAACGCTCTTCAAGATGTTTGTACTTATCATCAACTGGAGGATACTGTTCCTCAGAGTAGTCTTCCTCTTCTTCCTCTTCTTCAGATTCTGACGGAACCGCTGTTTCCTTTCCTTTTCCTTCTCCTTCATCAGATGCTGTTGCGAAATTCAAGGTTCTTCTAGTTTGTCCTTGAAACTTTCTCCCCATGATTACAACACCGGTTGGTTTTTTCTCTTTCTTCTTCTTCTCTTTGGCCAACAAAGTCTTCAATTCCTCTTGTCCTTTGGCTAGGGTCATGAGTAACCGTTGAAACTGCGTGTTTTGAACTTGAAGATCTTTTACTGTCTGTTCGAGATCCATCTTACTGAAATAAACAGTAGAGAGATGAGGAAACTCGTTGCAAAAGACCTGTTTATGTTATGATGAATGATATGTGCATATGTAATGTTTTCAAGGATTTTTAAATATTCAAGTTCGTTTTTAGACAAAAATAAACACACGTTATATTAATAAGATAGAGTTTGAGTACATCAATGCCACTTGGGCAAAATAATACAACACTCTAAGATAAAAAAGTAGTGCGCATCCTCTTTGGTGCAATGTAGGCATTTAGAGTCTACTCCTCATGAAGTAGCCTAATGAGTTTCAAAACCTTCTTCTCGCTTGCGTAGAATTGGGCTTCGAAAGTATCTCGCTCTCCTTTGAGCTGTATCCAATCCCTTTGTAGGTCTTCAAGAGATGTGGGCATGTCAGGATGTAGGATAGTGTATGGAACTTCTCCTTCCTTAACAGGCTCAATGATCACCGGGAGAATGGAAGGATAAGGCATCATAAGACTTTGAGCGCGGGTTCGTACCCACTTGAGATAAGGCTAAACAAGGATGGAATTCTTGTGTCCCAAAGTCTTGCTATCCAACTTGTTTAGCATCCTCCAATCTCGGATGAATCTCTGGCGAAGACCTTGATCGTCGTTGTCATAGTCGAATACCAAGCCTTGAATCAGTATCTCATGCGGGCCATCCCTTCGGGCATAATCAAACTGTCTTAAAGATATACATGGGTTGTAGGTGATGCCTCCCCTAATGCCAAGTAGAGGGACATTAGGGAATTCCCCACAACAGTCAACAATGATAACATTCTCTTTGGATCGAGAGCACCAATGAATATTTGAATGTTTGAGCGTCATTAACCTTTGTAACCACCTTAATCCTTGATCATTCTTTAAGACTGATTGGGGAAGATGGGAAATAAGCCATCTTTCCAGGAGAGGAGTGCAGCACATAAGGACACCTCTTTTCCTCATTGTGCGAGTGTGAAAAGAGTGTAGGATATCCCCTAGCAATGTAGGCACCGGATTGCGTGACATGAAGATTTTGACGGCACTCACATCTATGAGTTGGTCAGGATTGGGGAACAAAACCATCCCATAGATAATAAGAGCCACAATTTCCTCAAAAGCTTGCAAGTCTAAGGAATTCCAACAACTTTGGGCTTTCTCAAATAGAAACTTTGCTAAGAAGCCTTTGACACCACTTCTAGTTTCCCAATGAGTTATGACATCAGATGAGTGCAAGTGCAGAGCTTGAGCAATCTCTTCTGGCTTTGGGTCTCTTTCCGTATCGTTGAAAGGTAGTTGATTGAGAATGGGAATCCTCAAGAGTTGATAGAATTCTTCCAAAGTAGGCATAAGCTGATAGTCGGGAAATGTGAAGCAATGGTGCAAAGGATCAAAGAACTGAAAGAGCACCTTCATCATATCCTCATCTGTGTTGGAGGTGACCAAGTGGAGTAGACGACCATGCCTCTCGGTGAATGGAGAGTTCTCAGGGATCCTTGAAGCTAGCTCCTTGAGTTGTGGAGGAATTCTTACAAGGTTGACTTGGATAGTTTTCCTGCGAAGTGTATCCATATCCTACAAAACAAGAACAAAGATAAATCTCCAAAATCCTTGAAATGGTTAGTGGATGCATATGATTCTCATGATGTCCATGATATTATGTACAAGTATGTATATACAAGCAAAACAAACAAGTTCTTAGTTTAGGCTTCAATGGGGTTTTATAGGTAAGTACCCTCTTGAATTTTAGTTGGCTAAAACCTGTCTGTGATCGGTGGATCTGGAACTGACTGTTTAACGCTGGTTCGCGAAATGTCACGGAAGCAAGAGTCGCCACCGTCTTTTATTTTCTCCAACAAGGAAAGGACAAAAGCACAGAAAAATTCCTTTTGAGATTATTTCTCGGTTCGGGAGGTAGATTTATAGAAAGGGAAGGTGTTAGCACCCTTTCTATCCATGGTTATCCATGGGCTCTTAGATACTTGCTCATTTGTGTTTTCAAAAGTGTTTGCTTTTCAATTGTGAGTGGGTTTTGAAAAAAGTTTCGTTTAAAGTTTCAGATCGACTCTTGTATCAGTCCTCAAGAGTGTTTGAAAAATTGTTTTGAAAGCTTTTTGAAAAGTGTCGGTGTGAAAAGAAGTTTTTGATTTGTTTTGAATTAGAGCAAGTATCTACGAGTCATCTACCTACCCTAAGGAATTTGGCTGTGTAAATGTCCTTAAGGTAGTGCCATCCCACCATTGAGAGGTAGGTAGCACCACCGTTGGAGGTGTTCAGGTCAATTCGAGGGTTAGGGACAGTGTGGTCACCGAGCAATAGTAAGATACCTTAGAAGCTACCCTTATGCCATTGATCTTTTTATTCCGAGGCAACCGTTTCGAGGCAACTATTCTGAGGCGACTTATTTCGAGGAAACCGTTTCGAGGCAACTAGATCAATGGAACATAAGGACTCACTAAGACATCCTATACTCGACGACCACGTTTCGAGGGGCAAGGCAACAGTGAGGCGTACCCTAAGAGTGGTGTGTGAATTGTGTGTCATTTTCAGTTATTATTTGTCTTGTCATGCATTGGGTGATCTACGCTTTGATTTTATTTTTTGCCATTCATTCTTTCATGTGATTAACAGTTTAAAGGTGCGGAAATTAAAATGCGGAAAATAAAAGTCCTACGCTATTACAAGGCGCGGGTCTATACATCGCCAAATTAACAAAGACCAGATTTAAAATAAAAGTGCGGAAAGTAAATGTCTTAATTACTATTACAAAGCTTTGGGGCAAATACATTATATTTAAAAGGGAAATAAAAATAACCGTGCGAAAAGAAATTAGAATCGAATGCGAGGGCGTTGGACCCTTTAAAGAAATTAAATTGCAATTAATAAATTAATTAATGATTAAATAAAGAAAAGAACTTGTTTTTATGTTTTTTTGGTATTTTATGAAATAAAGAAAATTAATTGAAATTAGAAATTAAAATAAAAGCCTAGTTCTAAGTTTGTTTTTAATTATTAAAAAATTATTTAAGTTTAACCTAATTTAACCCTAATTAATTAATGACATATTTATTTACAAAATAATTAATAGTTAATAATAATAATAAGAAGAAAAATGTTTATTAAGCAAAAAGAATAAAAATGCTAAAACCTAAGTTCTACATTTTTTAGTTTATTTAAGAAAAAAAACATTAAAGTGAAGACCTAAAATTAAACTAATTTGATTATTAAAATTTGTTTACAAAACTATTAATGAATTAAAAATTAAATAAACATATTTTATTTTTTGATTTCTGATTTTTTGATTTTATTATGAAAATTATCTTTGGAATTTAAAGGGGAAAGCAATTAATTAAAAAAAACAAATAAAAGAATAAAAAGAAAAGAAATAAAGAAAGAAAAAGAATTAGAAGATGGATCAAACCCTGGGGGTGTCTGGACCCAAAGGGGAGTTTTTGAAGCAATCCGGCCCATTGCAATCCAGGCCTTGTTTGACTTTTTATGGTCACGTGTGCCTCAGTTGACTAACGTGCATGGTGGACTCCAGGTTCTGGCCTTTGGATTGGGGCTTCAGGGCGCGTGGCAAGCCAAGGCGTTGGGTGTATGGTGAGCCCTGGAGTGTGCACTGCATGGAAACATGTGAAACAAAATAATAGAAATAATTTGAGGGGACCTGGGATTCGAACCCAGGTCCCAATGCTTACCAGCGAATGCCTTGACTAAGTGAGCTATTGGTGCGTGTTTGTATTATAATGGATAATAAACATGATAAAACAAAACCAAAGTCAATGTTATGAAATAAAAAAAAACGCGCTGGATTTTAAATCCTCCAGTCATGTCTCGCCACGCAATCTTCTTCTCCGTTGGTTCCTGTAACAAAAAGGGATAGCGGGAGTTTTAAACCCCCCCAAAACACAGACCTATGGATAATAGCGCTTAGGCCATGCTTGACCATAAATTGAGCGCGAGGTTATGAAGCGATTCGTTTGGATATCACGAATTCAACCATGGTAGTTTGATGTCCTAATTTTACAGTATGTGCAAACGCCTAATTCTAAACCTCTGAAACCCTAACGTCCATCAATGGCAACTTTTGATATGGGATGCTATTGCTCAATCAAGTAATACCAAAAGCTTCAGGATGTTAGTATGAGTGTAAATCAATTCAAAAAATGTCAAAGAAACGCATGAGTAATCACATAGAATTCAAGAAAAAAAGCAAACCGTTTGGGCCTGAGTGCTGAGATTCTGGGCACGTTTGGATTGGCTTTTGATTGCAAAAGTTTCCTTGAGATGCCAGGAGTGTGTTTTGATGGGAATTGGGGCTTAAAACTTGCTGTAAGGAGGTTTTCAGTTTTCAAGTTTGTGTGACAATTTTGCAATTTTGTATGGCCATTTTTGGAGCTCTTAGGTCGTGATCTAGCTTGTGATGTCTTGCCTATGTGTTATGTAATGAGTTTTGATAAGAATTATGGCCAATAATGCCTTGCATTCATGCTTAAGATTTTGCTATAAACTCCACTAAAACACCTTCCATTTTTGAGCCAAATTTGAATTCTTGCTAGCTTTAGCCCTTTGCACGAATTTGGGATGTGTATAATGGTGGTTCAAAGCTAATCAAAGCAAGATATGTCCCTTAATTAATCTTTTTGATTTTCATTTGATTTTAAAAGATTTAAAATGAATTAAATCCAATAAAATCAAATAAAAATGAAAAAATTAATTTTAAATTTTGAAATAAAATGTGGGACACGTGGGAAGCATGGCCAAGCTGATTCAAGTGGAAAAAGTGGGCCCCTTTTGTCAAAAAATGAAATTTCAAGGATAAATGATTTTGGCCATTTCACAAAAATTTCCCAACTTCTCCAATGCATATCTTGCTCAATTTTTAAGCTTTGATCATGTTCTTGGACATTTTGGAAAGGTCTTGAAGTCCTCTAACCAATGCCTTTGGTCCCATGTCATTTTGATTTACCAATCTCAAGTTATGGTCTTTGACTTAAAGTGCCTTTTAATTGACTTTTGAAAATGACCTATAATGTTGAAATTGATAACTTTTTGTGAGAGCATTTCTTGGACTTGGAGTGTGAAGATGAGTTGTAGTAAATGTCTTCCCCTTCAAGATGAGTATTGGATGGAATTTTTCTGATAAACCATGAAAAATATATGCCTTTGTCAAGTTACAGTTGACTTTTCAGCTGTTCAAAAATAGAAACTTTTGACACCTTGATGATTTTTTGAGCCATTCTTGTGAAATCATGATCAAGACTTGATCAAATGATGATTGTGGCTTCAAAATAAGATGTTGACCAGCAATTTTGACTTTTGACTGCCAAATGACCATTTTGCCCCTACAGTTGACTGTTGGGCAAATGGAACTTTTGACTGTGCAACTTGACCTTGTGAGCCTTGAAACTTGACATGTAGGTGCTTGACAATGTATATGAGCATATGGGACTTGATTGGACCCTTGGAAACTTCAACTTCTTTGCCAGAACCAAAACCCTAATTTTTGACTGTTAGGAGGCAATTGGACTGTGCAACCCTTGAGAGATTTTGAAGCATGCTCTTAGCAAATCTTGAAGAAAATGGTAGGGCAAATTTTGGGGTACAACAGTTGCCCGTGTTCAATCTTCTTAGACCTGAGGACATAGATTGGCTGGCGTGCCTTTCGTAATCCGAAGGTGGAAGATGATTGAACACTAGAGTGCCCAGAAATTTGCGCTCACATGTAGAGTATGATGGTGGGAATGGGCTTACAGATGCCATGTTGAGAGGTGATGGATGGGTGGATGGGCTTATAGATGCCATCTGGAGGTGTGAGTCGCGTAAGAGTTTCCTTAGCGAGAACTTGCGTACCTGAAAAAGAAAGATAATTACCTGGCCTGTTACAGGAGTTGACCTTAAAATTCTTTATATAGACGTGCCCTTGCTGGTTACAGGAATCGAATCTTTGAACTCTTCAGACGTGCCCTGGCGAGATACAGGAATCGAGTCTGGAGCTTCAAAAAGGTGATGAATGAATCAGGGATGGTTACTACCTCAACGGGACGATGAGAGAACCTTTGGGCGATTACTACCTCAACAGTAACGATAAGAGAACCTCGGGCGATTACTACCTCAACAGTAACGATGAGAGAACCTTGGGCGATTACTACCTCAACAGTAACGATGAGAGAACCTCGGGCGATTACTACCTCAACAGTAACGATGAGAGAACCTTGGGCGATTACTACTTCAACAGTAACGATGAGAGAACCTTGGGCGATTACTACCTCAACAATAACGATGAGAGAACCTTGGGCGATTACTACCTCAACAGTAACGATGAGAGAACCTTGGGCGATTACTACCTCAACAGTAACAATGAGAGAACCTTGGGCGATTACTACCTCAACAGTAACGATGAGAGAATCTTTCAGACGCACCCTGGCAAGATACAAGAATCGGGTCTGGTAATGCTAGTTGTCAACAGATACACCCTGGCAAGATACATGCATCGGATCCTCGAACTCTTCAGACACACCCTGGCAAGATACAGGAATCGGGTCTGGTAATGTTAGTCTTCAACGGATACACCCTGCCAAGATACAGGCATCGAATCCTCGAACTCTTCAAACACACCCTGGCAAGATACAGGAATCAGGTCTGGTAATGTTAGTCTTCAACGGATACACCCTGGCAAGATACAGACATCGGATCCTCGAACTCTTCAGACACACCCTGGCAAGATACAGGAATCGGGTCTGGTAATGTTAGTCTTCAACTGATACACCCTGGCAAGATACAGGCATCGGATCCTCGAACTCTTCAGACGCACCCTGGCAAGATACAGGAATCGGGTCTGGTAATGTTACCGTTGATAGTAATTATGTTTGTATTAACCTTTGTCCTGAAAAGACAAAACGTTAGTTTTATGCGATGCCATGATGTATGGCATGCGAGATGTGATAAGTGAGATTGTATATTCATGATGCGTATATGCATGCTATAACGTATGAAGATGCGATGTTTATGAATGTATGTTTTTGTCTAGGAAAGTAAATCCTTGACGGGTGCCGGGAGGTCACATCCTGGGATGATGTTGGAGAATAGTGCTTTGTTTTTCCCGCTGGGGATGATAGTTGCAAGAATACCGGTAGGAGAAGATGACTTCGTTGGGGAATAAACTTGATGAAGAGATTACTCTGCGGGGAATAACTACTCTAGCGATCTTGCTGGGGAACAATACTCTGTGGGGAGAGAGGTATTTTGCTGGGATGTTGATGATAACTCCGCTGGGGGATACCGTTGTTATGTTGGAAGTGTTAATAGACTCCATTAGGGATAAGAAGACTTCGCCGGGGACGATCTTTCCATGGCAATTGGCTGAGGATAACCCAGTTATATCCTGGTAGGGAAATAACCTTTGAATAAAGCCGGGAGACGCGTTCGAGTTCTGTAGGGGGGAAGCTTCCAGAATCTACTGGGGATAAGCTTCCTGCTGGGGAGCTGGATTCTGCTTTCTTGGGGAAATCTTTAGACTGGACTCTCCTGGGGAAATTTTGAGATGTATTGGAAACGGCTCTACTGAATGTCTGGTATGCCGCCGGGGAACAATCTTAGATCAAGACTGTCGGGGATGCTTGTTGAGGAATGTTGAGATCTGCTGGAGGATACCCAACTTCCTTAAGGCTGACAAGATAACTCTGCTTGGGGAGAGTGCATTGACTTTCTGGCTCATTCTCTGGGGAATTAAGATATATTGGTTATGTTCTTCAGCTGAACTTACCTTGGTACCTTGATGGACAGAGAAATTAGATCGCTCAGACAACTCATTATTGCCCCTGCTTCTAATGTTACCTGTAATTAATCCTTTGTTTCGTATGCAAACATTTATGAGTTAGCAGTTATTGTCAAATGTATATATCACAAATTGAACCTTGGACGTTCTTCGCAAAACAAAACAGAAAAAGGAAAAACAATTGGCAATTGATCTGAAAAATGAATTTATATTGATTTTTGAATTTGCCTGTAAATAGGCGTTTTTGTATAAGAGGCTGACGTCCTAGTAAGGGAATTTCTCCGAACAAAAGAGTTTATACAATTTGTACAAAGGGAAAACAAAACAACTGTGTGAAAAGAATAATCCCACTGGGTTCCAACTCTGCTATCGCCTTTATATCTTCGAGCATCTCATCACTTGATGACCTAGCTGAAGATGAAGCTGATTGATCGATGCCGTCTGAACTTGGTGTTGATACCGGATTCTGGATGCAAAGTGATCCAATGAGACATAGTATTACGCTTTATCCCTAACTTTTGCCTGGACCGCCCTTTCGGGTTTTCAGTCCACCGGGATACCCATTTTTGCCCAAGCCGCCTTTTTAGGTTTTCGACTTACCGGGTGTATAGATTTTTTCATTTCATCCCTTCATTTTTCCCGAACCCTTTTGGTTCGCCGGGAAGCCCTAATTTTTGCCTAGGTATGTCAACCTAGCGGGTCTTTTATCATGCGTAGTATCTTTTTACTATGTCTGCATTGGCGGGGTGAGGAAGGTCGTCACCATCCATGGTGGTTAGGATCATGGCTCCTCCTGAGAACACATGTTTAACCACAAATGGCCCTTCGTACGTAGGGGTCCATTTGCCCCTGGGATCACTCTGAGGAAGGATGATGCGTTTGATTACCAGATCCCCAACTTGATATTCTTGCGGTCTGACTTTCTTGTTAAATGCCCTGATCATTCGTTTTTGATACGTCTGACCATGACAAATAGCAGCAAGTCTCTTTTCGTCAATTAGATTTAGTTGAGCAAGTCGTGTCTGGATCCAATCATCTTCGCTCAGATCTGCATCCTTCATTATCCGGAGAGAGGGTATTTGTACTTCGATCGGCAAGACTGCCTCCATACCGTAGACCAAGGAGAAAGGAGTTGCCTCGGTTGACGTCCTTGCTGAGGTACGGTACCCATGCAGAGCAAACGGTAGCATCTCGTGCCAATCTTTATAGGTCACTGTCATCTTCTGCACAATCTTCTTAATATTTTTATTCGCTGCTTCTACAGCCCCATTCATCTTCGGTCGGTAAGGAGAAGAGTTGTGGTGCTGTATCTTAAATTGCTCGCAGAGCTCAGTGATCATCTTGTTATTGAGATTGGTACCATTGTCCATAATGATCCTTTCTGGGACGCCGTATCGACAGATCAGATTATGCCGAATGAACCGTGCCACAACATTCTTGGTTACTGTAGCGTAGGAAGCTGCTTCAACCCACTTTGTAAAGTAATCAATCGCTACCAGGATGAAGCGATGCCCATTGGATGCCGTAGGTTTAATCTCGCCGATCATATTTATGCCCCACATTGCAAACGGCCAAGGTGCTGTCAAGACATTCAGGGGAACCGGAGTAACGTGCACCTTGTCTGCATAAATCTGGCACTTATGGCATGTCCGAGAATGTTGGTAGCAGTCGGCTTCCATTGTGGACCAGAAATATCCTGCCCGAAGGATTTTCTTTGCCATGGTGTGTCCACTGGAATGTGTTCCGAAGGTACCTTCATGTAGCTCCGCCATGATCCTTTCTGCTTCAATCTTATCCACACAACGCAGTAAGGTCGAATCATGGTTTCGCTTGTACAGGATGCCGTTGCTGAGGAAGAACTTCGCTGCGAACCTTCTCAGAAACTTCTTATCATTGACAGACGCACCTTCAGGGTATTCCTGAGCTTCCAGGTATCTCTTCACCTCATGGTACCAAGGTTTTTCAGTCACTACCTCAGCCTCAAGATCACAACAGTATGCCGGTTCGTCCAGTTTCCAGATAATGACCCGGGGAGCCTCATTGTCCCATTTGACTTTGAACATGGAAGACATTGTAGCTAACGCGTCCGCCAACTGATTCTCCTCTCTTGGGAAGTGTTCAAAAGTTATCTCTGTGAAATGGGGGATCAATGTCAACACACATTCTCTCTAGGGAATAAGATTCGGATGTTTCGTATCCCACTCGCCTTTGATCTGATTGATCACGAGAGCGGAATCTCCAAAGACACTCAGAAACTTGATCCTTAAGTCAATCGCAGCTTGAAGTCCCATGATGCATGCCTCATACTCCGCCATGTTGTTGGTGCAGTTGAAACACAGCCGGGCAGTGAGTGGAGTATGAGTGCCTTGAGGGGATATGATCACAACGCCGATGCCGTTACCCAAAGCGTTCGATGCCCCGTCAAAGTGCATACAGGTCCTTCATCCGGTCCAGGTACTTCACAATCAGTCACAATCATGATGCTCTCGTCCGGAAACTCGAAGTTCATTGACTGATAATCATCTACTGCCTGGTGTGCCAAGTGGTCTGCCAATACACTTCCTTTGATGGCTTTCTGAGTCGTGTACTGGATGTCGTATTCCGTCAAGATCATTTGCCATCTTGCTATTCTCCCAGACAGAGCAGGCTTTTCGAATATGTATTTTATTGGATCTATCTTTGAAATCAACAAGGTAGTGTGAGTCAGCATATACTGTCTCAGCCGACGAGCAGCCCATACCAAAGTGCAGCAAGTTTTCTCGAGCAATGAGTATCGGGTCTCACAGTCGGTAAACTTTTTGCTAAGGTAATAAATGGCATGCTCTTTTCGGCCAGACTCATCATGCTGCCCCAACACACACCCCATTGAGTTGTCAAGTACTGTCAGGTATAATATTAGAGGTCTCCCTTCAACCGGTGGCATAATAATGGGTGGTTCTTGGAGATACTCTTTGATCCTGTCAAAGGCGGCCTGACATTCATTATTCCAACGTACTACCTGATCTTTCTTCAGCAGCTTGAAGATTGGCTCACAGGTAGCAGTTAGGTGCGAGATGAACCGAGCAATGTAATTCGGACGTCCTAGAAAGCCTCTGACCTCTTTCTCTGTCTTGGGAACTGGCATCTCTTGAATAGCTTTAACCTTGGCAGGGTCCACTTGAATACCCTTATCACTTACGATGAAGCCTAGCAACTTTCCAGATCTTACCCCGAAGGGGCACTTGTTCGGGTTTAACCTCAGCTTGTACAGTTTCAGACGGTCAAACAACTTCTGCAGATGGTCAAGGTGTTCCTCCTCAGTTTGGGACCTTGCAATCATGTCGTCAACATACACTCCTATCTCATGATGGATCATGTCATGAAATAAAGCAACCATGGCACGTTGGTAGGTTACCCCAGCATTTTTCAACCCGAATGGCATGACCTTGTAGCAGAAGGTGCCCCACTGAGTAACAAAGGTAGTCTTTTCCATGTCTTCAGGAGCCATCTTGATCTGATTATACCCTGAAAAACCATCCATGAAGGAAAACACCTTATGCTGAGCAGTATTGTCAACCAGGACATCAATGTGAGGTAGGGGGAAGTCATCCTTGGGGCTGGCCCTGTTCAGATCCCTGTAGTCGACACACATTCTGACCTTACCATCTTTCTTTGGCACTGGAACCACGTTGGCAACCCACTGAGGGTAAGATGTCAGTGCAAGAAACCCGGCATCAAATTGTTTCATAACCTCAGCTTTGATCTTCTCAGACATCTCTAGACGCATACGGCAGACCTTTTGCTTAACCGGAGGGCAGTCTTCCTTGGTAGGCAAGTGATGGACCACAATGTCGGTATCCAACCCAAGCATGTCCTCGTAAGACCAGGCAAAGATTTCCATGTTGTCATGCAGCATCTGGATTAGCCGTTGTTTCACGCTGAGCTCTAGATTGGCACCAATCTTGACTTCCTTTCTATCTGTCTCAGTACCCAGATTTACTGTTTCCACTGGCTCTTCATGTGGTTGAATTTCCCTCTCTTCCTGGAGTAATAGTCTTGCAAGTTCGCCAGGAACTTCGCAATCATCTTCACCTTCGTCTTCGGCTAAGTTGATCGGATTTTCGAAGTCATAACTGGCAGTAGCAGAGTCGTTACCAGTGAGATCCAGAGTGGATTGAAACCTGTATGAGTGAGTGTGTGTAAATACCGCTGTTTTGCAATATATGTAAAGAAAGTGACAAAAAACGTCCAATGCTTTTATTCATGATATATGAAAGTGACAAAAAAAGCCCTCACAAATAAAACCACGGTGCCCCGGGTAAGACACCAGCCATAAAGTTTCAAATTATTGTTTATTACAAATCCAAAACAAAGAAGTTCATTACTGGGTGACAAAAGTAATGGGTGTAAAGTCTTTTGCGGTCCAGTTGCTAGGTCCACCATTGGTCGTTGGGTAGATCCAGCTGTCGAACTTAGATTCTTCCACTTCGTCTTCATCCCCAATAGCATTCACTCCTGGATGGGTGATGAGCACAGGAGGTCTTCCAATCTTTGCCTTGCGCACAGCCTTCTGAGCCTCTGCAGTGAAACCCAGTCCAAACTTGTCAATTTTAGGAGTGAAATCAGGGAGCCTGCCCCAGTTTGCACATTCACCTTTTTCAATCACAGCCCGGGCATCCTTCAAGGAAGCCATCTTCAAAGGAGAACCCTCT
The DNA here is from genome assembly GCA_948472305.1 of Vicia faba. Classification (NCBI taxonomy): domain Eukaryota; kingdom Viridiplantae; phylum Streptophyta; class Magnoliopsida; order Fabales; family Fabaceae; genus Vicia; species Vicia faba. Next base: position 304,035 of record CATIWC010001303.1, on the reverse strand, counting down.
TCAGTCACTGCTTCTGCCGCTGCCAATGTTTGTGGCACCTCTTCAAAATGTTGAATGGGGGTCTCAATGAACTCCCCATCCATTTCCACGTACCTGAAGGAGTTGAGGTGGCTGACCATGTATTCCTCTTCCCCTTGCACTGTTACAATCTTCCCCCTGACCGGGTACTTGAGCTTCTGATGCAACGTGGAGGTCACAGCTCCATCCTTGTGGATCCACGGGCGACCCAACAAACAAGAATAGGATGGACGGATGTCCATCACATAGAATTTTGAATCAAAGACCTGTGACCCAACCCTGATTGGGATGTCAACCTCACCATGTACCATTCTTTTGGACCCGTCAAAGGCCCGGACAACAATGTTACTTGGTTTGAGCTCTAAACCCTCACAGACCAGCCTGTCTAGAGCCTTCTTGGGTAGCACGTTTAGTGAAGAACCAGTGTCAACCAACACATGAGCAAGAGTAGTGCCCCTGCATTCAATGGAGACATGCAGGGCATCATTATGGTTCTTCCCCTTGGCCTTCAGATCAGCATCAGAGAAACCCAGGCCATTATCAGCGGTTAAGTTGGCCACACAGTCGGTGAATTGATCAGCAGACATTTCTTGAGGCACGTGGGCCGTTTTCAGGAAAGCAATCAGGGCCTTGGCATGGGCCTCTGAACACAACAACAGTGATAGAATGGAGATTTTGGAGGGGGTGTGCCCCAGCTGTTCAACGACGTTGAAATCGCTCTTCTTTATTATTTTGAGGATCTCTTCCATTTCCTGCTTGGAAGCCTCAACAATGGTCTTTGGTGCCTCCGTCCGGGCAGGCATATCAGCAGCAATCCCCTTGCCCCGAGCGTCAGATGACTCGGCAGCAGGGGTGGAAACTTGATTAGGGGGGGAGACAGGCACACTGGTAGGTGTGATGACAAGAGGCCTTTGAATTGCTGGAGGAGCAATGTCTGGTGAGAACAGTCTTCCACTACGAGTGACCTTGGCAGGCCCGGTGATATTGGTGACACCGGTACCAGCGTTGAACTCTTGCTTCACTCCCAGAACATAAACATCTGCCCCATAGTGCCATAGGACAGCTTTATCAGACTTGTAGGGGATGGGCCCCGGAACAGTAATGGTGATGGGAGCAATCTTGTGAACAGGGAAAATTTGGACAGGCTTCTTTGAAGGAGCCTTGGAAGGGTTGTTGAAAATGGTAACAATTGAAACTTCTTCAACAGGGGCAGCAGGAACAACAGTCTTTTTGAACAAAATCTCTTTACTATCCATCAGGTTTTGGACGCCTGATTTCAGCAAAGAACAACCAGCAGGGGAATCAGCACATAAAGGGCAACCTTTGCTACATCCCGGAAATAAACCGGCTAGCAACAGGTTCCTCTTGACGGTCAACAGCGGAGTAGCAACATCATCCACAGAAGCTACATATAAATCCTCCTCAACAGCATTCACCCCATGCTGGGGCATGGGGGTGGTCACAACATTTGGCCTCTCGGGCGCCTCGAACTGTATCTCCTTGGCATCAATAAGGTCCTGAACCTTATTCCTCAGGGCCCATCAATCATCAGTAGAATGTCCCGGGCTATCAGAGTGATACGCGCAACCGGTGTTGGGGTTGTATTTCGGAGATGCTGTGTTTACCATCTTCGGAGCCTCTTTGACAGTTACCAGGCTAGTTGACAGCAGTTGCGGCAGGATCTGAGAGAGAGTCATGCTGAGCCGAGTATACTGCCATTTGGGCCTCTCAGCTCTGGGTTGGTTGTACTGCTGAGGAGCAGCAGTAGGCTTAGAAATTACCACCGCGTTGACAGCTTGGCGACGTTCCGGTTTGTCCTGCCTTTTTGGACCATACACAGCACTTGCCTCTTTCTTGAAGGGCTTCTTTTCAGTACTTGAGGAGGCAACCTTCTGTATCTTCCCCGATTTTATACCAACCTCGATCCTCTCACCAGTCAGGATCAGATCAGTAAACCCAGTAGAGGAATTACCAATGAGATGATTGAAAAATGGACCAGATAGGGTCCCCAGGAACATATCCACCAGCTCCCGGTCCGTCAATGGTGGCTGCACCCTGCCAGCCAGATCTCTCCATTTCTGTGCGTACTCCTTAAAACCTTCTCCCGATCCTAGCGACATACCCTGGAGTTGGGTACGCGTAGGAGCGAGGTCGGAATTATATTGATACTGCTTGTAAAAAGCAGTGGCCAGATCCTCCCAGTTACGAATGTTGGTTCCATCCAGCTGATAGAACCATTCGAGGTGAGTCCCTGAAAGACTCTCCTGGAAGAAGTGGATCCATAAGTTCTTGTCTGCCGTGTAAGGCTGGATCTTCCTTACATAAGAACGGAGGTGCATCTTGGGACAGGAAGCCCCGTCATACTTCACAAAGGCAGGCGCCTTGAACTTGTGAGGAATTACCACCCCAGAAGATAACCCCAAGTCTCCGAAATCTAGTCCAGGCACACGCTGGATCTCCATGGCATTTAACCTGTCCTCCAGCTGCTTGTACCGGTCCTCAGCAGGAGGGTATTGTTCGTCGTTGAAGTCTGTCTCAGTGTCAGAGACCACAGGACTAGGGACCTCCCTCTCTTGGTGACTACCTTCCCCCACAGATGGAGTAGTCCTCTCAGCTTCATTCTGCAATGTGTTCCCGAGTCTGTGCCTAGTGTTGAATAGCACAGTCCTCTTCTTCTTCTTATTCTTCTTCAGGAGCAAAGCCTTCAGCTCTTCTTGACCTTGAGCCAAACCCATGATCAGCTCCTGAAATTGTGCGTTCTGCGCCTGAAGGGCCTTGATAGATAGCTCGGTAGATGATCCAGGGTTCATGATGCTGAAATAAACAGCGAAGAACAGTAAGCAACCTGAAAAGAAGAGTACCTGCTATGCACATGATGAATGATATGTGTTTATGCAATGCATTCAAGGGTTTGAAAGTTCAAATTTGTTGTAGACAAAAAGGAACACACGTTATCGTTAAGGAAATAATTGTTTGGTACATCAAAGCCTCATGGGAAAAATATTACAAAAGCAAATCAGTCCCAGAAGACACTATGCATCCTCTTCGGAGCAATGTAGGTGTTGAGATTCCTTTCCTCGTGCAGTAGGCGGGTGAGCTCCAGGACCTTCTTTTCACTAGCATGTAGACTGGTCTCAAGAGAATTCCGTTCTTCCTTAAGCTGGACCCAGCTCTTCTGCATTTCTTCCCACGATGTGGGCATGTCAGGATGTTGAATGGTGTAGGACACCTCTCCTTCCAATACTGGCTCTTTGATCACAGGGAGAACATGAGGATAAGGCATCTCTAACTTCTGGGAGCGGGCGCGTACCCACTTGAGATAAGGTTCCAACAGGATGGAGTTCCTGTGCCCCAGTGTCTTGCTGTCTATCTTACTGGGCATCCTCCAAGCTCTGATAAATCTCTGGCGAAGTCCTTGGGCATCGTTGTCGAAGTCAAAAACTATGTCAGTAATTAACATGTCATGAGGGCCGTCCCTCCAAGCATAACCAAACTGTCTCCAAGCCAGGCACGGGTTGTAAGTAATACCTCCTCTGATTCCAAGTAAAGGAACATTAAGGTACTCCCCGCAACGATCAATGATAGTGACATCCTCTCTGGACCGAGAACACCAATGTATATCAACATGTGTAAGGGTCATCAATCGCTGTGACCACCTCAAACCCCGCTCGTTCTTCAAAACTGATTGTGGAAGGTGCGAAATAAACCACCTTCCCAGGAGAGGAGTGCAGCACATAAGAACACCTCTTTTTCTCATGGTTCGAGTGTAACATGAGTGAAGGATGTCCCCAAGCAACGTAGGTATAGGATTCCTGGACATGAAGATCTGAACAACACTGATATCTATAAGCTGATCTGGGTTAGGGAACAACACCAAACCATAGACAAGGAGGGCCACAACTTCTTCAAAAGCTTGTAGGTCAAGGGAGTTCCAACATTCTTGGGACTTTTCAAACAGAAACCTGGCTAAGAACCCTTTGATACCACTTCTAGCTTCCCAATGTCCCTTGAGGTCAGATGGTTGTAGGTGTAAGGCCTTAGCAATCTCTTCAAGTTTGGGTTTCTTTTCCGTACCGTTGTAGGGTAGCTGATCAAGGATAGGGATCTTCAGAAGCCGGGAGAACTCTTCTAATGTAGGCACCAGTTGATAATCCAGGAAAGTGAAACAGTGATGCAGAGGGTCAAAGAACTGGAACAGGACCTTTATCATATCTTCCTCAATGTTGGTGTTGACCAAGCTGATGAGTCTTCCATGTCTCTCACTGAATGAAGAGCTCTCGGGAATCCTGGATATAAGCTCCTTAAGCTGAGGAGGGATCCTTACAAGGCTGATCTAAATTGTCTTTCTGCGAACAGTTTCCATGTCCTACAAAACAAGAACAAAGATGAAGATTCGAACCCTTGAAATGGTTAGTCAATGCATATGATGCTGTATGATGTTATGATGCTATGATTAAACACACCACAAATATTTACAAAGGCAAACATGATAAGGCACGCAAGTCACACCACAGCCCTTAGAGTTTAAGCCTGCATGGGGTCTGGGTATTACCCTCTTGAAGTTGGCGGGCTCAACCTGTCCTATCAGAAGTAACCGGGTTCTAAGGGTCCCAATATCACTGGATTGCTTTCATTGTTCATCGTTTCGATTTAGCCACTGAACTGGAGACCGAAATATTCCAGGAAAGCAACCCTCAATTGAGTGTAGTATCGAGTATCAACAACCCTCGGACTGCACCAAAGTCAGTTATCTCACTACCCTAAAGAGGCCAAGATGGTTCAATTAAGGTTCCTAAGGTCAGTTGATGCTTCACGACACCACGCGGCGGCCCCGTACTCTCCTTGACTTGACTCAAGGGTTACCGGTACTCACCAAAGTGCCACATCAACGTAGAAGACTACTTCAACCGTGTCGGTATACCCCGCACAGTTCCCTCACAACCTTGTTGCTACTTTCTAAGAAGGTATCCCCCAGATCCGAGTTAGGATCTATAGAACTCCCAAGACAGGCCCAGTAATATTAAAGCAAGCAAAACAAAGCAAATGAAAACACAAGTATGAGCTATCCTAAGGTACACCTCACTTTAATTCTCCCCAGCAGAGTCGCCAGTTCTGTGATCGGTGGATCTGGAACTGACTGTTTAACGCTGGTTCGCGAAATGTCGCGGAAGCAAGAGTCGCCACCGTCTTTTATTTTCTCCAACAAGGAAAGGACAAAAGCACAGAAAAATTCCTTTTGAGATTGTTTCTCGGTTCGGGAGGTAGATTTATAGAAAGGGAAGGTGTTAGCACCCTTTCTATCCATGGTTATCCATGGGCTCTTAGATACTTGCTCATTTGTGTTTTGAAAAGTGTTTGCTTTTCAATTGTGAGTGGGTTTTGAAAAAAGTTTCGTTTAAAGTTTCAGATCGACTCTTGTATCAGTCCTCAAGAGTGTTTGAAAAATTGTTTTGAAAGCTTTTTGAAAAGTGTCGGTGTGAAAAGAAGTTTTTGATTTGTTTTGAATTAGAGCAAGTATCTACGAGTCATCTACCTACCCTAAGGAATTTGGCTGTGTAAATGTCCTTAAGGTAGTGCCATCCCACCATTGAGAGGTAGGTAGCACCACCGTTGGAGGTGTTCGGGTCAATTCGAGGGTTAGGGACAGTGTGGTCACCGAGCAATAGTAAGATACCTTAGAAGCTACCCTTATGCCATTGATCTTTTTATTCCGAGGCAACCATTTCGAGGCAACTATTCCGAGGCGACTTGTTTCGAGGCCCACGTTTCGAGGCAACTAGATCAATGGAACATAAGGACTCACTAAGACGTCCTATACTCGACGACCACGTTTCGAGGGGCAAGGCAACAGTGAGGCGTACCCTAAGAGTGGTGTGTGAATTGTGTGTCATTTTCAGTTATTATTTGTCTTGTCATGCATTAGGTGATCTACGCTTTGATTTTATTTTTTGCCATTCATTCTTTCATGTGATTAACAGTTTAAAGGTGCGGAAATTAAAATGCGGAAAATAAAAGTCCTATGCTATTACAAGGCGCGGGTCTATACATCGCCAAATTAACAAAGACCCGATTTAAAATAAAAATGCGGAAAGTAAATGTCTTAATTACTATTATAAAGCTTTGGGGCAAATACATTATATTTAAAAGGGAAATAAAAATAACCGTGCGAAAAGAAATTAGAATCGAATGCGAGGGCGTTGGACCCTTTAAAGAAATTAAATTGCAATTAATAAATTAATTAATGATTAAATAAAGAAAAGAACTTGTTTTTATGTTTTTTTGGTATTTTATGAAATAAAGAAAATTAATTGAAATTAGAAATTAAAATAAAAGCCTAGTTCTAAGTTTGTTTTTAATTATTAAAAAATTGTTTAAGTTTAACCTAATTTAACCCTAATTAATTAATGACATATTTATTTACAAAATAATTAATAGTTAATAATAATAATAAGAAGAAAAATGTTTATTAAGCAAAAAGAATAAAAATGCTAAAACCTAAGTTCTACATTTTTTAGTTTATTTAAGAAAAAAAACATTAAAGTGAAGACCTAAAATTAAACTAATTTGATTATTAAAATTTGTTTACAAAACTATTAATGAATTAAAAATTAAATAAACATATTTTATTTTTTGATTTCTGATTTTTTGATTTTATTATGAAAATTATCTTTGGAATTTAAAGGGGAAAGCAATTAATTAAAAAAAACAAATAAAAGAATAAAAAGAAAAGAGATAAAGAAAGAAAAAAAATTAGAAGATGGATCAAACCCTGGGGGTGTCTGGACCCAAAGGGGAGTTTTTGAAGCAATCCGGCCCATTGCAATCCAGGCCTTGTTTGACTTTTTATGGTCACGTGTGCCTCAGTTGACTAACGTGCATGGTGGACTCCAGGTTCTGGCCTTTGGATTGGGGCTTCAGGGCGCGTGGCAAGCCAAGGCGTTGGGTGTATGGTGAGCCCTGGAGTGTGCACTGCATGGAAACATGTAAAACAAAATAATAGAAATAATTTGATGGGACCTGGGATTCGAACCCAGGTCCCAATGCTTACCAGCGAATGCCTTGACCAAGTGAGCTATTGGTGCGCGTTTGTATTGTAATGGATAATAAACATGATAAAACAAAACCAAAGTCAATGTTATGAAATAAAAAAAACGCGCTAGAATTTAAATCCTCCAGTCATGTCTCGCCACGCAATCTTCTTCTCCGTTGGTTCCTGTAACAAAAAGGGATAGCGGGGGTTTTAAACCCCCCCCCCCAAAACACAGACCTATGGATAATAGCGATTAGGCCATGCTTGACCATAAATTGAGCGCGAGGTTATGAAGCGATTCGTTTGGATATCACGAATTCAACCATGGCAGTTTGATGTCCTAATTTTACAGTATGTGCAAACGCCTAATTCAAAACCTCTGAAACCCTAACGTCCATCAATGGCAACTTTTGATATGGGATGATATTGCTCAATCAAGTAATACCAAAAGCTTCAGGATGTTAGTATGAGTGTAAATCAATTCAAAAAATGTCAAAGAAACGCATGAGTAATCACATAGAATTCAAGAAAAAAAGCAAACCGTTTGGGCCTGAGTGTTGAGATTCTGGGCACGTTTGGATTGGCTTTTGATTGCAAAAGTTTCCTTGAGATGCCAGGAGTGTGTTTGGATGGGAATTGGGGCTTAAAACTTGCTGTAAGGAGGTTTTCAGTTTTCAAGTTTGTGTGACAATTTTGCAATTTTGTATGGCCGTTTTTGGAGCTCTTAGGTCGTGATCTTGCTTGTGATGTCTTGCCTATGTGTTATGTAATGAGTTTTGATAAGAATTATGGCCAATAATGCCTTGCATTCATGCTTAAGATTTTGCTATAAACTCCATTAAAACACCTTCCATTTTTGAGCCAAATTTGAATTCTTGCTAGCTTTAGCCCTTTGCACGAATTTGGGATGTGTATAATGGTGGTTCAAAGCTAATCAAAGCAAGATATGTCCCTTAATTAATCTTTTTGATTTTCATTTGATTTTAAAAGATTTAAAATGAATTAAATCCAATAAAATCAAATAAAAATGAAAAAATTAATTTTAAATTTTGAAATAAAATGTGGGACACGTGGGAAGCATGGCCAAGCTGATTCAAGTGGAAAAAGTGGGCCCCTTTTGTCAAAAAATGAAATTTCAAGGATAAATGATTTTGGCCATTTCACAAAAATTTCCCAACTTCTCCAATGCATATCTTGCTCAATTTTTAAACTTTGATCATGTTCTTGGACATTTTGGAAAGGTCTTGAAGTCCTCTAACCAATGCCTTTGGTCCCATGTCATTTTGATTTACCAATATCAAGATATGGTCTTTGACTTAAAGTGCCTTTTTGTTGACTTTTGAAAATGACCTATAATGTTGAAATTGATAACTTTTTGTGAGAGCATTTCTTGGACTTGGAGTGTGAAGATGAGTTGTATTAAATGTCTTCCCCTTCAAGATGAGCATTGGATGGAATTTTTCTGATAAACCATGAAAAAGGTATGCCTTGGTCAAGTTACAGTTGACTTTTCAGCTGTTCAAAAATAGAAACTTTTGACACCTTGATGATTTTTTGAGCCATTCTTGTGAAATCATGATCGAGACTTGATCAAATGATGATTGTGGCTTCAAAATAAGATGTTGACCAAAAATTTTGACTTTTGACTGCCAAATGACCATTTTGCCCCTACAGTTGTCTGTTGGGCAAATGGGACTTTTGACTGTGCAACTTGACCTTGTGAGCCTTGAAACTTGACATGTAGGTGCTTGACAATGTATATGAGCATATGGGACTTGATTGGACCCTTGGAAACTTCAACTTCTTTGCCAGAACCAAAACCCTAATTTTTGACTGTTAGGAGGCAATTGGACTGTGCAACCCTTGAGAGATTTTGAAGCATGCTCTTAGCAAATCTTGAAGAAAATGGGAGGGCAAATTTTGGGGTACAACACTGTCCTAGTAATACTAACCGGGTTCTAAGGAGCTCAATATCATTGGATTGTTTCCTTGGTCATTGTTTCAGCTCAAGCCTCTTTAATGGAGACCTAAATATCCCAAGAAACCAACCCTCAATGAGTGTAGTATCGAGTATCTACCAACTTCGGGCTGCACCAAAGCCGGTCATCTCACTACATCCTAAATGCCAAGTTGGTCAAGTAAAGGGTTCTAGAAGTTCATTAGTGCTTCATGACATCACTCAGCGGCCCCGTATTCTCTTTGATTGACTCAAAGGCTACCGGTACCCACAAATATGTCACACTAACATAGCTATTGCTTAGACCATGTCGGTATACCCCGCACAGTTTCCACAACGTATTGCTATTTACCTATAATGTTTCCAAAATCTGGGTGGAGGATTCAAACCCAAACAAAGAACCATAATATAAAGCAAACTAGTCAAACAATGTAAGCAAATAAATGTGATCTAGCCCTAAGGTAACCCCACTTTTATTAAATTCCCCAGCAGAGTCGCCAGTTCTGTGATACGGTGGGAGAACTGACTTGAGGGTTTTGCATTTTATTGCAAATGTTGCGGTTAGCAAGAGTCTCCACCGACTTTTATTTTATCCAATAAGGAAAGGTGAAAAAGCACAGGAAAGACCTTTCGAGATGTTTTCTTAAGTTCAGGGGGTAGACTATGAAAAGGGAAGGTATTAGCACCCTTTTGATCCATGGTTTTCTATGGGCTCTTAGTTACTCGCTAAATCACTTGCTTTTGTTGTTTGAAAATGTGTTTGGTGTAGTTTTGAAAGTATTTTGTAAAAGAGGCCATTCGTTTAGGCAATCTTTGTAATGATTCTCGTTCATAAGAATGTATACAAAGATGTTTATCTCTTGAAAATGTTTTCAATGTTTGTAAAGATGTTTGGAAAGTGTATGTGATTGTTTTTAAAATAGCAAGTGTGGTCAGTGGAAATAGAATTGACTGTTTTGGAATGCTGGTTCGCGTTTGCGTTTAGCAAAATGTCGCGGTAAGCAAGAGTCGCCATCGTCTTTTATTTTCTCCAATAAGGAAAGGACAAAAGCACAACAAAATTCCTTTTCGAGATGTTTCTCGGTTCGGGAGGTAGATTATAGAAAGGGAAGGTGTTAGCACCCTTTCTATTCGTGGTTATCCACGGGATCTTAGGTACTTTCTCACTATGTTTTCAAAAATGTCTTGCTTTTCTTGTGTTTGTGGGTTTTGAAAAGTTTTGTTTTGAAAACTTCGATTTAACTCTGGTATCTGTCCTCAAGAGTGTATGAAGTGTTTGTTTGAAAACTTTTGTCAGAAAAGTGTAGGTGCAAAAAAGTTGTTTTGTTTTGAAAGAGCAAGTACCTGAGAACCTCTACCTACTCAAAAGAAATTAAGTTGTGTAAATGTCCTTTAGACAGTACTATCCCACTATTGAGAAGTAGGTAGCACCGTCGTTAGAGTTATTCGGGTCAATTCGATTATAGGGACATGTGTGGTCACTAAAGCAATAGTAGGACGCCTTAGCGGTAACCCTAATGTCCTAGATAATTTTTTGTCGAGGCAACCGTTTCGAGGCAACTTTGATCTTTAAACAGGAGGGCAACCTCTAAAACACCCTATACTCAATGACCACGTCGAAGCAATCAAGTGAGGCGTACCCTAGAGTGGCATGTGCGAGTGTGTCAGGATTCAGTCATGTTATCTTTGTACATGTTATGGTGAGCTACAGGTTGATTTTAATTTCAGAGAAGTCTTGTCATGCATAGCCTAGTTAACATACATCTAACAGTTAATAGTTGCGGAAAGTAAATCTACGCTATTACAAGGCGTCAGGTATTTACATCGCCAAAAACAACCCTTGGAAAATAAATTACGGGAAATTAAATGAAAAGCGATAAAAAGTCCTAATTAAAGCTATTACATCCTCGGAACAATTACATAATATATGATCAAAAATATGAATCAAGAATAATCGCACGCGCGAGAAAAATTGGATCGGAGAAGTCCTTAGGGTTTTGACCCTTTTTGAGAAAGAAAGAAGTTTTTGTTATTTTGCATTTAATTAAATTAAACTTAAAACTAATTAATTAATTAAAAGAAATATTTTTGGTTTTTTAATGTTTTAAGGAAATAAATAAAAAAGAAAACATGATTAAAAGTTGTCAAGAACCCTAATTCTAATTTATTTTAAATTATTGAAAAAAAGTTAGAGTTATCCTAATTAAACTAAATAAATTAATTATGTTAGTATTTATTTACCAAAATAACTAAATAAATTTAATAAATAAAAATATTATTATTTTTTTATGTTTTCTGGATTTATTATATAAAAAATAATTTGTTAGTGAAAATAATAATTATAATAATTAATAATGAAAACAATTAGAGAAATATAAGAGAAAAAAAAAAGAATAACCCAGGGGGGTGCTGGCCCAATTAGGAGGTATGTTTGGAATTTTGGTGGCCCAACATACTGCAAGCCTCTTTGACTTTTTTGGATCGTCCACACGTGCATTGACCAAGGAGCACGCTAGTCTTCCAATCTAGGCCACAGGATTTCAGTTTGAGGCCACTTGGCGCCTGGGAATTGGGGATACATGGTGGAACTCACTTTGAAACCTGCATGTGATTATATGAAGAAAAAGAGAATAAATATTTTGGGAGACCTGGGATTCGAACCCAGGTCCCAACGCTTCCAGGCCAATGCACTCACCACTCAACCATGCTACTTTTCTTGTTATTGAAACAAGTGACAATTATTATATTAAGAAATTAATCAATATGCTGTAGCACAAAAAATACGCGCGCTTATTTCAAATCAACCACTCAGATGCTAACACGTCCTCGTCTTCTTCGTTTGTACCTGTAAATAATATTAGATAGCGGGGGTTTTTAACCCCCACTAACAACTACAGGGAAAAATAGCGATTAGCAGCTCAATGCATATAAATATTTCGCGATGGGTTGGTTTTGTTCGTCTTGTTCTAACGATTCCAACCATGGGTCTCACAAGTCTTAATTTTTCCTGGATTGCAAAGCCCCAATTTCAAAGCTTAAGAACCCTAAAAATCGTTCATGGCATCTTGTGATTCAGGGAGTTATAGTTCAATTAAGTGATACCATTAGCTTCGTATGGTCCCTAGCAACATAAATCAAACACAAAAGCATGTTAAATATGCATGAATTAAGCTGTACGATTCTGAAATAAAAAAGCAAACCGTGAAATTGTGTGTGATGATTCTGTGAGCTTTAGTGCGTGAATTCAATTGCAAATCACTCTTGACACTTCCTGCAATGTGTTTGAATCAATAGAATGCCTTGAATTGGCCTGGAATGCAAAGATCAGTTTTCACTTTTTCTTGAAATTTCTCAATATGCTATGGCTTTTTTTTGCAGCTTTTTCACGTCTATTAGGTTAGGATTTGCTTGCATATATATAGGGCAATTGAATTAGGTCAAGAGCTGGGCAAAAATCCATGTGCAATGGTGATTGAATCTTTGATTGGAAATCAAATCTTTTTTATTTTTCATGATTGGAAAATGTTTCCAAATTTGAAGATTTTGTATCTTTGACTTGGTGCTCAAATTTTCCAGCATGCTGAGGTCCTATTTGCTTCACAAAAAGATTGAAAACATCAAATCTTCTATTTTCCTACAATTTAAATTAATTAAATGAATTAATATTAATTAAAAATCCAATTAATCAATAAAAATAAGAAAATAAATTCAATTTAGCTTGATGGGTCGTGCATAAGTCATGGATGAAGTTTCAAGAAGAGATTTGAGGCCCATTAGCAAAAATAAGGTGTTTTGAGCAAAGTTGACTTTTGCAAATTCATAAATATTTCCCAACTTCTCCAATGCACAACTTGCTCAATTTTGATCATATGACCATGTTCTCGGACATTTTGGAAATGTCTTGAAGTCCTCTAACCAATTCCTTTAGTCCCGTGTCATTTGGATTTACCAATCTCAAGTTATGGCCTTTGACTCAAAGTGCACTTTTGTTGACTTTTGAAAAGGACCTATAATGTCAAAATTGATAACTTCTTGTGAGAGCATTTCTTGAACTTGGAGTGTGAAGATGGATTGTTGGAAATTGCATCCCCTTAAAAATGAGCATTGGATGGGATTTTTCTGACAAACCATGAAAAAGTTATGCCCTGGTCAAGATACAGTTGACTTTTCTACTGTCCAAAAATAGTAACTTCTTGCACCTTGATGATTTTTGAGCTATCCTTGTGGAATCATGATCAAGACTTGATCAAATGATGATTGTGGGCTCAAAATAAGATGTTGACCAAAAATTCTGACTTTTGACTGCAAAATGACCATTTTGCCCTTGTAGTTGACTGTAGGTCAAATGGAGCTTTTGACTGTGCAAATTGGCACTGTGAGTCTTGAAACTTGGTATGTAAGTGCTTGAGAATGTATATAGGCCTATGAGACTTTATTGAACCATTGAAAACCTCAAATTCCTTGAAAGAACTAAAACCCTAATTTCAGCTGGCTTAGGAGGTGGTTTGACTGTACAATCTTTTGAGCAATCTTGAACCATTTGAAGATGATTCTTGACAAACCTTGAAGAATATGGGAGGGCAAATTTTGGGGAACAACAGTTTCCCCTGTTCAATCTTCTTAAACCTGAGGATATAGATTGGCTTGCGTTCCTTTCGTGATCCGAAGGTGGAAGATGATTGAACACTAAAGTGCCCAGAAATTTGCACTCGCATGGTGTAGTATCAGCATGGTGATGTCGAAAATGGGCTTACAGATGCCATTTGAAGATATGATGGATAGGAGGATGGGCTTATAGATTCCATTTGGAGATGTGACAGAATCTTGTCGGGGATGGGCTTATATATGCCATCTGGAAATGTAATGGATAGTTGTGGAGATGGGCTTAAAGATGCCATCTGGGAATGTGTGTTGAATTGTAATTTGGTAGGTTGAAAGAAGGAACCTGTGTAGGGTTGCCTGATGATGAGTCCGTGTAAAACTGCATCTTGGAAGAGAAGGAACCGGTGTAGGGTTGCTTGATGATGAGTCCGTGTAAAACTGCATCTTGGAAGAGAAGGAACCGGTGTAGGGTTGCTTCATGATGGTCAAGTAGATAGTTGTCCTGTCTGGTTTCAGGTATTAATCACCAATCAGTCATCCACAGATATTTCCTGGCTAGTTACAGGTGTTGATCTGGAACTTAAGAAGGCTGGCCGATGAGATAGTTTTCCTGTCTGGTTTCAGGTATTAATCTCTGACCTGAGAAAGAAAGATAGTCTTCCTGGCTTGTTACAGGTATTGATCTTCAATCTCTCCAATGTAGATAACTTTCCTGTCTGGTTTCAGGTATATATCTACAATCAGTCCATATAGGTGGTTTTCCTGTCTGGTTTCAGGTGTTAACCTATAATCAGTCGTCCACAGATATTTCCTGGCTAGTTACAGGTGTTGATCTGGAACTTAAGAAAGGGTGGTCGAGGAGATAGTTGTCCTGGATGGTTTCATGTATTAATCTCTGACCGGAGAAAGAAAGATAGTTTCCTGGCTTGTTACAGGTATTGATCTTCAATCTCTTCATGTAGATAACTTTCTTGGCTAGTTACAGGTATAGATCTACAATCAATCGTCCACAGATATTTCCTGGCTAGTTACAGGTGTTAATCCGGGACTTTAAGAAAGGTTGATGGTAATCATCTTTGGATTGACCTTTTCCTGAAAAAGCAAAACATTAGTTGCATGCAATGTCATGATGTATGAAATGCATGACGTCATGATGTTCTCAAGAATAAATGAGATCGTGTCGTATGCACTTTATCATGTATGTAAATAGGAGGTATGAAATGTGAAATGTTTAAGAATGTATTTTCGTCTGGGAAAATAAATCCTTGACAAATGCCGGGAGTTTGTTAAATCCTGGGCTGATGTTGAAGAGTAGAGTTCTTCGTTTCTGCTGGGGATGATGAACGAAGATGGTTGCAAGAATAAACCTGTAGGAGAGGATGACTCCGTTGGGGAATAAACTTGATGAATAGATTACTCTGCAGGGAATTACTCTGTGGAAAGAGATGCTTTGCTGAGATTTTAACGATAACTCCGCTGGGGATTCCGTTGATAAGCTTTGTTGGAGATTTTGATGATGAACTCCGTTGGGGATAGAAAGAACTTCGCTGGGGACGATCTTTCCATTGCAACTTGTTGAGGATAACCCAGTTAGACTCTGGTGGGGGATAACCTTCTGAACTTGGATGGGGAGAGGCATTTGCACTCTGCAGGGGACAAGCTTCCAGAATCTACTGGAGAAGATGATTCAACTCTGGCGGGGAAGCTTTTTTAGACTGCGATGGGAAATGGCTCTACAGGGGGTATCTTGTATTCTGCCGGGGAACATTCTTATACTCTGTCGAGGAATATTAAGACTGCCGAGGATGCTTGCTGAGGAATATCTGTATACTCTGCTAGGGAATATTAAGATCTTCTGGGGATACCCAACTTTTTCAGGACTGATGGTAGATCAACTCTGCTTGGGGAGAGTATTGCTGATTCTTGCCTTACTCTGCGGGGAGTGAAGGTATCTTGGTCATATTCTTCAGCTGAACTTACCTTGGTACCTCGGTGGACAGAGCAACTAGATCGCTTAGATAATTCTTATTGCCCTTACTTCCGATGTCACCCGTAATTAGTCCTGTGTTTCGTATGCAAATATTTGTGATCAGTAATTAATGTCAAATGCATATATCAAAAATGAACATTGGACGTTCTTTGCAAAACAAAACAGATAAAGGAAAAACAATTGGCAATTTTTCTGAAAAAATGAACTTGTATTGATTTTGAAGTTTGCCTGTAAATAGGCGTTTTTGTACAAGAGGCTGACGTCCTAGTAAGAGAATGCCGCCGAACAAAATAGAGTTTATACAATTTGTAAAAAAGGAACAAAACAGCTATGTGAAAAATCCCACTGGGTTCCAACTCTGATATCGCCTTTATGTCTTCAAGCGTCTCATCACTTTGCTGCTTAGTTGAAGAGGAATCTGATTGATTGGTGCCGTCCGAGCCTGATGGTCGATACCGAAGTCTGGATGCAGGGTGATCAAATGAGACATAGTATTACGCTTATCCCTAACTTTTTCCTGGACCGACCTTTCGGGTTTTCAGTCCACCGGGATAACCATTTTTGCCCAAGCCGCCTTTTCAGGTTTTCGACTTGCCGAGTGTACAAATTTTTTTTTATTTTCATCCCTTATTTTTGCCCGAACCCTTTTGGTTCGCCGGGAAGCCCTTATTTTTGCCTAGGCCAGTCGACCTAGCGGGTCTTTAATCATGCGTAATATCTTTTTACTATGTCTGCATTGGCGGGGTGAGGAAGGTCGTCACCATCCATGGTGGTTAGAATCATCGCACCTCCTGAGAAGATATTCTTAACCACAAATGGCCCTTCGTACGTAGGGGTCCATTTGCCCCTGGGATCACCTTGAGGTAGAATGATGTGCTTGATTACCAGGTCCCCGACTTGATACTCCTGTCGTCTGACTTTCTTGTTAAATGCCTTGATCATCCGTTTTTGGTACGTCTGACCATGACAACTAGCAGTGAGTCTCTTTTCGTTGATTAGGTTTAGTTGATCAAGCCGGGTTTGGATCCAGTCATCTTTTCTTAAACCTGCATCCTTCATGATTCGGAGAGAAGGTATCTGAACTTCAATGGGCAGGACTGCCTCCATGCCATAGACCAAGGAAAAGGGTGTTGCCCCTGTTGACGTTCGTGCTGAGGTACGGTACCCATGAAGAGCAAAGTGTAACATCTCGTGCCAATCCTTGTAAGTCACTGTCATCTGCACAATCTTCTTAATGTTCTTATTAGCTGCTTCTACAGCCCCGTTCATCTTCGGCCGGTAGGGAGAAGAATTGTGGTGCTGTATCTTGAATTGCTCGCAGAGCTCAGTGATCATCTTGTTGTTAAGATTTGTACCATTATCCGTAATGATCCTCTCAGGTACACCGTATCGACAGATCAGGTTGTGCCGAATGAACTGTGCCACAACGTTCTTGGTTACGGTGGCAAAGGAAGCTGCTTCAACCCACTTCGTAAAGTAATCAATTGCTACCAGGATGAAGCGATGCCCGTTGGATGCCGTAGGTCTGATCTCGCCGATCATATCAATGCCCCACATGGCAAAAGGCCAAGGTGCTGTCAAGACGTTCAGAGGAACTGGAGGAATGTGCACCTTATCAGCATAGATCTGGCATTTGTGACACGTCCGAGAATGTTGATAACAGTCGGCTTCCATTGTGGACCAATAATATCCTGCCCGAAGGATTTTCTTTGCCATGGTATGTCCACTGGAGTGAGTTCTGAAGGTACCTTCATGCAGCTCTGCCATGATCCTTTCTGCTTCAGTTTTATCCACACAACGCAGTAAGGTTTAATCATGGTTTCGTTTGTAAAGAATGTAATTGTTGAGGAGGAACTTTGCTGCGAACCTTCTCAGAAACTTCTTGTTATTAATAGATGCGCCCTCGGGGTATTCTTGAGCTTCAAGGTACCTCTTCAGTTCATGATACCAAGGTTTTTCTGTTACCTCTTCAGTCTCAAGATCACAGTAGTGTGCAGGTTCATCCAATTTCCAAATAATGATCCCGGAAGCCTCGTTGTCCCATTTGACTTTGAACATAAAAGACATCGTAGCTAGCGCGTCCGCCATCTGATTCTCCTCTCTTGGGAAGTGTTCAAAGGTTATCTCCTCGAAATGGGGAAGCAACATCAACACATACTCCTTATAGGGAATAAGATTTGGGTGTTTCGTATCCCACTCGCCTTTGATTTGACTGATCACGAGAGCGGAATCTCCGAAGACACTCAGAAACTTGATCTTAAGGTCAATGGCAGCTCGAAGACCCATGATGCATGCTTCATACTCTGCCATGTTGTTGGTGCAGTTGAAACATAGCCGGGCGGTGAGCGGAGTATGAGAGCCTTTAGGAGATATGATCACAGCGCCAATGCAATTACCCAAAGCGTTTGAGGCTCCGTCAAAGTGCATAGACCATCAGGATTCTTCCTCAGGTCCTTCATCCGGTCCAGGTACTTCACAATCAGTCACTACCATAATATCCTCGTCCGGAAATTCAAAGTTCAACGACTGGTAATCGTCCACTGGTTGGTGTGCCAAATGGTCTGCCAATACACTTCCCTTGATTGCTTTTTGAGTCGTGTACTGGATGTCATATTCTGTCAAGATCATTTTCCATCTTGCTATTCTTCCAGACAGAGCAGGCTTTTCGAATATGTACTTGATTGGATCCATTTTTGAAATCAACAGAGTAGTGTGAGTCAACATATACTGTCTCAGCCGGCGAGAAGCCCATATCAAAGCGCAACAAGTTTTCTCGAGCAGTGAGTATCGTGTCTCGCAGTCGGTAAACTTTTTGCTAAGGTAATAAATAGCATGCTCTTTTCGGCCAGACTCGTCATGCTGACCCAGCACACACCCCATCGAGTTGTCAAGTACTGTCAAGTATAAGATTAGAGGTCTCCCTTCAACCGGTGGCATAAGAATAGGTGGCTCTTGGAGATACTCTTTGATTCTTTCGAAAGCGGCCTGACATTCATCGTTCCAACATACCACTTGATCTTTCTTCAGTAGCTTGAAGATTGGTTCACAAGTAGCAGTCAGGTGCGAGATGAATCGGGCAATGTAGTTCAGCCGTCCTAGAAAGCCTCTGACTTCTTTCTCTGTCTTGGGAACTGGCATCTCTTGTATGGCTTTCACTTTGGCAGGGTCCACTTGAATACCTTTGTCGCTTACGATGAAGCCTAGCAGTTTTCCAGATCTCACCCTGAAGGTGCACTTGTTCGGGTTTAATCTCAGCTTGTACAACTTCAACCGGTCAAACAGCTTCTATAGATGGTCAAGGTGTTCCTCCTCAGTTTGGGACCTTGCGATCATATCGTCAACGTATACTTCAATCTCATGATGGATCATGTCATGAAACAGAGCACCCATGGCACGCTGATACGTTGCCCTAGCATTTTTCAAACCAAAAGGCATGACTTTGTAGCAAAAGGTGCCCCACTGAGTAACAAAAGTGGTCTTCTGTTGGCTGAAGATTTTGATAATGTTATTTAGAATTCAAAAAGAGTTAGAAGTTCTGATCGAAATGGAATTAAAACACCACGCTTCGAAATTGCAGAAGCAGTGTTTCGAATGAGTGTGTCAAAGCTTGAAGCTTCGAACGGTGATCTTGGGAGCGTATCCAAAGGGATCTCGAAACAGCAGCGAAGCTAAGTCTGAGAAGAGCGTTCGAAGCAGAGAAACACCAAAGCATTTGAAATTTAAATGAAAGCGGGACTTTCAAAGTTTGAAAGTTATGTGTTGGAGCATTTGAGGACACGTGGAAAGATGAAAGGAGCATTGTCTTGCATGTTCGAAACGTGGCATGATCTTGTAGCGAGACCGTTAGGGTCGAATTAGTATAAATAGAAGTCTTAGTGTTAGGATTTCAGTGTGTCATATCGGTTATACAAAATACTCAATAACATTCAAACTACCACATGGCAAGGGAAACGAATGCAAGAGAGATGTATGTATGATAGCACCATGTATTTTTAATTTAATAAAAGCCTTTTTACTATTTCCAGCACTTTCCTTCTTTTTCTTTCTGTCGAATAACATTTACAAGTTTCTTTATCTACTGTCTTTTCATTTCAAAGTCTTTTCTTCAAAGTTTTACATTTTATTGCATTCTTTATATTTCGAAGCACTTCATATTTCAGAGAATTTTTACGCTTTCAATGTCTTTACTTTCAAGTATTTTTCTTCAAACATTTACTTTCACTTAAACTCCTTTCTAGACTTCTTGCATTAAACGCTTTCTTCACATTTTAAACTTCCACATTCCAGAAACCTTTTGTGTTAAATGTTTTATGGATCGAAACCAGTTACTTCATTTTCTATACAGTTTTATATGTCTTTTCAATCAGCATTACAATTAGCAATCATTCGTATAACTTAGTTTCACATACATTTTGACCACATTCTTAAACTCTTAGAGAGAGGGATCGAAACAAACCAAACATTTATACCCATGAATAATTGTTCGATTGTGAGAGTAACCTTGATATCCAAGGAGTCCTAGGATCAATCTAGTCGATCCTGTGAGTTACCAAAGAGATTGAGTAGCGTTAATAAAGATTATTCGATAGTTTGGAAGACTAGCGGTTGTTTACCAGAAATCACTGGAAACAAATTGGCACGCCCAGTGGGACCAATAGTTGGATATCAGAATTAAGGATTGTCAAAACATAGCCATCCTAGAAACGTAGGAACATAAGAAGTTTGCTGTTTTATGAACCTGAGAAGTGGTAAGATAACCAACAGCAACCAACCTTTATCCAGAAGAAAACGTTTGGACAAAATGTCTATTTCAGACAATCAACAAGGAGACCAAGGTGGCCCACAGGCAACAGGCACTAACGCGTCCATTTCGAGCGGAGCATCTAATGTAATCCCTTCGAATGCACAGGCTGTTGCATCTTCAACCAGTAACATGGCCACCAACGGAGTAAGTGGCGTATCAACCAACAGTTCGATCTTAGGAAATACTGGAACCATGGGCTACCCTGGGGGATTCGTTCCACCACCTGGGACACAATCCCATTTCGCATCTCCATCAACTAGACCACCCGGCTTCGATGGGAATAGAATTAGAAGTTCTTCTTACGGAATGCCAACATCTTTTATGGCAGGATTACACAATTCCATATCAAATTCATCCCCACAACTAGGATCTGGGTCTGGGGCAAACCAATTTATGTCAAATAACCAAGGGTCAGTGGGTTATAGCACGTTGCCTACCCTAACCACAGATAACCAGTTGGCTTTTAGGCAATTGATGGATGAAAGCAACCACAATATGATAGGGGTGTTAGCGCAAACCATGCAGGAAATATTCGCCCCAATAGTTCAGAATGTGACTGTGACGAACAGGGAAAACGCTGACAATATGAGTCGAATAGCAGATTTCTTTGCTCCCACAGAAAGGCGTAGGCAGAACCAGGCGGGATTTCGAACAAACGTGCCTGTTATAGAACAAATTGCCAACGACCCAATTCATAGACCACCCAGAGAAGAGGTTAACTTAGGGGCCAGAGCACCAAGGTTAGAAGCCCCAATAATTCCGGGCCCACAAAGGGAAATTATGGAACCAGGGGCAAGGATCGAAAGACCAGAAGCCCCAGAATTTCGAGGAGAACAACCTAGGGGAGTTGTTTTGGTTGGTCGAAACCAAGATGCCGATGCTGTCGTTCATAGGGTTCGAAACGATAACATCTTGGCAGAAAATAATCTGACCACCATGATAGAGAGGATCATGACCCAAAATGGCCTCAATATGGGAATGAGGAGGCCAAATTACGCCTCTCCTATATTAGATTGTATAATGCATACTGATTTACCAAGGGGATACAAAGTCCCTAAATTTACAAAGTTCGCTGGGGATACCAACGAGTCAACAGTCGAACACATAGCGAGATATTTGACCGAAGCGGGGGATATAGCCAATAATGAAGATCTTAGAATCAAATATTTCCCAAGTTCCTTGACAAAAAATGCTTTCACTTGGTTTACCACGTTGCCTCCTGGGTCTGTCGATACTTGGACCCTTTTAGAGAGATTATTCCATGAACAATTTTACATGGGACAATCGAAAATAAGTCTGAAGGAATTGGCCAGTGTTAAGAGAAAGTTCACTGAACCCATTGATGACTATTTGAATAGATTTAGGCTGTTAAAATCCAGATGTTACACAGTAGTGCCTGAGCATGAGTTAGTCGAAATGGCCGCTGGGGGATTGGATTACTCTATTCGAAAGAAATTAGATACTCAGCATTTGAGGGATATGGCTCAGTTAGCCGATAGGGTTCGACAGGTCGAAAGACTAAAAGCCGAAAAAGCCCGAGTCTTTAAGAATAGTAAGAAAGAAAGAATTTCCTATGTTGGAACTGAGGAAGTAGAAGAATATCCTGAATTCGAATTCGAAGAGGTCGAAATCGACCTCGCTGAATTAAAACAGGCCCCGCCTTACTCCTGCAAAATGTTAGTTCCTACGAAAGGGAAAGATATTGTTGAAAATGAGAAAAGTGATAAGTTTCCAAAGAAGGTTTACACCTTCGATGTCACTAAATGTGACGAAATCTTTGACTTGCTTGTCAAAGATGGCCAATTAATTGTGCCATCAAATGTCAAAATACCCCCTTTGGACCAAAGGAAGAAAAGGGGATTTTGCAAATATCATAGTTTCCTAGGCCACAAGACCTCACAATGTTTTCTTTTCAGGGATTTGATTCAAAACGCAATCAAAGATGGCAGATTAAAGTTTGCTGACAAGATGAAGATGAAAGTGGACGAAGATCCTTTGGACGTCGCAGACACCAACTACTCCGAGCCTGCGTGCATTGGAGAAGTCAACATGGTGGAAATTGATCGAAGCGACACCCTAACTGGAGAGAAGGACATTGAAGTCGAAAACTGGGTGATGGTCGAAGTCAGCAAGGAAGTCACTGAAGGCATCCAGAATACACCAGACACTTCGATTGCTGAACCTGTGGCTGTTGCAGGAGAAACCCAGGCTACTGAAGGCCAAGGGGATCACAACGAAGGATTTACACAAGTCACTGAGGGCTTGAGTCTGGAATTAGAGAAAGTACAAATTACGCAGCCAGTCCCCTCTCAGAAGGAAATATGGGACACTCTAGGGGAACCCAGTGGAAAATATGACTATCTGGTCAAATACTCTGCCCCAGAAAGTTCGAAGGTCCAGATCGAAGATATAAAGCCCACAGGATGGGGCGATGACGAAACAAAAGAGGGGGATTTGGAAATAAATATGGTGGACATGGAAAGACCCCGTTCTGAGATGAAGGAAGTGGAAAAATACTTAGAAAAAGAAAAGCATAGAATGGGGGACAATCACACTGGAGATGATACTCTCAAAGACTATCTCATGTCATGCCACAAAGGAGATCCAGGCATGATACTGTGCCCTAGGTGCAGCATCCTCTGCAACCAAAGAATTGCTGCAAATTTCGAAAGGGTACAGAGGGCTCGAACTGGCAACAATTGGCGCCAGGATAACCAACTCTTTAGATGCTACCCCAAGGCTGGAGAGAGTTTATTGGAGTTTATTTTTAGCTGCTACAAGGGGGCAACTAAGTGCTTGGTGTGCCCAAGATGTTCAGCTGTATATGACCAAAGCATGGCTAGGGCCTTCGAAACGATCCCCTTCGCCCCTTGCTGGAGCCATCAAGAAACTGCCCAGATGGGTCCACGTTTCGACAGCATATACAAACAGCGAAGACCTGATAGCCCTCACCCCAGAGTTGCTCGAAGAGTGACTTTCAAACTCCCTGCTGAAGTGCCAACCGATAGATGGCTGCAAGCCAGAAATGACAAAGGCAAAGACAAATGGAGGAATGCTGAACGAAATGCACGCCATGCTGTGACATACAGGAGGCAATTCAACACACAGAAAAGGGAGGAAGTCAGATTAGAAAATTACAAAGGAAGGAACCCCATGTCAAGATCCCAGTGGCGCAGACAGCAAAGGATTCGAAAGGCTGAAAGAGAAGCTGGGGCAAACAAAGGGGACACTTCAACAAAGATACAAGGTGAATCGAGCACCAACAAACCAAAAAGTCAGACGGAAGAGAAACCTCCAGTCAACAGAAGGCTTTTCTCTGAAGATCAACAAGACGGACCAAAGGAATACACTCCAGGCCCGGAAGAGGACGAAGATATGATAACAGATAACTTCGAATCGGAGGGGGAGTCTTCATTTAACCTGAACTGCAACGTAGTGTCTGTGCTTCCCTGCGAATTCGGGCAGGAAACCGAAATCAATGAATATGAGGAAGAAGACGCCACAGATTTAATGAAACATAGGCCCGTATGCTACTACGTGATGGACAATGGGGCTGTTGAAGAACAAAATGCGTTCTTCGAACGTCCAGAGCCTACAATGAAGAATCATCTCAAACCACTTTTCATTCGGGCGAAAGTGGGTGTCCATGGGGTGAACAAAGTTCTAGTAGATGGGGGTGCTGCAGTCAATCTGATTCCCCATTTCATGCTAAAAAGGTTGGAAATCCGCGAAGGGGATATCAAGCCCCATAATATGGTTCTATCCAATTATGAAGGAAAAGTGGGTAAAACACTGGGGGTAGTCCAGTTGGAATTGACAATAGGCTCAAGTTGCAGGCCCACCATGTTTATGGTTGTCGAAGCCAAGGCCAACTATAACCTACTGCTAGGAAGAGAGTGGATTCATGGCGTGGGAGCAGTTCCTTCGTCAATGCATCAACGACTAGTCCTGTGGAGAGATGACGGAATCGTGGAAAATATCGAAGCAGACCAGAGTTACTTTATGTCAACTGTCAATCTAGTTGACAAAAGGGACTATGATAAAAATCTGGCAAAGATTGCTCCATGTGTTCCAAATGATGAGATAAATGAAACTAGAAATGCCCACTACTACATGACACTTCGTCATGATGGACTCTACTGGGATAGAACAATAATTAGTGAAGAAGAGGAAGTTGAAGGTGCCATACCAAAACGGCCAGCAGGCTGGGACTTCGACAACCTTAACCATGACTGAGTCTACCTTTTTCGAAAGGATTTCGGCCTATATGGCTGAGAATGAATCAAAAGCGGCCTTAGAGGCTGAAATAAATGAATCATTTGAAAAAACGAATGAAGTTAGTGGGGGGGGTTCGAAATGCTCACCCAGCGAAGAGTTAGAGATGGATCAAAGGTTAGATGCCATCTATGACAAAGAACCCTTAGGCTTCGAAAGGGATCCCATAAACTCAGGTGTCAAAATGTTGGCACAGGACCCACTCGAAGAAGTCAACTTAGGGGATGACAAAACAAAAAGAGTAACCTACGTAAGTGCCAAACTTAGCCCAGGCCTCAAGGAAAAAGTGATCGAAATCCTTAAGGAGAACAAAGATTGTTTCGCATGGGATTATGATGAGATGCCTGGTTTAAAGAGGGAGTTGGTCGAACATAGGCTGCCAATCAAAGATGGCAAGAGGCCCATCAAACAAACTCCCAGAAGATTCGCGCCAGCGGTTCTCACAAAAATTAAAGCTGAGATCGAAAGGTTGCTGCGTTGCAAATTCATCAGAACAACAAGGTACGTCGAATGGTTAGCAAACATAGTACCTGTTATCAAGAAAAATGGTTCTTTAAGGATTTGCATAGATTTTAGGGATTTAAATACTGCAACCCCTAAAGATCAATATTCCATGCCCGTGGCAGAAATGCTAGTAGATTCTGCTGCAGGATTCGAATACCTGAGCATGTTAGATGGATACTCTGGATATAACCAGATTTTCATTGCTGAAGAAGATGTTGCAAAGACAGCATTTCGTTGCCCAGGAGCCTTAGGCACCTACGAATGGGTGGTGATGCCTTTTGGTTTAAAAAATGCTGGGGCAACTTATCAAAGGGCGATGAATTCAATCTTTCATGACTTTATCGAAACCTTCATGCAGGTGTATATTGATGATATAGTCATCAAATCTATATCTGCAGAAGCACATTTGCATCATTTAAGCCAATCATTCGAGCGAATGAGAAAACATGGCTTAAAAATGAATCCCCTTAAATGTGCATTTTTTGTGCAGGCGGGAGATTTTCTTGGTTTTGTGGTCCACAAGAAAGGAATTGAAATCAACCAGAACAAAACCAAAGCCATAATGGAGACGAAAGCACCTGCGTCAAAAAGGGAGTTGCAATCTCTGCTAGGGAAAGTTAACTTCCTCAGAAGATTCATTTCGAACCTGAGTGGAAGGACTCAAGCTTTCTCTCCGTTACTTCGTCTGAAGCAAGGTCAAGCCTTCGAATGGAACGAAGCTCACCAGGAGGCGTTTGACAAAATAAAAGAATATCTTTCTCAGCCTCCTATCTTGTCTCCACCATCATGGGGGAAGCCCATGAGATTGTACATATCTGCCTCTGAAGTTAGCATAGGTAGTATGTTAGCACAAGAAGATAACAATGGCGTCGAAAGAGCCATCTACTATCTAAGTAGAGTGCTGAATGATGCAGAGACCAGATATAGCAATTTAGAAAAGCTATGTCTCTGTTTGTATTCCTCTTGTATGAAACTCAAGTATTATATAAAACCTGTTGATGTTTATGTTTCGTCTCACTTCGATGTCATTAAACATATGCTTTCAAAGCCAATAATGCATAGTAGAGTTGGAAAGTGGGCTTTGGCCTTAACAGAATACTCATTGACGTTCATGCCCTTAAAAGCTATGAAAGGTCAAGTGATTTCTGATTTCATTGTGGATCATTCGTTGGTTGAGCAGACAAGCATGAGTTACGTCGAAATGCAACCATGGAAATTGTACTTTGATGGTTCAACCCACAAGAATGGAAGTGGTGTTGGAGTCCTTCTAATTTCTCCTGAAGGAATTCCAACAAAATTCAAGTATAAATTGGATGGTCCTCGTTGTTCGAACAACGAAGCTGAGTATGAAGCGCTCATTGTTGGACTTGAAGCTTTGTTGGAACTGGGGGCAACCAGAGTCGAAATTAAAGGAGATTCTGAGTTGGTGGTCAAACAAATTACAAAAGAATATAAGTGCATAAAGGAAAATCTAATGGTATACTTCGTCATAGTCAATAGGCTATTGAGAAAGTTTGAATACATGGATATTCAACACATACCAAGATTAGAAAACCAAGAAGCAAATGACTTAGCGCAGTTGGCTTCAGGTTATAGAGTATCCACCAAGAATCTTAAAGATTTGGTCGAAATAAGGGGAAGAGTTATGGCTACTAGATTCACACCATCGGATCTGGAAAGTATGAGATTGGGATATGCCGAGAAACAGGGATTCGAAATTCTAGCCATAAATACTTTGTCAGATACAGATTGGCGAAGTCCATTAAAGAGTTATTTAGTAGACCCAACTCTAAAAGTAGATAGAAAAACAAAATATAGAGCATTGTCATACCTCCTCATGGGGAACGAATTGTTCAAAAAGACCCAAGAAGGTGTTTTATTGAAATGCCTAGGAGAAAGTGAGGCATATTTAGCATTGTCTGAAGTCCATAATGGGGCATGTGGGGCACACCAAGCAGGCCATAAAATGAAATGGTTGCTATTTCGATATGGTTTGTATTGGCCTAGCATGCTTAAAGATTGCATAGACTTCGCGAAAGGATGTGAGGAATGTCAGAAACACGCAGGAATTCAACACGCCCCTGCAAGTGAGCTGCATTCGATCATCAAACCATGGCCATTCAGAGGATGGGCATTAGATCTGATAGGCGAAATAAATCCTGCTTCGTCCAAAGGTCAGAAATATATCTTGGTAGGAATAGATTATTTTACCAAATGGATAGAAGCTATACCTTTGGTAGTTGCTGATCAAGAGGCAATTATCGAATTTATACAAAAGCACATTATCTATAGGTTTGGATTACCAGAAAGTATAACTACAGACCAAGGTTCCGTATTTACTGGTAGAAAGATGCAAGGATTTGCCCAAGAAATGGGGTTTAGATTGCTAACATCAACCCCATATTATGCTCAAGCAAACGGACAGGTCGAAGCGGCAAACAAAGTAATAATAGGATTAATCAAGAAGCATATTGGCAAGAAGCCAAGAAATTGGCACAAAACTCTGGACCAAGTGTTATGGGCTTGTAGAACATCTCCAAAGGAAGCCACTAACACTACTCCTTTCCAACTTACATTCGGCCATGATGCAGTGTTACCAGTAGAAATTCACCTGCAATCAGTTCGAATACAGAAGCAAAACGAAATTCCAGCCGCGTTATATTGGGAAATGATGATGAATGAATTAGTTGAATTAGACGAAATTAGATTACATGCGTTGGATATTTTGATGAGGCAAAAAGAAAGAGTGGCCAGAACATACAATAAGAGGGTGAAGAAAAAAGTATTCGTTATTAATGACTTGGTTTGGAGAGTCATATTGCCTATGGATAAGAAGAACAAAGCATTAGGTAAATGGTCACCTCATTGGGAAGGACCTTTTCGAGTACTAAAAGTTTTCTCTAACAATGCCTACGAAGTCGAAGAACTCTTAGATGATAAACGTGTCCTAAAGGTTAATGGGAAATATTTAAAGAAATATAAACCAAGCCTGCGGGAAATTCGAATAGTAACAACGTAAACAAAGTATTATAAAAAAGCCAAGATGGCAAGATAAGAATGCCAAAATGGCGTTGTTCGAATATTACATTGAAAGAACCAAAGTTATGGTCAGATAGACAAAAATCTAGAAATAAACATTATTTTTCAATCGAGTAAAAGTACTTCGAAATGTTTCAAGTCTCTGCTGAGCAAACCGCCTGGCACCTTCCAAGGTGGCCACTTCTCCTTTAAGTTGTTCTGCAGTCTCCATTTCTGCAAGCCCCCGGTTGAGAAGCTCTTCGAATTGGTTACCTGCAGGATTAGTTTCGAAGGCTAGTTGTTGTTCCCTAGCCTCCTTAACTTTCTGCTGAAGTTCCAGAATCTGCCTTTCCCAAATAAGAATGGACTCAGCTCGAGCCTCATATTCAGTTTTTGCCTGCTTCAGATGCATAGCCTGATCTTCAGCTTCTTGAGAAAGCTTCGAAGCTTGTTCATAGGCGGCATCCATAGCAATGCGCTTTTCGTGAACCTTCTTGGCAGCAGATTCGTCTTGGAGAAGATAGCCGGTTACGTTGTCCAGCAGATTTTGAAGATCAAACAAGAGAGTACTGACTGGCAAAGAGCAACTGGAAAGATTAACCTTGGTAAGCAGCTCCTTCATAGTGTAGCAAGCAGTACTATCTTGCTTAAGCACTTCGAAGATATCCACATTGAGAATAGTTCTCCTAATTTTGTTGAGAAGAACAACTCTTTCATCTGTGGGAAGAGGATAGCTGGTTGAACTTGTACCAGCCCTAGCGAGTGGAATGTCCCTCTGGGCCAATTTTGCCTTCATGTACCCAATAGGGTCATTTCGCCTCAGAAGTGCCAGTTCCTCATCGGTCATTCGAGACGGAGAGGATTGGGGGAATTCCACGCGTAGGGGAACCTCGTTTGTTTCAACCTTTGGGTTTTCATTGATTGTATCACCATCCCCTTCATTTGCTTCGTGCTCTTGGTCTTCTTCATCCTCGACCAAATCTACCACTTCGATACCATCCTTTTCACCGCTATGTGCATTAGACTCCGTCCCGGCAGTCGAACCATCATTTTCATTTTCCCCATCATGGGCATTTTCCTCCTCAGATTCTTCGTCTGCAGATTCTTCGAATCCTTGCCCAGAATCAGCTTTTTCCTCTTCAGTCTGAGCATCCTTTGGATCTTCTTGAAGAGTTTCAAGGAGGGACTTTTGAAGAACCCTTTGTGAATCCTCTGCAGACGTTTGAGGTATGGTTTCGTTAACCTCTTTCAGAGGAATGGAGGTACCTTGGTCATCTGGTTGCTCAGAAGTTCCAGCCAAAACCGCTACGTTGGAAGAACCTTTGTTTTGGACCAAATTGCTGGAGTCTCCTTGAGGGGAGGAGTTAAGCGGAACAGCAGCCCTGGACGGTGAGGTCGAAATAGTAGAAGTGGGATTCAGGATGTTCTGCAAGGAGCAGCAAAGTGTTAAAAGATGACACTCACCAAGGTAATAAAAAGTTAAACATTTTTAGAAGAAATTCGATTTACCTGTGGCCCCTCAGAAGAGAGGTTACTAGCTATGCGTTCCAACTGTGGGTTGGAGGTCGAAGGTGGATTTTTGGATTGTGGTAAGGGAGCAGCATCCCTGGAGTCAAGTCCAGAGACACTAGTAGGAGCAGTACTTTTGGGTGTGGCTTTCTTCAGCTTCTTCTTCGAAGCAATGTTTGAGTTTCCCCCAGCAGTCAGATCTTCCCCAGTGGTGCTTGGTTTCCGCTTCTTGGGAGTAGTGGGGGGAAGCTTGTTGGTCTGCACGAAGTTTAACGAAGTTAGATATAAAAGGATTGAGTGAATTCGAAGCATAAAAAACTAAGTGATTACCGTTGGAATTGGGGCACTTATTGTTGTTGGCGTTGTTGTTGTTGGTGTAGTTGCAGCAGCAGTAGTCGTTTCGGGTGGATTAGTCTTTTCGGTAGTTTCGATGGAGGCTTGAGAGGCACTTCCTTCCTTCGATTTCGAGGCAGTGGTCTTTATCCTGATAGCTGAAAATCAAAACATTTAAAGCAAAGGTTAAAGATTTGGAAAATAAAGATATTTGGGAGTTTTTCCCAAGCATTCGCACCTGTGCCTTGATCAGATTTAATTGACATGGCAGAAAGGTCATATCGAAGATGTCCTGGGAAATCATGAAGCCAGTGTCGAGCCCATGTCACAGTCTCAGATGGCTTTGGTTTCCTTTGAAGATATTTGAACATCTCTTTGCAAGTAAACCACCATGGATATGGGGGAAACCAAGCCAGAGCCAGTTCTGAGGTAGGTAATCTGGGAAATTTAGGTGGATGCATTTCGAATGCCAACCTATACCTATCCTCAGGTGACAGCCCTGAAGGAAGTTTTAGCTTGGAAACTTTTTGTTTAAATTTTTCCTTCAAGGTCTCAGCCGCTTGATGCACAGTGGAGTCCAAGCGTGTGGGGTCGTAAGTAGTTTCGAAGTAATTTTGAAAAGCTTTTATTTCTTTGGCATGAGTAAACATACCTTTCTTTGCTGGTACCTGCACATCGAAGGCATCAATTAGTTTCTGTCGAATAGTAAGTGTATCGAACATACAAGTTTGATAAAACTTAATCCACCACTCCAGAAATCCTTTGGCCGCGAGATGAGTAGGTTCGAAGGCTATCAGTTCAAATTGGGCAAAGCCCTGGTATTTTTCTTGTTGGATCTTGGCTTCCCTTGCCTTGAAAGTTCGACCAGTTGTGATGGCACTCTCAGTCTGGAACAAAGGTTCAGGAATCAGTTGGCATAGGCCAAACTGCCTCGAGACGAAGTTTGGCTGGTAGGCAAAGAGAAGAATTTGGTTCTTAGCTGGGGTTATCCTTGAAGAGATAAGTCTAGGAAGCAAGAAAGCTCTCCACACATCTTGGATTTCCTTACTCTTGGTGGCTTCTGAGAGAGCCATGGTGAACCAAGAAGGTCCATGAGCCCTCGAAGCAAAGGGCGCCATGCTCTCTTCGAACTTGTGTCTTTTTGAGAGTATCAAGATGTACTTCGAAAATTGAACCTTGAAGTCATCCTTGTCATCACTAGGGGTTAGTCTTCGAAGCCTAGTGCCTTCGACTATCCTATCACTTATTTCTGCATCTTGTTCGTCTATGGTGTTGGCAGTTGGTAAAGAAGGTTCGAACATGGCATTGAGCCATAATTGAAGTAACCAAAATGGGCCAGCTAAAAGGATGTTTTTGGAATTGTGGGATTTGAGGCTCGAAACAGCTGACCTCAGGCTCTCATAGAGGTCAACTAAGAGTAATTCGCTTAGGCACACTTTGCGATTTTCGTGTAAATCCCTAGCTAAAGGAATGAACCTACTAGCTACCTGCAGGGATCTACTGCAGAAAACGTACCTAGACAGCCACAGAGTTAAGAAAGCAATGTGCTCTGTGTCAGACACATTATCCCCTTCAGCATGATAATGGCCGATAAATTTGGAGAAGCTGGCTAACTTGACTTCGAAGTCAATTATGCTTGAGTGCTCTTCATTGTCAGGAACATAGGTTTCCCCCACTGGCGACAGCCCAGTAATGGCTGCTATATCGAAGAAGGTTGGGGTAATCATTCCACCTGGAAGATGGAAAGTGTTGTAGGTACTATCCCAGAAGTAGAGGGACGCAAATAGCAGAGGATGACTATAGGTGAATCCGGGTTTCGACAGCTTAATAAGGTTATAAATGCCTAGTTCTTCCCATTGCTGGGATTTTTTGGCTTCTACTTTCGCAAACCAGTTTTGATAAGCAACATCAGCAGTAGGGCAAGATCGGAATGGTTTAAAATTGCTTTTTACATAATCCAAGATAAATGGGTCCTTGGGATGAACAGTTGAGGTTTCTGTGGTTTTCGGATTAAGAAATTCTGCTGCCCTAGGGGCATCCATTTTGTTGAATAAAGGTTTGAAGTTATAACACACGGGAAAAATGGTCCTGGTGTCCTTTAGTATTTCAAAAACTGTAAGAGGGCCATTTAAGGCTAACCTCTTACCAGCGACATGGGTAGGGATGAGTACCTGTGATGCGTACAGCATTTCTTTTTCTTTGGAGATCATTTGAGGAGCGAGAGCAGATTGGCCTTGAATGGTGACGATTTTACTCTCCATAGTTGCTCCTGTAGTTTTTCCCTTCTTCTTGGAAGCTTTCTTGAGTTGAGATGATGTGGAAGAAGACATTTTTGTTGTTTGAGAGTTTAGAGTGTTTATGAGAGAAGAAGAGTAAAATTCCAGAGTTTGAAAGGTTTAGAGTGTAAAGAAGGAAAAAGGAAGGTTAAATTGACGTTTTATAATAAGAAGATGAAACATCCACCGAGTGAAAGTATGATACGTGGAGATCATGGATTGGTGTGATGAAGAGGTGGCGAGAAGTTGGTATAGGTAATAGGCGTGATTTTAAAAACAATCATTACTTATAACTGCACCATGCTGTGAAGTGACTTTGGGCGGTTAAGGTACCCAAAGGGTGCTATGATTGATGTGACTAGGGTCAAACGCATTAAATGCTATGATGATTCGAAGATCCTATCAAAATCTTGTATAAATGTTTAAAATAGGTATTTCTCAGAGAGATCGAAATACATATTTTAAAGGGGCAATTTGTTGGCTGAAGATTTTGATAATGTTATTTAGAATTCAAAAAGAGTTAGAAGTTCTGATCGAAATGGAATTAAAACACCACGCTTCGAAATTGCAGAAGCAGTGTTTCGAATGAGTGTGTCAAAGCTTGAAGCTTCGAACGGTGATCTTGGGAGCGTATCCAAAGGGATCTCGAAACAGCAGCGAAGCTAAGTCTGAGAAGAGCGTTCGAAGCAGAGAAACACCAAAGCATTTGAAATTTAAATGAAAGCGGGACTTTCAAAGTTTGAAAGTTATGTGTTGGAGCATTTGAGGACACGTGGAAAGATGAAAGGAGCATTGTCTTGCATGTTCGAAACGTGGCATGATCTTGTAGCGAGACCGTTAGGGTCGAATTAGTATAAATAGAAGTCTTAGTGTTAGGATTTCAGTGTGTCATATCGGTTATACAAAATACTCAATAACATTCAAACTACCACATGGCAAGGGAAACGAATGCAAGAGAGATGTATGTATGATAGCACCATGTATTTTTAATTTAATAAAAGCCTTTTTACTATTTCCAGCACTTTCCTTCTTTTTCTTTCTGTCGAATAACATTTACAAGTTTCTTTATCTACTGTCTTTTCATTTCAAAGTCTTTTCTTCAAAGTTTTACATTTTATTGCATTCTTTATATTTCGAAGCACTTCATATTTCAGAGAATTTTTACGCTTTCAATGTCTTTACTTTCAAGTATTTTTCTTCAAACATTTACTTTCACTTAAACTCCTTTCTAGACTTCTTGCATTAAACGCTTTCTTCACATTTTAAACTTCCACATTCCAGAAACCTTTTGTGTTAAATGTTTTATGGATCGAAACCAGTTACTTCATTTTCTATACAGTTTTATATGTCTTTTCAATCAGCATTACAATTAGCAATCATTCGTATAACTTAGTTTCACATACATTTTGACCACATTCTTAAACTCTTAGAGAGAGGGATCGAAACAAACCAAACATTTATACCCATGAATAATTGTTCGATTGTGAGAGTAACCTTGATATCCAAGGAGTCCTAGGATCAATCTAGTCGATCCTGTGAGTTACCAAAGAGATTGAGTAGCGTTAATAAAGATTATTCGATAGTTTGGAAGACTAGCGGTTGTTTACCAGAAATCACTGGAAACATCTTCTCCATGTCTTCAGGAGCCATCTTGATCTGATTATAACCAGAGAACCCGTCCATGAAGGAGAATACCTTATGCTGAGCAGTGTTGTCAACCAGAACGTCGATTTGAGGCAGAGGGAAGTCATCCTTGGGGCTCGCACTGTTCAAATCCCTGTAATCAACACACATTCTGACCTTACTATCTTTCTTCGGCACTAGAACCACATTGGCGACCCACTGAGGGTAAGAAGTAACTGCTAAAAAACCGGCGTCAAATTGTTTCATAACCTCAGCTTTGATTTTCTCAGACATCTCTGGACGCATACGGCGAACTTTCTGTTTTACCGGAGGGCATTCTTCCTTGGTAGGCAGGTGATGAACCACAATGTTGGTATCCAACCCAGGCATATCTTCGTAATACCAGGCAAAGATTTCCACGTAGTCATGCAGCATCTGAATCAACCGTTGTTTCACACTAAGCTCCAGATTTACACCAATCTTGACTTCCTTTCTGTCTGTCTCAGTACCCAGATTTACCGTTTCCACTAGCTCTTCATGTGGCTGAATGGCCCTCTCTTCCTGGAGTATCAGTCTTGCAAGCTCACCAGGCACTTCACAATCATCTTCACCTTCGTCTTCGGCTAAGTTGATCGGATTTTCGAAGTCATAACTGGCAGTAGCAGAGTCGTTACCAGTGAGATCCAGAGTGGATTAGGACCTGTATATGTGAGTGTGTGTAAATAGCTATTTTGCAATATATAATAAATAAAGACAAGGAGCGCAAGATTTGAAATGAAAAAAATGTCTAATGCTTTTATTAATGATATATGATAATGACACACAAAAGCCCTCACTAATGAAGCCACGGTGCCCCGGGTAAGACATCGGGCCATAAAGTTTCACAATATTGTCTGTTACAAATTCAAAACAAAGGAGTTCATTACTGAGTGAAAAAAGTAATAGGTATGAAGTCTTTCACCGTCCAGTTGCTTGGTCCACCGTCGGTCGTAGGGTAGATCCAGCTGTTGAATTCAGATTCCTCTACGTCATCTTCAATGGCATTTACTCCCGAGTTGCTGATGAACACAGGAGGTTTTCCAACCCTTGCTCTACGGACAACCTTCTGAGCTTCTGCAGTGAAACCCAAACCAAACTTGTCAGTCTTCTGAGTGAAATCAGGAAGTCGGCCCCAGTTTGCGCACTCACCCTTCTCAATAACAGCCCGGGCATCTTTTAAGGAAGCCATCTTCAATGGAGAATCTTCAATCACAGTTTCAGCTGATGCTAGTGTCTGAGGAACCTCTTCAAAGTGTTGAAATGGGGTCTCAATGAAATCCCCATCCATTTCTATGTACCGGAACGAGTTAAGGTGGCTGACCATGTACTCTTCCTCCCCCTGAACTATCACAATCTTCCCTTTGACCGGGTACTTCAGCTTCTGATGTAGTGTGGAGGTCACAGCTCCAGCCTTATGGATCCATGGACGACCCAGCAAACAAGAATAGGACGGTCGAATATCCATCACGTAGAATGTAGAATCAAAAACCTGAGAGCCAACCCTGATTGGAATATCAACCTCGCCATGTACCAACCTCTTAGACCCATCAAAGGCCCAGACAACAATGTTACTTGGCTTTAGCTCCAAACCCTTGCAATCCAACCTGTCTAGAGCTTTCTTGGGCAAGACGTTCAATGAGGACCCAGTGTCAACCAACACATGTGCAAGAGTAGTGCCCCTGCACTCAATGGAGACATGCAGGGCATCGTTATGGTTCTTCCCTTTAGCAGTCAGATCGGCGTCAGAGAAACCCAAACCATTATCAGCAGTTAGGTTGGCCACACAATCGGTAAACTGATCAGTTGACGTCTCTTGTGGCACGTGGGCTGTCTTCAGGAAGGTAATCAAAGCCTTGGCATGGGCCTCTGAACACAATAACAGTGATAGCATAGAAATTTTAGATGGGGTGTGCCCTAGTTGCTCAACTACGTTAAAATCACTCTTCTTGATAATCTTAAGAATCTCTTCCGTTTCCTGTTTGGAAGCTTCAACAGTGGTTGTCTTCAGTGCCTCCGTCTGGGCAGCCATATCAGTAGCGATCCCTTTTCCCCGAGCGTCAGATGACTCGGAAGCAGGGGTAGAAATAGGAACTTGGTCAGGAAGAGAAATAGGCACACTTGCAGGTGTGATGACAATAGGTCTCTGAATAGCCGGTGGCGCAATATATGGTGAGAAAAGTTTACCGTTGCGGGTGACTTTGGCAGGCCCGATGATGTTGCTGACGCCGGTATTCGTATCAAACTCTTGTTTAACCCCAAGAACATAAACATCTGCCCCATAGTGCCACGGGACAGCTTTGTCAGATGTATAGGGGATGGGCCCCGGAATAGTGATGATTATGGGTGCAATCTTCTGAACAGGCGTAATTTTGACAGGCTTCCTTGAGGGAGCTTTGGGAGAATTGTTGAAAATAGTAACAATGGACACTTCTTCAGTAGGGGTAGCAGGAACATCAACCTTCTCGAACAGGATCTCTTTATTATCCATCAGGTTTTGGATGCCTGACTTTAAAGAGGGACAACTAGTAGGCGAAACGGAACACAGATGGCAACCTTTACTACATCCCAGAAATAAACCTGCTAGCAACAGGTTTCTCTTGACAGTCAATAGCGGAGTAATAATATCATCCACAGAGGCTACAAACAGGTCTTTCTCTACAACATTCACTCCATGCTTGGGCATGGGAGCAGTCACAACATTGGGCCTTTCGGGCGCCTCGAACTCTATCTCTTTAGCATCAATTAGGTCCTGAACCTTATTCTTCAGAGCCCAACAATCATCTGTGGTATGCCCTGGGCTGTCGGAGTGGTAAGCGCAGCAGGCGTTAGGATTGTACTTTAGGGATGTTGTGTTTACAACCTTCGGAGCTTCTTTTATAGTCACTAGATTGGTTGTCAGTAACTGCGGCAATATCTGGGACAAGGTCATGCTGAGGCGAGCGAACTGTCTTCGGGGTCTCTCACTCCTTTGTTGGTTATGATGCTGAGGAGCAGCAGCAGGTTTTGAAATAACCACCATGTTGACAGCTTAGCGGCGTTCTGATCTACTCTGTCTCCTTGAACCGTAGACAGCACTGGATTCCTTCTTGAACAGCTTCTTTTCAGTGCTCGAGGAGGCACCTTTCTGTATCTTCCCAGACTTGATACCAGCTTCTATCCTCTCACCAGTAAAGATAAGGTCTGTAAACCCGGCTGAAGAATTCCCGATCAAATGGTTGAAGAATGGACCAGACAGGGTCCCCAAGAACATATCCACAAGTTCACGATCAGTCAAAGGTGGCTGCACCCTTCCAGCAAGGTCTCTCCACTTTTGGGCGTACTCTTTAAATCCTTCACCCATCCCTAGTGACATACCCTGGAGTTGGGTACGCGTAGGAGCGAGGTCGGAATTATACTGATACTGCTTATAAAATGCAGTAGCCAAATCCTCCCAGTTACGAATACTGGCTCCATCCAGCTGATAGAACCATTCGATTTGAGTCCCTGAAAGACTATCCTGGAAGAAATGGATCCACAAATTCTTGTCAGCAGTGTAAGGTTGGATCTTCCTTACATACGACCGGAGGTGCAGCTTTGGGCAGGAGGCTTCATCGTATTTGGCAAAAGCAGGTGCCTTAAACTTATGGGGAATCACCACCCCAGAGGATAAACCCAGGTCTCCGAAGTCCAGTCCGGGAACATTCTGTATCTCCATGGCGCTTAAGCGGTCCTCCAGCTGTTTGTACCTATCCTCAACAGGAGGATACTGCTCTTCATCATAATCCGTCTCGTTGTCGGAGACCATGGGACTAGGAACCCTTCTCTCTTGGGGACTATCTTTCCCCACTGATGAGGTAGTCAGCTCAACCTCATTCTGCAGTCCATTCCCAAACCTGCGTCCAGTGTTGAATAGGACAGTCCTCTTCTTCTTCTTATTCAGAATCAGAGTCTTTAACTCCTGTTGACCCTTGGCTAGGCTCATAACCAACTCTTGGAACTGGGCATTCTGGGCCTGGAGGGCCTTGATAGCTTGTTCAGTGGAAGGTTCAGTAGACATGATGATTGCTGAAATAAACAGCGAAGAAGATAAGTGACCTGTAAAAGGGGTACCTGTGATGCATATGATGAAATGAGATACGTATGATTTATGTTTTCAAAGACAATCGGGATTCAACTTTGTAGACAAGAAAGGAAACAACCTTTATTAGATTTAAACTTCAGAATTTAAATTGTTCACCAAATTGCCCTTAGGCGTTACAAGAATGGAAATACTGAAAAGTAAATAAAAACTGTAAAAGAAACATCCAAGGTCCATCAATGCTCCCATGGCCTCTTCTTCTCAGTACGAATATAGTCATTCAGGATCTATTCGTTCTCCATTTGCTTCGTCAACTTCTGGATCTTCTGTTCCTGCTCGTTGAACCTTTCCCGATAAGAATCCCGTTCTTCCTGCAGTTGCGCCCAAGACCTCTTTAGTATACGAATATCAGTGGGTATTTGAGGATGGAGAACAATTGGAGGAACCCCGTCTTTATCAGCAATTTCAAGAGTAATAGGCCTGACAGCTTCGTATGGCATACCTAACTTCTGAGCACGGATGCGGACCCATCTGAAGTAGGATTCCATTGGTAGAGAAGTATTTGGTCCCAACTCATGTGGGTCAGATTTGTGAATTCTATCCCAAGCCCTGATGAATCTACGATGCAACTCGTCACTATCTACCGAAAACTCAAAACTGATGTGAGGTATCAACATCTCATGAGGCCCCTCTCTTCTGGCTCTTCCAAACTGACAGAGAGCTAAACACGGGTTATAAGAGATTCCTCCCTGGGTTCCGATCAATGGAACATTAGGATACTCTCCGCAACGATCAATAACAACCACCTCACCTAAACTTATGAGAGTCCAAATAATATCATTATCAGTTAGAGACATTATCCTATGAGCCCAACCTCTTCCTTCTTTATTCTTCAGTACGAACTTAGGGAGGTGCGAAATAAACCACCTCACCAATAAAGGAGCACAACACCACAAAGTTCCGTGTCTTCGGGCAGTACGAGCATATAGTTGTTGCAGGATATCACCCAAGAGAGTGGGTACAGGGTTCCGAGAGATGAATATCCTTATGGCGTTGACATTAATAAAGGTATCAGGATTTGGAAACAATACCAGACCGTAGATTAAGAGAGCCAGAATGTCTTCGTACGCCCTGAAGTCTAAGTCATTCCAGAAACTATTAGCTTTGCCAATCAGAAACTTAGCCAAAAAGCCCTTAACTCCACTTCTAGTCTCCCAGTTAGCCATTACCTCTTCCTTGGTCAAGGGAAGGGCTGCAGCAATCTCTTCAGGCCTAAGAGTCTTTTCCCAACCAGTGAATGGAGTCTGTTCCAAAACAGGGATACCAAGAAAATCATAGAATTCTTCCAGGGTAGGGACCAGCTGGAAGTCTTGAAAGGTGAAGCAATGGTATAGCGGATCATAAAGCTGGGTCAGGACGCTCATCAATTGTTGGTCCCACTTTGAAGTGACTAAACCGAGAAGAGAACCATGCCTCTTGATGAAGGAAGTAGTGTTTGGAATCCTATCAACCAATTCTGTAAGCAAAGCAGGTGGTTGAACAAAGTTGAGCCGGATAGTATTCCTTCGCATGGGCATCATGATGTCCTACAAAACAGAGCAAAGATGAAACCCTCTTGTCTTTGAAATGGGTTAGTCCTTATGCAGGATGCATGCAATGTTATGATGGTATGATGTCATGATAAAGGCACACCACAAGTATTCATAAAAGGCAAACATGGTAAAGGCACACAAGTCACACAACAGAACCCTTAGATTTCAGGCCAGCATGAAGTTTAGGTACTACCCTCTTTCTGTTTCAGTTGGTTAAGACCTGTCCTAAAAATAGTAAACGGGTTCTAGAGGATCTCAATATCACTGACTACCCTTAATCGGTCATAACTCCAGCTTAGCAACCTTTTCTTGCGGCCGGAACCATCGCGAGAGTTTAGCCTCAATGAGCGTAGCATACTGCTACTGTTCTATGGCCAAGTTGGTCAATTTAAGGTACTAAGGTCAGTTAGTGCTTAATGACTCCTCAGAAGACCCATATTCTCCTTGTTCCAACATAAGGGATATCGGTACAGACCAAGGTGTCACACAAACGTAGCTACTGCTTCACCCGTGTCGGTCTATGCCGGACAGGTCCTTCACAGTTTATTGCTACTTACCTAAAGGATATTCCCCAGATCCGGGTTAGGATCTATGAAACTCCAATACAAGCCCACAAAATTAAAGCATATAAGGCATACAATTGAAAACATAGTGATCTAATCCTAAGGTACACCTCACTTATATAAGTCCCCAGCAGAGTCGCCAGTTCTGTGATCGATGGAAATAGAACTGACTATTTTGGAATGCTGGTTCGTGTTTGCGTTTAGCAAAATGTCGCGGTAAGCAAGAGTCGCCACCGTCTTTTATTTTCTCCAATAAGGAAAGGACAAAAGCACAACAAAATTCCTTTTCGAGATGTTTCTCGGTTCGGGAGGTAGATTATAGAAAGGGAAGGTGTTAGCACCCTTTCTATCCATGGTTATCCACGGGCTCTTAGGTACTTGCTCACTATGTTTTCAAAAATGTCTTGCTTTTCTTGTGTTTGTGAGTTTTGAAAAGTTTTGTTTTGAAAACTTCGCTTTAACTCGGGTATCTGTCCTCAAGAGTGTATGAAGTGTTTGTTTGAAAACTTTTCTCATAAAAGTGTAGGTGCGAAAAAGTTGTTTTGTTTTGAAAGGGCAAGTACCTGAGAACCTCTACCTACTCGAAAGAAATTAAGCTGTGTAAATGTCCTTTAGACGATACTATCCCACTATTGAGAAGTAGGTAGCACCGTCGTTGGAGTTATTCGGGTCAATTCGATTATAGGGACATGTGTGGTCACTAAAGCAATAGTAGGACGCCTTAGCGGTAACCCTAATGTCCTAGATCATTTTTTGTCGAGGCAACCGTTTCAAGGCAACTTTGATCTTTAAACAGGAGGACGACCTCTAAAACACCCTATACTCAATGACCACGTCGAGGCAACCAAGTGAGGTGTACCCTAAGAGTGGCATGTGCGAGTGTGTCAGGATTCAGTCATGTTATCTTTGTACATGTTATGGTGAGCTACAGGTTGATTTTAATTTCAGAGAAGTCTTGTCATGCATAGCCTAGTTAACATACATCTAACAGTTAATATTTGTGGAAAGTAAATCTACGCTATTACAAGGCGTCAGGTATTTACATCGCCAAAAACAACCCTTGGAAAATAAATTGCGGGAAATTAAATGAAAAGCGATAAAAAGTCCTAATTAAAGCTATTACATCCTCGGAACAATTACATAATATATGATCAAAAATATGAATCAAGAATAATCGCACGCGCGAGAAAAATTGGATCGGAGAAGTCCTTAGGGTTTTGACCCTTTTTAAGAAAGAAAGAAGTTTTTGTTATTTTGCATTTAATTAAATTAAACCTAAAACTAATTAATTAATTAAAAGAAATATTTTTGGTTTTTTAATGCTTTAAGGAAATAAATAAAAAAGAAAACATGATTAAAAGTTGTCAAGAACCCTAATTCTAATTTATTTTAAATTATTGAAAAAAAGTTAGAATTATCCTAATTTTTCTAAATAAATTAATTATGTTAGTATTTATTTACCAAAATAACTAAATAAATTTAATAAATAAAAATATTATTATTTTTTTATGTTTTCTAGATTTATTATGAAAAAATTAATTTGTTAGTGAAAATAATAATTATAATAATTAATAATGAAAACAATTAGAGAAATATAAGAGAAAAAAAAAAGAATAACCCAGGGGGGTGTTGGCCCAATTAGGAGGTATGTTTGGAATTTTGGTGGCCCAACAAACTGCAAGCCTCTTTGACTTTTTTGGATCGTCCACACGTGCATTGACCAAGGAGCACGCTAGTCTTCCAATCTAGGCCACAGGATTTGAGTTTGAGGCCACTTGGCGCCTGGGAATTGGGGATACATGGTGGAACTCACTTTGAAACCTGCATGTGATTATATGAAGAAAAAGAGAATAAATATTTTGGGGGACCTGGGATTCGAACCCAGGTCCCAACGCTTCTAGGCCAACGCACTCACCACTCAACCACGCTGCTTTTCTTGTTATTGAAACAAGTGACAATTATTATATTAAGAAATTAATCAATATGCTGTAGCACAAAAAATGTGCGCGCTTATTTCAAATCAACCACTCAGATGCTAACACGTCCTCGTCTTCTTCGTTTGTACATGTAAATAATATTAGATAGAGGGCGTTTTTAACCCCCACTAACCACTACAGGGAAAAATAGCGATTAGCATCTCAATGCATATAAATATTTCGCGATGGGTTGGTTTTGTTCGTCTTATTCTAACGATTCCAACCATGGGTCTCACAAGTCTTAATTTTTCCTGGATTGCAAAGCCCCAATTTCAAAGCTTAAGAACCCTAGAAATCGTTCATGGCATCTTGTGATTCAGGGAGTTATAGTTCAATTAAGTGATACCATTAGCTTCGTATGCTCCCTAGCAACATAAATCAAACACAAAAGCATGTTAAATATGCATGAATTAAGCTGTACGATTCTGAAATAAAAAAGCAAACCGTGAAACTGTGTGTGATGATTCTGTGAGCTTTAGTGCGTGAATTCAATTGCAAATCACTCCTGACACTTCCTGCAATGTGTTTGAATCAATAGAATGCCTTGAATTGGCCTGGAATGCAAAGATCAGTTTTCACTTTTTCTTGAAATTTCTCAATATGCTATGGCTTTTTTCTGCAACTTTTTCACGTCTATTAGGTTAGGATTTGCTTGCATTTATATAGGGCAATTAAATTAGGTCAAGAGCTCGGCAAAAATCCATGTGCAATGGTGATTGAATCTTTGATTGGAAATCAAATCTTTTTGATTTTTCATGATTGGAAAATGTTGCCAAATTTGGAGATTTTGTATCTTTGACTTGGTGCTCGAATTTGCCAGCATGTTGAGGTCCTATTTGCTTCACAAAAAGATTGAAAACATCAAATCTTCTATTTTCCTACAATTTAAATTAATTAAATGAATTAATATTAATTAAAAATCCAATTAATCAATAAAAATAAGAAAATAAATTCAATTAAGCTTGATGGGTCGTGCATAAGTCATGGATGAAGTTTCAAGAAGAGATTTGAGGCCCATTAGCAAAAATAAGGTGTTTTGAGCAAAGTTGACTTTTGCAAATTCATAAATATTTCCCAACTTCTCCAATGCACAACTTGCTCAATTTTGATTATATGACCATGTTCTTAGACATTTTGGAATGGTCTTGAAGTCCTATAACCAATGCCTTTGGTCCCATGTCATTTGGATTTACCAATCTCAAGTTATGGCGTTTGACTCAAAGTGCACTTTTGTTGACTTTTGAAAAGGACCTATAATGTCAAAATTGATAACTTCTTGTGAGAGCATTTCTTGAACTTGGAGTGTGAATATGGATTGTAGGAAATTGCATCCCCTTCAAAATGAGCATTGGATGGGATTTTTCTGACAAACCATGAAAAAGTTATGCCCTGGTCAAGATACAATTGACTTTTCTACTGTCCAAAAATAGTAACTTGTTGCACCTTGATGATT
This sequence comes from Vicia faba, assembly GCA_948472305.1. Lineage (NCBI taxonomy): Eukaryota > Viridiplantae > Streptophyta > Magnoliopsida > Fabales > Fabaceae > Vicia > Vicia faba. Next base: position 260,416 of record CATIWC010001303.1, on the reverse strand, counting down.
TTTGAGCTATCCTTGTGGAATCATGATCAAGACTTGATCAAATTATGATTGTGGGCTCAAAATAAGATGTTGACAAAAAATTCTGACTTTTGACTGCAAAATGACCATTTTGCCCTTGCAGTTGACTGTAGGTCAAATGGAGCTTTTGACTGTGCAAATTGGCACTGTGAGTCTTGAAATTTGGTATGTGAGTGCTTGAGAATGTATATAGGCCTATGAGACTTGATTGAACCATTGAAAACCTCAAATTCCTTGAAAGAACCAAAACCCTAATTTCAGCCGGCTTAGGAGGTGGTTTGACTGTACAATCTTTTGAGCAATCTTGAACCATTTGAAGATGATTCTTGACAAACCTTGAAGAATATGGGAGGGCAAATTTTGGGGTACAACAGCAAGGATGTTTGTTTTGAGATTGAGCAAGTAACTAAAAGTAATCTACCTACTCAAAAGGTCTTAGATGTGTTTTTCCTCTTTTAGATATTGCTAACTTACCATTGTTTTGGTAAGAAGCCCCATCATTGGATGTGAAGGGACGGGCGTTGGGTCATCGTATGACCATGATATCAACGTTGTGAGATGACTTAGCAATTTTTTGGGGACTAAGATCATTTTTGAAGGCAACTTTGATAGTGTCATCGAGGGACTATGATCTTGTATTTTCGATTCGTTTATGCTAAGACATCCCACATGCATAACATGATAATTTTTTAGGCAACAAGTGAGATTACCCTAAGGGTGCATGTGTGCAAGTGTGTTTGATTGCATGCATTTGTCTCTGATTTTTGGTGGTCTACTTGTTGGTTTTATCTTGCCATACATGCCTAATTACTAGCATTTACATTTGAAAACGATAAATTGCAGAAATGTAAAGTCCTACGCTATTACAATATTTAGGGGATGGGGATACAAACCTATGAATGGGGGTTACAAGTAAAAATAAATCCTAAATTATTATTACAACCATATCGAAATGTATAAGAATGTATAAGGAAAATGTGAAAACGAACTTGTTCTGTTTTAAGAAAATATTTTTGGTCTTTTGTTTTAAGAAATCAAAATAAAGTGTGAAGGAAATATTTTTGATGTTTGCTGATTAATGGAATGGAGAGTGATAGCAAAAATAATGAAAGAAGGAAAAGAATCAGCGTGTTGCTGATAAAATGAAGTCAGAGGTTCTGATCCTGGCGCGCTGCAAAATAGAAACGTGTTAGTGAAAATGTATAGGGTCAGAAGCTCTGAACCCACCGGGGACATCATATTTTTCAGAAGTTCTGATGCCACTGGTAATAAAACAAGCTTCAGAAGTTCTGATACCACTAGCAACAAAACAAATCTAAGAAGTTATGAGACCACTGGCAGAACTTGATTTCTCTCTCTATGCTAGTTAAAACATCTGTAATTTGGTTATTTCTCCACAAAACAGAAGACATGCACAGAAAAGTTATAGCAGGTGTCATATCATTTCAGAAGATTAGAAATATCAGAATTATAAATCAGAGGCAAGCATGCATTTTCTAATCCTAACTCTGAGTTCTAGTTTCCTCAAGAAGCTCTAAACTGATTTATTCCCTACTTAGGAAGACATAATGCATGAAATTTCAGAATATGTATGACACCAAAAAACCTGATATCTACATTGTATCTGAGCATGTAAATCTGGTAATGCTTAAATAATGGGGTGAGGGTCAGCAAAAAAACTTACCTTGCCGCTGGAAGAAGTTCTGTGAACCGGAGTTAACCTCAACTCTGATGATGTTCTGAACAGCTTTTTTCACGTACTCAGCAAGTTGAAAGCTTTCAACTTCTGGGGATGGCAAGGAGGTGATGTTCTGATTTCTTTGAGTGGATGGAGGGAAAATGTATAGCAATATGGACACAGAAGTTTAGATAGTTTCCAACGTGTGGATCGGAAACTGTGTGAATGGTTTTTTAGTCAAGAAATATTTGAGAACAAGCGGAGTTTTGAATGCAAGGAATCAAAAGTTAATGAGGTTTTATGTGTTGTGTTTTACAGTTCTTGGAACTCTTGGAATTTTGGCAGGGGTTCAAGACTTTTCTTTCTCAAAATTTTTATTTCTTTCACAAATTTTTTTGGCCCCTTCTCAGTGACCAATGGTGTTCTATTTATAGGCAAAGTTTTGTGTTGTTTGAAATGTCAAGTAGCGCCAACATCATACGCTAGATACTGACTTGCTCTTGAAGCAAGTTCCAAAAAAGGTATGATGGATGACAGTTTTTAGCTTAGGCTGGATTCTCCAGCAAGGATTAAGGAAAAGTGAACCTACAAGCAAAACGTAGCGCATGGACCCTTACCTAATCCTGCACAAAAGTATTTTTACACTACACGTGGAGAGATCCTTTGGACAAAGACTCAAAAATGGTTGTGAGCATTAATGAGCATTAAATGATGATGAGATTTGTCAAAATCAGAAATCCTCGTTGCCTCAGCATGTTCTGAAGGATTCACCAGGTTTTCTAGTAAACTTCTTTGATTTGCCTCTGAAAACTCTGAATTAGAGGTTCTGCTTCAGTGTAGCATCCAATCTTCTGATTTTCTTACCTTCTGGCTCCAGCATGTTCTGAAGGAGCTTTCAGGCTTCGTATTACACTTTATTGCCTTCTTTGCATTACTCTAGCAAACTCTGACTGAACTTGCGTAGATGTTGAAAAGCTATGTTCTGACTAAAGATTATATGTTGAACCGTGTTTACAACTTCTGACTGCTCCTTCCTGGTGGCTGGCTCAGAAGTTCTGAAGTGTCATTTTTCTTAAATACTTTAGAAAAATTCTAAGTATTTAGAATTTGACTTTTTCAAGGTAAAATTTGACTTTTGAACTTCTTGGTGAAACAAACTTCATATTCCAACATGTCTTGATGAAATATGATTTTTGAGATTTGATTTTGATCTAAAAGTAAAAGTTTGACTTCTCAGCGTGTAAATGACCATTTTGCCCTTGTGAATTGCTTGCTTGGAAAGAAATGATAATTCAAGGCTCGGATTTGTATAAGAGAAAACTTGAGAATCCAGGGTGATTTCTTGAGAAATGAGAGGGAAAATTTTAGGGTACAACAGCTTCCCTTGTTCAATCTTCTTTAACCTGAAGAGTTAGATTGACGAGATTTTCCATTCGTGACTCGAAGGTGGAAGATGATTGGACACTATAGTGCCCAGAAATTTGCACTTGGCGGCGATAGGAGTAATGGGCTTAAAAGATTCTATTTGGAGAGGTGATAGAATCTTGTTGGAGATGGGCTTATAGATGCCATCCAAGAATGCTTGTTGAGATGTAATCTGTAAGTTGAACATCAGAATGGCATCCGTGTCTAGAGCGTATCTATACTATATCTTAAAGTTGAATCTGAATGAGTACCAGAATGGCATCCGTGTCTGGAACGTATCTGAATTGTATCAAAAGTTGAATCTGAATGAGTATCATAATGGCTTCCGGGTCTGGAGCGTATCTGAACTGTATCAAAAGTTGAATCTGAATGAGTATCAAAATGGCTCCTGGGTCTGGAGCGTATCTGAATTGTATCAAAAGTTGAATATGAATGAGTATCAGAATGGCTTCCGGGTATGGAGCGTATCTGAACTTTCAAAAGTTGAATCTGAATGAGTATCAGAATGGCTTCCGGGTCTGGAGCGTACCTGAACTGTGTCAAGAGTTAAATCTAAATGAGTATCAGAATGGCATCTGGGTCTGGAGCGTATCTGAACTGTATCAAGAGTTGAATCTGAATGAGTATCAGAATGGAATCTGTGTCTGCAGCATATCCGAACTGTATCAAAAGTTGAATCTGAATGAGTATCATAATGGCTTCCGGGTCTGGAGCGTATCTGAACTGTATCAAGAGTTGAATCTAAATGAGTATCAGAATGGCTTCCGGGTCTGGAGCGTATCTGAACTGTATCAAAAGTTGAATCTGAATGAGTATCAGAATGGCTTCCGGGTCTGTAGCATATCTGAACTGTATCAAAAGTTGAATCTGAATGTGTATCAGAATGGCTTCCCGGTCTGGAGCGTATCTGAACTGTATCAAAAGTTGAATGTTGTTAATGGTAGCTGTTAATCTTATCCTTGAAAGGGTAAAATGTTATCTGAAACACAAAGTTATGCTGCATGACATGTATGATGCAATGTAGTCGCTTTATCAATGTTTATGATATGTGAATGTAATGTATGCGCATGTGAGCTGATTTGCTGTATTGCTGTTTGACTGAGGAAAAAAAATCCCTGAATGCTGCTGAAGATATGTTGAATCTTCAATGTCTTGAAGTTGAAGTACTGAAGAACTCTTGTTGAGAGAAGTAAATTCTGTTGTGAGGGCAACGCCATGTATTGCTTGTAAGATCTGCTTGAGGAATCCTGAGAAATTTAACGATTTCTACTAGGGATTAAAACTTGAAATTTTGTTCCGCTGGGGATTAGCTAGGAGTTTTGTTCCGTTGGGGAGTTATTGAAAACTCTGTGGGGAATATGGAGTGGTCTAGGGACGTTTTCCTATCCTTTCAACCTATCAGTAATTGTATTTCTCCTCTTGTTTATTTGTAAACAGTGATTATGTTCAAATGCATATGTTCATCAATGAATCATTGGACGTTTTTGCAAACAAAACACAATTGTAAAGAAAAGACAAATAGTTTTTTTACTTTCAAAGAGATATCTTTGTATTGACTTTGAGTAAGTATTTGTACAACAGAGACAAACATTCTAGTAAGAGAATGGTGCCATAAAACAAGAAAAATATTGGCGAAGAAAGACAGCTATGTGTGATAGTTCCATGGGGTTCCCATTCTGCTATAGCCTTCGTATATCTGAGTATCTTGTCTATTTGCCTTGTCCGAAGATGATTGAATTGATCAAGAACTCTGAGTTTTTCAGTGGAAGTCAAAGGTTGTCCGTAAAGTAATCTGACGGGACATAGTCATACGCTTTAATTCCCTAACTTTTTCCTGGACCGCCCTTTCGAGTTTTTAGTCCACTGGGAAACCCTTTTTTCCCAAGTTGCCCTTTCGGGTTTTCAACTTGCCGGGTGTACAGATTTTTTTATTTTATCCCTAACTTTTGCCCGAACCTTCTTAGTTCGTCGGGATACCCTTGTTTTGCCTAGGTGTGTCAACCTAGAAGGTCTCTTATGCGTTGTATCTTTTGACTATGTCCGCGTTCGCAGGATGTGGCAGGTCGTTGCCATCCATGGTGGTCAAGATCATTGCCCCACCAGAGAATATGTTCTTGATTACAAATGGTCCTTCATAGGTAAGTCATGAAACAGTTCAACGCCTATGTTGAGGTTTTTTCCTGGTCATACGAAGACATGTCGGGACTTGACACGGATATCGTGGTTCATCGCCTACCGACAAAAGAGGATTTCCCTCTAGTGAAACAAAAGGTTTATCGCATACGGCCAGAGATGTCAGAAAAGATCAAAGTCGAAGTCATGAAACATTTCAACGTTGGTTTCTTAGCCGTCACCTCTTACCTATAATGGGTTGCTAATGTTGTTCCAGTACCTAAGAAGGACGGTAAGGTACAAATGTGTGTGGATTACAGAGACCTGAATAGGTCAAGCCCCAAGGATGAATTTACGCTTCCCCACATCAATGTTATTGTTGACAACACCGCACAACATAAAGTATTCTCCTTCATGGATGGTTTCTCCGGGTATAATTAGATCAAAATGGCACTTGAGGACATGGAGAAAATAACCTTCGTCACACAATGGGGCACTTTCTGTTACAAAGTTATGCCATTTGAGTTGAAGAATGTTGGGGCAACCTATCAGCGCGCCATGGTAGCTTTGTTTTACGATATGATCCATCACGAGATAGAGGTCTACATTGATGATATGATAGCCAAGTCTCAAACTGAAGAGGAGCACCTCGATTAACTACAAAAGCTGTTTGAAAGACTGAAAAAGTACAAACTGAGGTTGAACCCGAATAAGTGCACCTTTGGAGTAAGATCTGGTAAGTTCTTAGGCTTCATTTTCAGCGGCAAAGGTATTGAAGTGGACCCTGCAATGGTTAAAGCTATACAAGAAATGCCAACTCCTTGCACTGAGAAGGAAGTTAGAGGACTCTTAGGACACCTAAACTACATAGCCAGGTTCATTTCCCATCTGACCGGTACTTGTGAACCAATCTTCAAGTTACTGAAGAAAGATCAAGCAGTGAAGTGGAATGACGATTGCTAGAATGCCTTTGAAAAAATTAAGGAATATCTTCAAGAGCCTCCAATCTTGATGTCGCCAGTTGAAGGAAGACTTTTGATCATGTACTTAACGGTATTAGAGAACTCAATGGTGTGTGTGCTGGGGCAGCATGACGAGTCTGGTCAAAAAGAGCATGCAATATACTACCTTAGCAAAAAGTTTACCGACTGCGAAACATGATACCCACTGCTCGAGAAAACTTGCTGCGATTTGGTATGGGCTTATCGCCGACTAAGAAAGTACATGTTGACTCAGACTACCTTGTTGATATCTAAAATGGATCCTATCAAATAAATATTTGAGAAGCCCGCTCTCTCTGGAAGAATAGCTAGATGGCAAATGATCCTGACCGAATACGACATTCAGTATACAATCCAGAAAGCAATTAAGGGATGTGTATTAGCTGATCATTTAGCTCATCGGGATGTGGATGACTACCAATCCATGAATTTTGAGTTTCTAGATGAGAACATCATGTTAGTAACTGATTGTGAAGAACCTGGACCAAATGAAGGACCTGAAAAATGATCACGATGGACTATGGTTTTTTACGGAGCTTCCAACGTTCTTGGCAATGGCATCGATGATGTGATCATATCTCTCGAAGGCTGTCATACTGCTTTCACTACCAGGATATGTTTCAATTGTACCAACAATATGGCTGAATATGAAGCATGCATTACGGGTCTCAAAGCTGCTATCGACTTGAGGATCAAATTCCTGAGTGTATTTGGAAAATCATCCTTAGTAATCAGTCAAATCAAAGAAGAGTAGGACACAAACCATCCTAATCTCATCCCTTACAAAGAGCATGTGTTGACACTGATTCCACACTTTGAAGAAGTTACCTTTGAGCATTTTCCATGAGAGGAAAATCAACTAGAGGATGCGCTAGCTACGATGTCATCCATGTTCAAATTCAGGTGGGATAGCGAAGCCCCTCAGATCACTATTGAGAGAATGGATGAACCAGCATACTGTCACGAGATTGGTACTAAAGAAGTAGTGGACAAGCCTTGGTTCCATGAAGTCAAAAGATATCTCGAAGCGCAAGAGTATCCTAAGGGAGCTTCAGTCAATGACAAGAAGTTCTTAAGAAGGTTCTCTGCCAAATTCTTCCTCAGTAATGGAATCCTCTATAAACACAACCACAAATCTAACTTGCTATGGTGTGTAGACAAGAGTGAGGCAGAAAGGATTATGGATGATTTTCATGAAGGTACCTTTGTCACTCATTCTAGTGGGCACTTAATGGCTAAAAAGATCCTACGAGCAAGATACTACTGGTCCACTATTGAAGCAGATTGTTATCATCATTCGCGAACTTGTCACTAATGCAAGATCTATGTTGATAAATTACACGTGTGTTGTACTCCAAAATTTTCCCTCCCATTTTTCATACAGGATACTATCCTAGGGTTTCTGGAATACTTAGTTTGGCTCAGAAGTTTATCAGACAGATTCTCTTCCTAAGCAGTAAGTCGGTAATTAGGGTTTTTCATTTCTAAAAAAAATTTGAGTCTTCAAGGTTTCAAATGGTCTTCATAGGTCTTCATGTCTCCTCAAGGTTGTTTAAGTCAGTTTTCAAACCTCGCATTGCAAGTTTGCTCAATCAATGGTCCAGATAACTGAAAATGACTATATTGACTTGAAAATCGCCCTTTTGCGAGAACAAATTCAAACGATTGTAACTTCTTCATTATTCATTTTTTTGAACGGTTTTTCTTGCGTATGCTTCTCCTTGATGCCATCTCAAATTTCTCTTCACAAATCAAGAACTGATTATGCAAAGAAGATCACCAAAAATTCAAATACGTTGGAAGTTGCATCATGAATTTTGACCTAATTTCAAATAGCAGTCGTCTGACTTCTAAGAATTGTGATTTCTTCAAATAATAAGACCTTGAGACGATTATTTTTGTTCATGGTCATATGTGATGTCGCTCACGGGTTTATCTTCAAAGAATCGAAGGAAAATTGTGTTTTGTAAGACTTTAAAATTATCAAATCATCGCAAGGCATTTGTTGACTTTGAATGTTCTTAATCAAAATTTATTTAAAGATTGACAGATATTCCTGAAGCATGTTTGTTTGGAAATGAAGTACTTTTTTTATTATTATCAAGCATGGCATGCGAGTTCATTTTAAACGCAAACTTGACTGGGACAAGATGTGAAGGTTAATGTTGTCATTTAAACAACAATGATTGTGGAGTCCATTAGTCAAAAAGATCTGAGCACTTAAACATTTATTTTGTTTAAAAATACAAAGTACATGATTTATCTGATCATTTTGTGATTGCTTGAAACGCAAGTTACCAAACCAAGATTTTTTTATCCAAAATATTTAACTCAGGATTGCAAGTTTTGTACAATAAATTCTATCACACTAAATTTTATTCAAATGCTTGATATTATTACATTACAAATGAGATTACAATTTATTTGTCTTGTTTACAAAAAATCTCAAATTCTTGTTTACAAAGAGAAGTTTTTTCTTCAAGTCTTCATCTTCATCTTCAAGTAAGCCATCCAACCTTCGTTTGCATCCAAGCCTCGCTCGCCATTCAAGAAACGAGAAAAAGAAAGAAAGTCAGCAGACATTCAATCAAAGGTAATATACGAAGAAGAATTAATTCATCATTAGGGTTTGTGATTTAGAATCAGAATATTTGTTTGTTTTATCACAATCATTTTCTCCAATTGCAAATCACAAAAAAGAATTGTCTTTCTTGGTTCACAAAAAAAGGAAATAAATATACAAGGCAGGCAAATACAAACAGGCTGCATAGCATACAAACTGCCCAATACTGCAACAAAAGCAACAGGCTACAAACAACAGTAGTCAAATACAAAAAAAGGGGAAAGCCTACAACAGATGCAACAAAGTATCACAGAAGGATCCGAGCAAAAGGGCAGGCTATCCAAAACCAACAAATATATGCAGCAGCTGCTGTAAATACAGCAGCAAAAGCATGCTGCAAACACAAACCAAGAAGCAAATACAACAGCCCAAACAAAGGCCTGCAACAAACACAACCTGCAACAAGCTAGCCCACAAAGAAGAACAAATACATCATAAGCATAGTAACTTGCTCATTATGTCATCATTTTCCTAGTCACACAAACCCTTCAGAAGTTTAAAAATAAGCAAAAATGCTTTTGTTTCATAGAAAGAGGAAAGAGGAAAGAGGAAAGATTAAAGAGATATCACCACAAACCAATGCAGTTTAAAATCCTGCTAAATGCCAAAGTCAGCTCTGCCCAAACTCAGCCCAAATGTATCACAAAAGAGGCAAGTTAAGGCCTGCAACTTAAGATTTCACAGTCAACATATCACAATTTGTTCAAAACCCTCAAATTTCCCCCCCACTTTGGACCCTGATTTTCAATATAACAAAGCCACTGTTCCAAAAAACAAGAGAGGTCAAGATAGGATTAAAAAAAGACAGCCAAGCTAGCAAGTACTACCCAAACAGCCAGCAAGAGAATATACAAAAAAACCAACACAGAACTAAGCAGCAAAGAGAAAAAGGGGGACAACACAGTCAACACACAGAAACACAAACCTCAAACACCTTCTCCTCCTAAAAATTTCACTCATTTCACCACTAAACCCTTGTAATAATCTCACTGTAAACCAAAAAAAAAGCTTATGTTTCCATCAAAACTTCACAAACCCGTCACATCCATCATCATCATTTTCTTATCTCAACCAATCCACAACCTTCAACCTTCTCCTCCATCTCTAATTACCGTAAATCATAAACCTGCAACCTGCAAAACGATTCAGACAACTCAACACAAGCAACAACTTTGCACCGACGCTGATCTTTTCTGTGACACCAACACAAATTCAAAGTTTGCAGCTAAAAATTATTTTTTCAGAATACAAGAAGAAGAAAGGTATTTAGCTTACCTTGAGGACGTCACCTCCGAGAATGTTCGGAGTCGGTATTTATCATTTTCTTTTTTTTCTTTTGCATCCATTTATAATTGCTAATCTGTGTGGCACTGTTTTTGTGGTTGTTTGTTTTCGTTTTATTTCTGATGTTCCTTTAACCAATGCTTATCGTTACCATGAGTTTGAATCCGAAACAGATTTGTGAGAGAAAGATGAAACAATTTTTGTTTGTTGTAGTTTGATTGAGAAACAGAGTTCTTTGTTTTATTTTTGTGGACTCGGCGAAACATCAAAGAAATCCGCTGGAATGTTGTTGTTACGGCATCATGAGGAATAGAAGAAGAGTAAAGTTTGTGGACTGAATCAAATTCGATCGAAAAAAAATGGAGGAAGTTGAGTTTTGTTGTTGTAAAACCGGTGATAAAACAAGAAGATTGAGAGAAGTATGTTGTTTATTTTTAAGGGATGAGAATTTTTTTTTGTTTCTTCCATGAATGCAGAGGCAGGGAGCGTTAGAGAGAGAAGAGAGTTGATATGTTTGATTGTGGTTTATTTGGGATAATATCTTCTTAATTACTTTGTTGGAACAATAAAAACCATAACTCCTTTTCCTATTCCCTGTGCCATCTGCGGTTCCCTAGAAAATTAGGGTTTCAAGAACATTTCATATTCCTCTTCCTAATGGGCCTAACCCGGTCCATTTCTTGTTAATCCAATACATCTATTTTTTTAATTTATTATTTATTACAGGAAACAAATAATAACCATTATGAGCCTTGCTGCATTTTATCTTAAGCCCATTAACTACTTCACCCTATATTTCCGTTTCATACCTCATTTTTATAGTTAACTTAGTTTAGATTTCATTTAGTAAATTAGAATTTTAAGTTAGTTTAGAATTACTTTAATAACTTTATTTCATTTATATTTAATTTTATTAATATTTAGTTTTAATTCTAGAATCATAATTTCAAATTATTTAATTTTCTCAATTAATTTAGTTAGCGATTTTTTTTGAATAATTTAGTTAATTAGCATTTTTTAGTCAAAATTTTACAATAGTTTAATTTCTTCATGATAAACAAAATTTCAAAGAAAATGATTGAATAGAATTTTATATTTATTTTTTTAAATTTCCTCACAAATGAAATACCAAGAACTTTATTCCCATACTTTGTTAATTAATTTTTCCTTCATAGATTGTTGTAGTTTTAATTAATTGTTCGATTCGATCTGGTTGTTTTGATTGCCTATTTTGACTTCACATTGCTCCATCCCCATTTGCAAATTTGTACTCCCCATTCCCGAAAGCTCTGTAATAGCGTAGAATTTTAAATTTTTGCAATTTACTGTTTTTCTTTATACTGTATAGTAATTAGGTGTGTATGGAAAGGAATAAAATCAACCGCTAGATAACCTAATTTCAAGTCAATTCAATTGAAAACAAATCACTTCGCACACGCGCACCTTTAGGGTAACCTCGCTTGTTGCTTCAAAAAAACAGTCATGTCCCTCGAATATAGGACGTTTTAGTAAAGCCCCTTCGATACAAAAGATCGTAGTCCCTCGATGAACCTCGATGTCGCTTTCAGTAAAACGATCTAGTCCCTTACAAAAATTGCTAAAGCGTCTCATAAGTTGCTTTCTATGACTGTATGATTGACCCGTGCCTGTCCCTTCACATACAATGATGGGGCTTCTTACCAAATCAATGGTAAGATAACAACATCTAACGGAGGAAGAAAAGAACATTTAAAACCTTTCGAGTAGGTAGATTTGCTCATAGTTACTCGCTTGCTCACGACAAAAGCATTTTTACACCAACACTTTCATTTCAAAGCATTTTCAAAAGACAAAACATTTTGTATACGTTCTTATAGAGATGAGAACCATTGCAAAAATATCTTTTCAAAACCACTTTCAAAAAAACACATTCCACTAACACATCTTTGAACTATTTTTTGAAACAAAACTTTGTACGCGTTCTTATAGAAACGAGAACCATTACAAAGACATTTTCAAAATACTTTCAAAAAACACACCATAAGCATATTGTCAAACAAAATCAAGTGATCTAGCGAGTAACTAAGAGCCCGTAGATAACTACGAATGAAAAGGGTGATAATACCTTCCCTCTTCATAATCTACCCCCCGAACCCGAGAAATAATCTCCAAAGGTCTTTCCTGTGCTTTTTACCTTTCCTTTTGGATAAAAGAAAAGTTGGTGGCGACTCTTGCTATCCGCATAAATGCGATCAAAATGAAAAACTTCAAGTCAGTTCTCCCACCGTATCACAGAACTGGTGACTCTGCTGGGGATGATTCTAAAAGCGGGGTTACCTTAGGGTTAGATCACTTTTTACTTGTTTCTTTGCATGCTTTATATTTTGTTCTTTGTATTGAGCTTGCTTTGATCCTTCACCCAGATCTGGGACACCTTTTTAGGTAAATAGCAATAGATTATGGAAACTGTACGGCATAGACCGATATTGTTGAAACAATGGCTATGTTAGTGTGACGCATTTGTGGGTACTGGTATCCCTCATGGTGAATCGAGGAGAATACGGGGCCGCTGAGTGGCATCATGAAGCACTAATTGACTTTAGAACCCTAATTGAACAAACTTGGCCATTAGGACGTAGTGAGATAATCGATTTTGGTGTAGAGCTGAAAATTGGTTGATACTCGATACTACACTCTTTGAGACTAGACTTTTGGGATATCTCGGCCGCAAGAAAAGATTGATTGTGCTGAGACAATGCCTAAGAGAAAGGTCGGTGATATTGATATCCTTTAGAACTTTATCACTATTACTAGGACAGGTTGAGCCAACTAAACTTTAAGAGGGTACTTACCTATAAAACCCCATGCAAGCCTAAAACATAGGAACTTGTTTGTTGTATGTGTATATATTTACTTGTACATAACATCATAAACATCATAAGCATCATACACATGCTCACTAACCATTTCAAGAATTTAGATATTTATCTTTGTTTTTTTTTTGTTTTGTAGGTCATGAATTCCGTCCGAAGAAACACCATTCGAATCAGCTTTGTAAAAGCACACCCTCAACTTCAAGAGTTAGCCTCAAGAGTGCCCGAGGATTCTCCTTTTACCAAGAAATACGATCGACTCCTCAGTTTGGCTACATCCAGTTTTCAAGAAGAGATGATGTGTGTACTATTCCAATTCTTTGATCCCGTACATCATTGTTTCACTTTCCCGGACTATCAGTTGGTACCTACACTGGAAGAGTTCTCTCTACTCTTAGAGGTGCCCATACTTGATCAGATACCGTTCACCGGTCTATAAGGGATACCAAAACCTAAAGTCATCGCTGAAGCTTTGCATATGAAGATAGCCAACATCATAGCCAATTGGGAGACAAAAAGCAGGGTTAAAGGCTTCCTAGCCAAGTTTCTATTGGAGAAGGCTCGTTCATTCTGGTACGACATGGATTTCCAAGCTTTTGAAGACATCCTAGATCTTCTCATTTATGGTTTGGTTTTATTCCCCAACTCAGACCAATTCATAGATGTTAATGCCATCAAAGTCTTTCTCTCTCGCAATCCCATACCTACCTTACTGGGAGACATCTTGCGTTGCCTTCATACCCGCACCATGAAGAAAAGAGGTACTCTCTTGTGTTGTATCCCCCTACTCGCTAAGTGGTTCACTTCACACCTATCTCAATCAGAATTGAAGAACGAGAAAAGACGGACATGGTCCCAAAGGATGATGTCCCTCACCCATTCTGACATCCGTTGGTGTTCGAGATCCTTGGAAGATGTCTCTATCATTGACCGCTGCGGGGAATTCCCTAACGTCCCTCTACGTGGTATTAGGGGAGGTATCACCTACAATCCCTGCTTAGCTTTTCGGCAATTTGGGTATGCCTGAAGAGACGACCCTCATGAGATGCTCATTCAAGTTCTAGTGTTCGACTATGACAAATAAGACCAAGGTTACCACCAGAGGTTTACACGAGCTTGGAGAATGGTGAACAAGGTGGACAATAGGACTTTGGGATACAAAAACTCTATCCCTCTCGAGCCTTACCTTAGGTGGGTACGGGCTCGTGCTCAGAGTCTCTTGATGCCTTACCCTTCCATCCTTCCTGTTATCATAGATCCTGTTGTTGAAGGAGACATCCCATACACTATCCTTCATCCTGACATGCCTACCTCTATCGAAGACTTGCAGAAAGCTTGGGTTCAGTTGAAGGAAGAGCGAGACACCTTTGAAGCCCAATTTTACGCCAGTGAGAAGAAGGTTCTGGAACTCACCAAGCAGCTTCATGAAGAGCGGAATCTGAACGCCTACATCGCTCCAAAGAGGATGCGTTCAACCTTTTTGTCTTAGGAGTGTTTCTTGTATTTTGTTTCTTTCATTGTAAGCCCAAAGAGGCATGATGTACTCAAAATTGGTTTTATTAATATAATGTGTATTCTTTTTTTTGGTCTGAAAAAATTTAAATATCTAATTTCCTTGAAATCATTTTCATATTGCATCTCCATTCATCATAACATCATACAGGTTTCTTACAACATGTCTCCTTATCCTTCTACTGTTTATTTCAGTGAGATGGATATTGAACAGACAGTAAAAGATCTTCAGGCGCAGAACGTCCAGTTTCAACAAATTCTCTTGACTCTGACAAAAGAACAAGAGGAGTTGAAGACTCTACTAGCCAAAGAAAAGAAGAAGAAAGCGAAGAAACCACCCGGTATTGTGATCATAGGAAGAAGGTTCCAAGGACAAGCCAGGCGAACTTGAGACTTCGCAACATCGTCGGGTGAAGGAGATAATCAAGAAGACAGGACCAAGGAAGTGAACAACAATCCAGCATCCGAAGAAGAGGGAGAACCTGACTATTCTGAGGAACAGTATCCTCCTGCTGATAATAAATACAAAGAGCTAGAGGATCGTTTGAATGCTATGGAGGTCCAGAGGGTACCCAGATTGGATTTTGAAGAGCTAGGACTTGTCTCAGGGGTGGTAATCTCGCAGAAATTCAAGGTCCCCACTTTTTCTAAATATGACAGTGTCTCTTACCCGATGCTGCATTTAAGGTCATACGTCAGAAAGATTCAATCCCATACGGCTGATAAGGATCTGTGGGTGCATTTTTTCCAGGAGAGCTTGTTAGGGACGCAGTTGTTGGTTCTATCAGTTGGAAGGGACCAATATTCGCAATTGGGAAGATTTGGTTGCCGCCTTTTACAAACAATACCAGTATAATGCTGATTTAGCTCCAACTCGGACGCAATTGCAAGGCATGTTTATGGGTGCAAGTGAAGGTTTCAAAACCTATGCTAAAAAATGAGGGACCTCGCAGGCAGAGTTCAAACCCCTCTATTTGACAGAGAATTAGTGGATATGTTCCTAGGAACCTTATCAGGTCCATTCTTCAACCACCTGATCGGAAGTTCCTCAGCTGGATTTACTGAACTAATCATGACTGGTGAGCGGGTCGAAGCCAGTATAAAAAGTGGCAAAATTCAAAGAGATGCATCCTCGAGCATGATGAAGAAACCTGTGATACGGTGGGAGAACTGACTTGAGGTTTTGCGTTTGCTTTCGCAAATGTTTCGGTTGAGCAAGAGTCGCCACCGACTTTTTATTTTATCCTAAGGAAAGATTAAAAAAGCACAGCAAAAACCTTTGAGATGTTTTCTTGGGTTCGGGGAGTAGATTATAGAAAGGGAAGGTATTAGCACCCTTTCTATCCATGGTTATCCATGGGCTCTTAGTTACTTGCTTAGATCAACTTGCCTTTATTTTCAATTGTTTGAAATGGTGCTTTCAATTGTTTGAAATGGTGCTTTGTGTGTGTGGGTTTGAAAATGTTTTGAAAAGAGGCCAATGTGGTGGCAACCTTTGTAATGATCCGTGTTGGGATGTATACAAGGATGTATGTCTTTTGAAAAGGTTTTCAATGTTTTTGAAAGTTGTTTTTGAAAGTTGTTTTTGAAAGTGTTGTGATGTGTGGTTTTGAAAAATAGGCAAGTGTTTTTATTTTGCAAGTTGGCAAGTAACCAAGAGCTATCTATCCTAAATTTCTCAAAGATCTTTGCTATGTTTTAACCCTTTTAACAATTTTGTTCCACCATTGTATTTGGTGGACAATCTTGTTTTAGGATGTGAACAGGACGGGCGTGGGTCATCGTTTAGATCATGATTGCAATGGTGCCAAGTATCTTTGGGCAATTTTTCCTTTAAGGGACTTGATCATTTTTTAGGCAACTTTTGAAAGCGTCATCGAGGGACTATGATCATTTGATTGTTTTGTCTTTGCCAAAGATACCTAACATGCAATATGGCCCATTATTGAAGGCAACAAGTGGAATACCCTAGGGGTGCAAGTGTTATTAGTGTTGTCCATTTTCATGCTTGTTTATCTTGAATTTAGGTCAAACTATTTGTTGTTTTTGATTTGCATACAAAACCCTAATTCTATCATGGCATATTTAGAAAGCTTTTAAAGTGCGGAATTTAAAGATCCTAAGTTATTATAACACAAATATGGGATGGGGGGTACAAATATTCAAATGGGGATATTTTAGCAAGAAATTAAACCTAAACTATTACATCCAAATTTAATTTTTACAAGGTATTTAATTGCACAATAATTAAATAAAATAAAATAAATATGCAAGATGCAAAAAAATAATTTTTATATGTGTGTAAAAAGTATTTTTTATGTGTCAAATAAACAAAAATAAAATGAATTAATTTGGTATTTTTATGTTTTTAGGGCAAAACCCTAATTTTATAAGTAAAAGGTATTTATTATATAATATATGCAATATTTATTAATTATGTACAAAAAATAAATAAAAAGGAAGTATATTGTCAAAAAGTGATTTTTTTAAAAGTTAAATATTAATAAAAATAAAAATGTATTGTTTTTGTGTTTTTAACCTAAATATACTAATAAATATATAAGTATTATTTATTAAATATATATTATATGTACAAAAATAAATATTTAATTTTTAAAAAAAAAGTATATTTTTTATAAAATGTTTTCAAAGGTAAAATAAAATAAAAATCAGAAAATAAAAGTGTTTGTATTATTTTTAGTTATTTTAAATAAAAGTATATTTATGATTATTTATGTACAAAACTAAATGAAACCAAATAAATATCAAATAAAATGCAAAAAATGTGGGAAAAATTATTTTAATATTTTTTCATGCTTAAATAAAAATATAGAAACAAAATCAAAAGGAAAAAATAAAAAATGACAAGTATATCTCAAAATGGGCCAGGGGGTGCATGTGAAAAATGAAAGTGCAAAAAGGAAAAATATCTTAGGCCCAGCCCAAGAGAGGTTGTCTTCAACCTCCAGCACAAAAATGCCAAAAACGCGCGCTTTTCCCTCCTGGTTCAAACATCCTGATTCCTGGACTTTTAGCACAAACTTATAACAAGAAAGATGTCAAGCATCAAGCCACGATTCCATACATATAAAAAACTTAACTTAACTCTCAGAAATGAGAGATAATTTCTCCATCCCTAATTCTTAACCTAAGTTTTTGTCAATGTTCAGGTCTTAAATTCTCTCAGCATATGCAATATAAATGGAAAGTGAGGATATGTATAGCTTCAGGGACATGAATATGACATTTTTCATTCATAAATCTAAACCTAACTCTTCCTAGATTGAGAGATAGAAGTCCATAAATTTACCTGTTCAGCTTGGATCGTGTCTGGTAATGGAGGCACTTTCAAGGCAAGGTGAGGATTGGTACAGCTTGCTTGAAGTCCAGGGATGCTATTCCAACCTTTAGCTTGCTTTGAAACCAAGTGAATCAAGCTATGGAAATCAACCTGCAAAACAGAAAAAGTGAAAATGGTGAAGTTGGTTAGAGGTGTTACATGTCGTGTCCAATGCTTGGGATAGCTTGTATATGTGGTATGGAGTGTGTATGAACTGGTTTTAGCAAAAATGCACGAGTGGATTGAGTTATGGAAGTCCAACTGCAGAGGTGACTCTGTTTTCTGCAGTAGGATGGTGTTTTGATGAATGATGGGGTTTGGAAGGTGGTTAACTCGTGCCTTAGCTTAGGTTTGATATTTGGAATGTGTCTAACAAGTTTGCTTAAGCTTTTCTTGGCAGAAATGTGTGTTGTATCTCAATATGCCAAGTTTCTTCTAACTTAAGCAAGAAATGGCAAGTTGGTTTACAAGCTTCTCTAGGCCCCTCAAGTATGCTGCATCTTTTAGTCTTGATCAGTGTGTTATATCCCTGAACTTGTGCCAAAAAGATTTGCCTTGTACTTCAAAGATTGCAATCTTGACATAAAGTTCAACTTTTCAAAAATGGATATATTGCTTTTTCCATATTAAGGTTAATCTTTTGTGTAATGGCTTAATGGACAAGATAATGCTAGGACACAAAGGTTTTGCATTAAATTATTGAGTGTGGATGAGATAAAAGGCCTGTAATCTAGCTTAGAGCATGCTGAGTTCAAAAATGCAAAGTTATGGACATGGAAATGGCTCATGAACAAAGTGAGTTTTGCCTATATTGACAAATTCGATTCTCCCTAACCACAAGGTTGTTTGATGAGTTCGTGGATATTTTGGAAAGCTTGGAATGTGTACTACAATCCATCTAAGTAATGCAAGTTGAAATTCCAAGTGGAAGCATGTGAAAAGTGGTCATGAAGTTAGGCAAAAATCCTGCCTAGAATAGGTCAAAATTTTTCTAAGTTAAGAATGTTTTGCACCCTTGTTCCAAAAATCATAACTTGAGCTACAAGCTTCTTTTGAGGAAACATTGTGAATAAAAGTTGTAGATTTTGCAATGGACTACAACTTTTACATTTTGAGTTTTTCTTGAATCCAAATGTATCTTGATGAAAAAATGGGACAAAGTTAGGAAAAAATTTGGGATTTTCATAACTTAGAAAAATTCTAAGTTATGAAAGTTCTTCATTTTAAACCCTAATTTGCAATTTTGGGTTTCTTGATGAACAAGTTTCATAATTTGGCATGTTTTGATGAAAAATGAATCTTGACACTTGATTTTGACCAAAAAGTCAAAGTTTGACTTTTCAGTATACAGTCAATTTTGGCTCAGTTGACTGGAAAATTCATCTGTTAATCTTGTACATTTGGGATCTTTTGAACTTGTTGAACATGTCAAGACAATTCCATGGGGTCCTTGAGTCCATATGTGATCTTGGTTGGCCATTGGCTAGGTTAAACAGTCAAAAATTGCCTTTGTGCAGTCAAAACCCTAAAAATGACCATTTTGCCCTTTTGGTGATCTGATCAAATTTCTTATGGAATTGTGATCCAAACATGACCAAATGGTTTATATGAGTTCAAAATGTTGATGTGGGTCAAAAGTCATGAGGTTTGACTGTCAATTGACCACAGTTGACTTTTTCCCCAATACAACTGATTTATAGGTCAACTGTCCAATTGACTGGGCAAAGATTGGAATCAAGGCTTGAAACTTGGTATGGATAAACTTGTGAGTCCAACATGAAGCATGAAATTCATTTTGGGCATTTTAGGTCAAAACATCTTTGTGCAAACTCAAACCCTAATTTGGGTCAACAGTGCAAGGAGGAGTCTTGAGTAGAGCAAACCCTAACTGGATCTTGAGCTCCAAGGGTCTTGTGATGAGAAAAGGGAAGGAAAATTTTGGGGTACAACAGTTGCCCCTGTTCAATCTTCTTAGACCTGAAGAGTTAGATTGGCAAGTTTGCCTTTCGCGACTCGAGGGTAAAAGGAGATTGGACACTAGAGTGCCCGGAAATTTGCACTCGCATGCTGGAGTAGCAGCAATGTGATGTCGGGAATGGGCTTACAGATGCCATTTGGAGAGATGGTGGATAGGAGGATGGGCTTATAGATGCCATTTGGATCGCGTAAGAGATTCCTTAGCGAGAACTTGCATACTTGAGAAAGAGAGATGTTTTCCAGGCTTGTTACAGGTGTTGATCTTCAGTCTCTTCATGCAGATATGCCCTGGCTAGATACAGGTATTGAATCTACAATTGGTTGCTCACAGATGTGCCCTGCCTAGATACAGGAATCGAATCTGGAACTGTTGTCTACAGATATGCCCTGGCTGGATACAGGTATCGAATCTGGAATTGTCGTCTACAGATATGCCCTGGCTGGATACAAGAATCGAATCTGGGATTAGTTGCTCACAGATGTGCCCTGGCTAGATACAGGAATCGAATCTGGAATTACAAAAGGTTAGTAGAGATAGTTTTCCTGGCTGGATACAGGTGTAAGCCTTCGTCCTGAGAATGAAAGATAATTTCCTGGCCTGTTACAGGGGTTGATCTTCAAACTCTTCATGTAGATATGCCCTGGCTAGATACAAGAATCGAATCTACAATCATTCACTCACAGATATGCCCTGGCTAGATACAGGTATCGAATCTGGAATGGAGATAGTTGACAGTAATCATCTTTTGGATTGATCTTTTCCTGAAAAGGAAAAACATCAGTTGTATGCGAAGTCATGATGTATGAGATGCATGATGTCATGATGCTCAAAATGAGATAGTGTTGTATGCACTTTGTCATGTACGTAAGCAGGATGTATGAAATGTGAAATGTCTATGAATGTATTTTCGTGTAGGAAAATAAATCCTTGACGACTGGCCGGGGAATCAAATCCTGGGCTGATGTTAAAGAGTAGAGTTCTTCGTTTCCGCTGGGGATGATGGTTGCAAGAATAAACCGGTAGAAGAAGATGACTTCGTTGGGGAATAAACTTGTTGGAGAGATTACTCTGAGGGGAATTACTATGCGGGAAGAGATACTTCGCTGAGGTTTTGATGAGAACTCCGCTGGGGATTTCAACGATAAACTCCGCTGGGGATAGGAAGAACTTCGCCGAGGACGATCTTTCCATGGCAATTAGCTGAGGATAACCCAGTTATAAGCCCTGGTGGGAAAATAACCTTTGAATAAAGTCGGGGAGAGACGTATTTACTCTGCAGGTGATAAGCTTCCAGAATATACTGCGGATAAGCTTCAGAATCTACCGGCGACTTCACTGGGGATGTGGATTCCACTCTCCTGGGGACACTTTTGAACTGTACTGGGGAATGACTCCACTGGGGTGTCTAGTATTCCGCCGGGGAACAATCTTATAATAAGACTGCCGGGGATGCTTGTTGGGGGATGTCTATACTCCGCTGGGGAATGTTGAGATTTTTTGGGGATACCCAACTTCTTTAAGGCTGACCGTAGACTAACTCGGCTTGAGGAGAGTATTGCTGACTTGCTAGGGGAATATTATGCCTTTTCAGGGCTGGTGGGAGACCAACTCTTCCTGGGGAGAGTATTGCTGAATCTTATCTTACTTTGTGGGGAGTTGAAGCAGCTTGGTCACGTTCTTCAGTCGAACCTACCTTGACACCTTGGTGGACAGAGCAACTAGATTGTTTAGACAATTCTTTATTGTCCTTGTTTCTGATGTCACCTGTAATTAGTCTTTTGTTTCGCATGCAACTATTCCTGTTTAGCAATTAATGTCAAATGCATATATAAAAAATGAACATTGGATGTTCTTCGCAAAACAAAACAGAAAAAGGAAAATCAGTGGATAATTTGTCTGAAAAAATTGAACTTGTATTGATTTTGAAATTTGCCTGTAAATAGGCGTTTTTGTACAAGAGGCTGACGTCCTAGTAAGAGAACTCCGCCGAGTAAAAATAGAGTTTATACAATTTTGTGAAAAGAAACAAAACAGCTATGTGAAAAATAATCCCACTGGGTTCCAACTCTGCTATCGCCTTTATGCCTTCAAGCGTCTCATCACTTTGCTGCTTAGTTGAAACTGAAGCTGATTGATCGATGCCGTCTGAGCCCGATAATTGATGCCGAATTCTAGATGCAAGGTGATCCAATGAGACATAGTATTACGCTCTATCCCTAACTTTTGCCTGGACCGCCCTTTCGGGTTTTTAGTCCATCGGGATACCCATTTTTGCCCAAGCCGCCTTTTTAGGTTTTCGAATTGCCGGGTGTACATATTTTTTTCATTTCGTCCCTTATTTTTGCCCGAACCCTTTTGGTTCACCGGGAAGCCCTTATTTTTGCCTAGGTGTGTCAACCTAGCGGGTCTTTAATTCATGCGTAGTATCTTTTTACTATGTCTGCATTGGCGGGGTGAGGAAGGTCGTCACCATCCATGGTGGTTAGAATCATAACTCCTCCTGAGAAGATATGTTTAACCACAAATGGCCCTTCGTACGTAGGGGTCCATTTGCCCCGGGGATCACTTTGAGGAAGAATGATGCGCTTGATTACCAGGTCTCTGACTTGATACTCTTGTCATCTGACCTTCTTGTTAAATGCCCTGATCATTCGTTTTTGGTACGTCTGACCATGACAAATAGCAGTGAGTCTCTTTTCGTCAATTAGGTTTAACTGATCAAGCCGAGTCTGGATCCAGTCATCTTCGCTCAAATCTGCATCCTTCATTATCCGGATAGAGGGTATCTGGAATTCAATAGGAAAGACTGCCTCCATGCCATAGACCAAGGAAAAGGGAGTTGCCCCTGTTGATGTCCGTGCTGAGGTACGGTACCCATGAAGAGCAAACAGTAACATTTCGTGCCAATCTTTGTAGGTCACTGTCATCTTCTGTACAATCTTCTTGAAATTCTTATTCGCTGCTTCTACAGCCCCGTTCATCTTCGGCCGGTAAGGAGAAGAGTTGTTGTGTTGTATCTTGAATTGATCGCAGAGCTCAGTGATCATTTTGTTGTTAAGATTGGTACCGTTGTTCGTAATGATCCTCTCGGGTACACCGTATCGACAGATCAGGTTATGCCGTCGGTTGGATATCGCCGATCATATCAATGCCCCACATCGCAAAAGGCCAAGGTGTTGTCAAGACGTTCAGAGGAACCGGAGGAATGTGCACCTTATCAGCATAGATCTGGCATTTATGACAAGTTCGAGAATGTTGATAACAGTCGGCTTCCATTGTGGACAAGAAATATCCTGCCCGGAGGATTTTCTTTGCCATAGTATGTCCACTGGAATGTGTTCCGAATGTACCTTCATGTAGTTCTGCCATAATCTTCTCTGCTTCAGTCTTATCCACACAACGCAGTAAGGTTGAATCATGGTTTCGTTTGTACAGAATGCCGTTGCTGAGGAAGAACTTTGCCGCGAACCTTCTCAGGAACTTTTTGTCATTAACAGATGAACCTTCGGGGTATTCTTGAGCTTCCAAGTACCTCTTTACTTCATGATACCAGGGTTTCTCAGTCACCTCTTCAGCCTCAAGATCACAGCAATATGCAGGTTCGTCCAATTTCCAGATAATGATCTGGGGAGCTTCGTTATCCCATTTGACTTTGAACATAGAAGACATCGTAGCCAGTGCGTCTGCCAACTGATTCTCCTCTCTTGGGAAGTGTTCAAAAGTTATCTCTTCGAAGTGGGGAAGCAATGTTAGCACATACTCCTTGTAAGGAATAAGATTTGGGTGTTTCGTATTCCACTCGCCTTTGACCTGATTGATCACGAGAGCGGAATCTCCGAAGACACTCAAAAACTTGATCCTTAAGTCAATTGCAGCCTGAAGACCCATGATACATGCCTCATACTCTGCCATGTTGTTGGTGCAGCTGAAACATAGTCGGGCGGTGAGTGGAGTATGAGTGCCTTTGGGGGATATGATCACAGCACCGATACCATTACCCAAAGCGTTAGAGGCTCCGTCAAAGTGCATAGACCATCGGGATCCTTCCTCAGGTCCTTCATCCGGTCCAGGTACTTCACAATCAGTCACTACCATAATATCCTCGTCCGGAAATTCAAAGTTCAACGACTGGTAATCGTCCACTGGTTGGTGTGCCAAATGGTCTGCCATACACTTCCCTTGATTGCTTTTTGAGTCGTGTACTGGATGTCATATTCTGTCAAGATCATTTGCCATCTTGCTATTCTTCCAGACAGAGCAGGCTTTTCGAATATGTACTTAATTGGATCCATTTTTGAAATCAACAGAGTAGTGTGAGTCAACATATACTGTCTCAGCCGGCGAGCAGCCCATACCAGAGCGCAACATATTTTCTCGAGCAGTGAGTACCGAGTCTCACAGTCGGTAAACTTTTTGCTCAGGTAATAAATGGCGTGTTCTTTTCGGCCAGACTCGTCATGCTGCCTCAACACACAACCCATTGAGTTGTCAAGTACTGTCAAGTATAGGATTAGAGGTCTCCCTTCAACGGTGGCATAAGAATGGGTGGTTCTTGGAGATACTCTTTGATCTTTTCGAAAGCGGCCTGACATTCATCATTCCAACGTACTACTTGATCTTTCTTCAGCAGCTTGAAGATTGGTTCACAGGTAGCAGTTAGATGTGAGATGAATCGGGCAATGTAATTCAACCGTCCTAGAAAGCCTCTGACTTCTTTCTCTGTCTAGGGAGTTGGCATCTCTTGTATGGCTTTCACCTTGGCAGGGTCCACTTGAATACCCTTGTCGCTCATGACGAAACCTAGCAACTTTCCAGATCTCACCCCAAAGGTGCACTTGTTTGGGTTCAACCTCAGCTTGTACAACTTCAGACGGTCAAACAGCTTCTCTAGATGGTCAAGGTGTTCCTCCTCAGTTTGGGACCTTGCAATTATATTGTCAACATACACTTCGATCTCATGATGGATCATGTCATGAAATAAAGCAACCATGGGACGTTGGTAGGTTGCCCCAACATTTTTCAACCCAAAAGGCATGACCTTGTAGCAGAAGGTGCCCCACTGAGTAACAAAAGTGGTCTTCTCCATGTCTTCAGGAGCCATCTTGATCTGATTATAACCGGAGAAACCGTCCATGAAGGAGAACACCTTGTGCTGAGCAGTATTGTCAACCAGAACGTCAATGTGAGGCAGAGGGAAGTCATCCTTAGGGCTGACCCTATTCAAATCCCTGCAATCAACACACATTCGGACCTTACCATCTTTCTTCGGCACCAGAACCACATTGGCAATCCACTGAGGGTAAGAAGTTACAGCTAGAAACCCGGCATCAAATTGTTTCATAACCTCAGCTTTGATTTTCTCGGACATCTCTGGGCGCATACGGCGGACCTTCTATTTTACCGGAGGGCAGTCTTCCTTGGTAGGCAAGTGATGAACCACGATATCGGTATCCAACCCAGCCATGTCTTCGTACGACCAGGCAAAGATTTCCACATAGTCATGCAACATCTGAATCAACCGTTGTTTCACACTGAGCTCTAGATTGGCACCAATCTTGACTTCCTTTTTGTCTGTCTCAGTACCCAGATTTACCGTTTCCACTGGCTCTTCATGTGGCTGAATGGCCCTCTCTTCCTGGAGTAGCAGTCTTGCAAGTTCGCCAGGCACTTCACAATCATCTTCACCTTCGTCTTCGGCTAAGTTGATCGGATTTTTGAATTCATAACTGGCGGTAGCAGAGTCGTTACCAGTGAGATCCAGAGTGGATTGGAACCTGTATAAGTGAGTGTGTGTAAATATAGCTGTTTTGCAATATATAATAAAGAAAGAAAATGAGCACAAGATTTTGAAATGCAACAAACGTCCAATGTTTTGATTAATGATATATGAAAATGTCATACAAAAAAGCCCTCACAAATGGAGCCACGGTGCCCCGGGTAGGACACCGAGCCATAAAAGTTTCAACATATTGTTTGTTACAAATTGAAAACAAAAGAGTTCATTACTGAGTGACAAAAGTAATAGGTGTAAAGTCTTTGGCAGTCCAGTTGCTTGGTCCATTGTCGGTTGTTGGGTAGATCCAGCTGTCGAATTCGGATTCCTCCACTTCACCTTCGATAGAATTCACTCCTGGGTTGGTGATGAACACAGGGGGTCTTCCAATCCTTGCTTTGCGAACAGCCCTCTGAGCCTCTGCAGTGAAGCCCGAGCCAAACTTGTCGGTCTTCGGAGTAAAGTGAGGAAGTCGGCCCCAGTTTGCGCACTCACCCTTCTCGATAACAGCCCGGACATCCTTCAAGGAAGCCATCTTCAAAGGAGGGTCTTCAATCACAGTTTCAACCGACGCTAGTGTCTGAGGCACCTCTTCAAAGTGTTGAAAGGGGGTTTCAATGAATTCCCCATCCATCTCTATGTACCGGAACTAGTTTAAGTGGCTGACCATATACTCTTCTTCCCCTTGAACTGTGACAATTTTCCCTCTGACTGGGTACTTAAGCTTCTGATGTAGTGTGGAGGTCACAACTCCAGCCTTGTGGATCCAAGGACGACCCAACAGACAAGAGTAGGATGGACGGATGTCCATCACATAGAAATTTGAATCAAAAACTTGAGAACCAACCCTGATTGGAATGTCAACTTCACCATGTACCATCCTTTTCGAACCGTCAAAGGCTCGGACAACAATGTTACTGGGTTTGAGCTCCAAACCCTCACAATCCAGCCTGTCTAGGGCCTTCTTAGGAAATACGTTTAATGAAGAACCAGTGTCTACCAACACATGGGCAAGAGTAGTGCCCCTGCATTCAATAGAGACATGCAAGGCGTCATTATGGTTCTTTCCTTTTGCAGTCAGATCGGCGTCAGAGAAGCCCAAACCATTATCGGAAGTTAAGTTGGCCACACAATCGGTAAATTGATCATCAGACGTTTCTTGCGGCACATGGGCCGTCTTCAGGAAGGAGATCAGGGCCTTGGCATGGGCCTCTGAACATAACAACAACGATAGCATAGAAATTTTTGATGGGGTGTGCCCCAGTTGCTCAACGACATTGAAATCACTTTTCTTGATAATCTTGAGGATCTCCTCCATCTCTTGCTGGGAGGCTTCAACAGTGGTTGTCTTCGGTGCCTCCATCAGGGCAGGCAAATCAGTAGCAATGCCTTTGCCCCGAGCATCAGATGACTCGGTCGCAGGGGTAGAAACAGGAACTTGATTAGAAAGTGGAACATGCACACTTTCAGGTGTGATGATAAGGGTTTTCTGAATAGCTGGTGGCGCAATATCTGGCGAGAACAGCCTACCACTGCGAGTAATTTTGGCAGGCCCGGTAATGTTACTGACACCGGTACTTGTATCAAACTTTTGCTTTACTCCAAGAACATAAACATCTGCCCCATAGTGCCACGGGACAGCTTTGTCTGACGTATAAGGGAGAGGCCCCGGAACTGTGATGATGATATGAGCAAACTTTTGAGTGGACATGATTTTGACAGGCTTCTTTGAAGGAGCCTTGGGAGGTTTGTTGAAAATAGTGACAATAGAAACTTCTTCGGCGGGGACAGCAGGAACAACAATCTTCTCGAACAAGATTTCTTTGCTATCCATCAGGCTTTGGATACCTGATTTCAGCAAAGGACAACCAAAAGGTGAGATAGCACATAGAAGGCAATCTTCACCACATCCCGGAAATAGACCGGCTAGCAACAAATTCCTTTTAACAGTCGATAACGGAGTAACAATCTCTTCCACAGAGGCTACATATCGGTCTTCTTCCACAACATTCACTCCATGCTGGGGCATGGGAGCAGTTACAACATTGGGCCTTTCGGGCGCCTCAAACTGTATTTCTTTAGCATCAATAAGGTCTTGAACCTTATTCCTCAAAGCCCAGCAATCGTCCATAGTATGCCCGGGGCTATCAGAGTGATAAGCACAACGGGCGTTGGGGTTGTACTTTGGAGAAGATGTGTTCACCACCTTCGGAGCTTCCTTGACAGTTACCAGATTGGTTGAAAGTAGTTGCGGCAATATCTGAGACAGGGTCATACTGAGCCGAGTGTACTGCCTTTTGGGTCTCTCACCCCTTTGTTGATTATACTGCTGAGGAGCAGCAACAGGCTTTGAAATTACCAATGCATTGACAGCTTGGTGGCGTTCCGGTTTAACTTGTCTTCTAGGACCATAAACAGCACTAGCTTCCTTCTTGAAAGGCTTCTTCTCAGTACTTGCGGAGGCACCTTTCTGTATCTTCCCCGATTTGATACCAGCTTCTATCCTCTCACCAGTCAAGATCAAATTTGTAAACCCAGCAGAAGAATTCCCAACCAGATGATTGAAGAATGGACCAGACAGGGTCCCTAGGAACATGTCAACAAGTTCACGGTCAGTCAAAGGTGGTTGCACCCTGCCAGCCAAGTCTCTCCACTTTTGCGCATATTCCTTGAATCCTTCGCCCGTCCCCAGTGACATACCCTGGAGTTGGGTACGCGTGGGAGCGAGGTCAGAATTGTACTGATACTGTTTATAAAATGCGGTAGCCAAATCTTCCCAGTTTCGGATACTAGCTCCATCCAGCTGATAGAACCACTCGAGTTGAGCCCCTTAAAGGCTATCCTGAAAGAAATGGATCCAAAGGTTCTTGTCGGCAGTGTAAGGTTGAATCTTCCTTACATATGATCTGAGATGCATCTTCGGGCAAGATAGCCCGTCATATCTTGCAAAGGCTGGCACTTTGAACTTCGGGGGGATCACAATTCCAGCAACTAATCCCAAGTCTTCGAAATCTAAACCGGGAACTCTCTGCAGCTCCATAGCTGCCAACTTGTCTTCCAAGCCTTTGTACTTATCATCGGCGGGCGGGTATTGTTGATCAGAGTAGTCTTCGTCCTCTTCAGCCTCCTCTTCTTCAACCTCAGATTCGGAAGGTACCGCAGCTGCATTCCCCTTACTGGTTCCCTCTTCAGATGTAGGGGGAAATTCAAGGACTCTTCTGGCTTCACCCTCAAACCTTCTTCCTAGGGTAGCCACCCCGATTCTCTTCTTCTTCTTTTTCACTTGGTCTTTGTTCCCCAGCAGGGCTTTCAGATCTTCCTGACCCTTAGCCAAGGTCATCAAGAGTTGTTGAAACTGTGAGTTCTGAGACTGCAAGTCCTTGACCGTCTGTTCGAGATCCATCTTACTGAAATAAACAGCAGAAAGATAAGGAAACCTGGTGTGGAGACCTGCTTATGCGTATGATGAATGATATGCTTATGCATGCAATGCATTCAAGGATTTAGCAAATTCAAAATTGTTGCAAACAAAAAGAATGCACGTCATATTAATAAGAGGAGATTTGTCAGTACATAAATGCCCCATGGGCCAAATATTACAAAAAACTTCTCAAGGTAAAAAGACGTTGCGCATCCTCTTTGGTGCGATGTAGGTGTTGAGGGTCTCTTCCTCATGGAGTCGGCGGGTAAGCTCTAGAACCTTCTTCTCACTGGCGTAGAAGCTGGCTTCAAAAGTGTTCCATTCCTCCTTGAGTTGGATTCAACTCTTCTGCATCTCCTCCCACGATGTAGGCATGTCAGGATATAGGACGGTGTAGGGAACCTCTCCTTCCTTAACGGGCTCTTTAATCACAGGGAGAACATGAGGATAAGGCATCATTAGACTCTGGGCTCGGGCTCGTACCCATTTGAGATAAGGCTCAAGAGGGATGGAGTTCTTGTGCCCTAGTGTCTTGCTGTCTACCTTGTTAGGCATCCTCCAAGCTCTGATGAATCTTTGGCGAATTCCTTGCGCATCGTTGTCGAAGTCAAAAACTAGGTCAGGAATCAACATGTCGTGAGGGCCATCCCTCCGTGCATATCCAAATTGTCTCAAGGCTAGACAAGGGTTGTAGGTAATGCCTCCTCTAATGCCAAGTAATGGAACATTAGGGAACTCTCCACAATGATCGACGATGATGACATTTTCTATGGACCGAGAACACCAATGTACATCAGAGTGAGTGAGGGTCATCAACCGTTGTGACCACCTTAGGCCTTGGTCATTCTTTAAGACAGATTGTGGAAGGTGCGAAATAAACCACCTTGCAAGGAGAGGAGTACAGCACATGGGAACACCCCTCTTTCTCATTGTTCGTGTGTAAAATGAGTGAAGAATGTCCCCAAGCAATGTTGGTATTGGATTTATGGATAAGAAGATCTTGACGGCGTTGACATCTACAAGCTGGTCAGGATTTGGGAACAAGACCAACCCATAGATAAGGAGTGCCACAATTTCTTCAAAGGCTTGTAGGTCCAATGAATTCCAACACTCTTGTGCCTTCTCAAACAAGAATTTTGCTAAGAAGCCTTTGACACCACTTCTAGTTTCCAAATGCCCCTTGATGTCAGATGGTTGCAAGTGTAGTGCTTGAGCAACATCTTCAGGCTTTGGTTCCTTTTCCGTACCGTTGAAAGGTAGTTGATTAAGGATAGGAATTCTCAGGAGTTGAGAAAATTCCTCCAAAGTGGGCACCAACTGGTAGTCGGGGAAAGTGAAACAGTGGTGAAGAGGGTCAAAGAACTAGAACAACACCTTCATCAAGTCCTCTTCAATGTTGGTTCTGACTAAGCTGAGCAGTCTACCATGTCTTTCACTGAAGGGAGAGCTTTCCGGAATTCTGGATGTGAGCTCCTTGAGTTGAGGAGGGATTCTCACAAGGTTGACTTGGATAGTTTTCCTTCGAGGAATTTCCATGACCTACAAAACAAGAACAAAGATGAAGATCTAAACCCTTGAAATGGTTAGTGTATGCATATGATGCTTTATGATGTTCATGATGTATGCACAAAACATATGTACAAGCAATTCACACCAAACCCTAGTTTCAGGCTTGCACGGGGTTTCATAGGTAAGTACCCTCTTGAGTGTAGTTGGCTTAAAAACCTGTCCTATAAATATTAACCGGGTTCTAAGGAGCTCAATATCACTGGATTGTTTTCCATGTTCATTGTTTTGGTTTAGCCACTTAACTAGCGACCAAAATATCCCAAGAAAACAACCCTCAATGAGTGTAGTATCGAGTATCTACCAACTTCGGACTGCACCAAAGTCGGTCATCTCACTACCCCTAATGAAAGGCCAAGATGGTCAAGTAAGGTTCTAGGTCATTAGTTCTTAGTGACATAACTCAGCGGCCCCGTACTCTCCTTGATTGAACTCAAGGGTTACCGGTACTCACAAATATGTCGCACTAATATAACTGTTGCTTCAACCGTGTCGGTATACCCCGCACAGTTTCCACAATGTATTGCTATCTATGAATGTTTCCCCAAATCCGGGTGGAGGATTGCAAACCCAAATAAGAGAGCCAAGATGTAAAGCAATCAAAATAAACAATTAGTCATGCAAAAGGGTGATCTAAGCCCTAAGGTTACTCCACTTTAAAAGTAATCCCTAGTAGAGTCGCCAGTTCTGTAATACGGGGGGAGAACTGACTTGAGGTTTTGCGTTTGCTTTCGCAAATGTTTCGGTTGAGCAAGAGTCGCCACCGACTTTTTATTTTATCCTAAGGAAAGGTTAAAAAAGCACAACAAAAACCTTTGAGATGTTTTCTTGGGTTCGGGGAGTAGATTATAGAAAGGGAAGGTATTAGCACCCTTTCTATCCATGGTTATCCATGGGCTCTTAGTTACTTGCTTAGATCAACTTGCCTTTATTTTCAATTGTTTGAAATGGTGCTTTCAATTGTTTGAAATGGTGCTTTGTGTGTGTGGGTTTGAAAATATTTTGAAAAGAGGCCAATGTGGTGGCAACCTTTGTAATGATCCATGTTGGGATGTATACAAGGATGTATGTCTTTTCAAAAGGTTTTCAATGTTTTTGAAAGTTGTTTTTGAAAGTGTTGTGATGTGTGGTTTTGAAAAATAGGCAAGTGTTTTTGTTTTGCAAGTTGACAAGTAACCAAGAGCTATCTATCCTAAATTTCTCAAAGATCTTTGCTATCTTTTAACCCTTTTAACAATTTTGTTCCACCATTGTATTTGGTGGGCAATCTTGTTTTAGGATGTGAACGGGACGGGCGTGGGTCATTGTTTAGACCATGATTGCAATGGTGCCAAGTATCTTTGGGCAATTTTTCCTTTAAGGGACTTGATCATTTTTTAGGCAACTTTTGAAAGCGTCATCGAGGGACTATGATCATTTGATTGTTTTGTCTTTGCCAAAGATACCTAACATGCAATATGGCCCATTATGGAAGGCAATAAGTGGAATACCCTAGGGGTGCAAGTGTGATTAGTGTTGTCCATTTTCATGCTTGTTTATCTTGAATTTAGGTCAAACTATTTGTTGTTTTTGATTTGCATACAAAACCCTAATTCTATCATGGCATATTTAGAAAGCTTTTAAAGTGCGGAATTTAAAGATCCTAAGTTATTACAACACAAATATGGGATGGGGGGTACAAATATTCAAATGAGGATATTTTAGCAAGAAATTAAACCTAAACTATTACATCCAAATTGAATTTTTACAAGGTATTTAATTTCACAATAATTAAATAAAATAAAATAAATATGCAAGATGCAAAAAAATGATTTTTATATGTGTGTAAAAAGTATTTTTTATGTGTCAAATAAACAAAAATAAAATGAATTAATTTGGTATTTTTATGTTTTTAGGGCAAAACCCTAATTTTATAAGTAAAAGGTATTTATTATATAATATATGCAATATTTATTAATTATGTACAAAAAATAAATAAAAAGGAAGTATATTGTCAAAAAGTGATTTTTTTAAAGTTAAATATTAATAAAAATAAAAATGTATTGTTTTTTGTGTTTTTAACCTAAATATACTAATAAATATATAAGTATTATTTATTAAATATATATTATATGTACAAAAATAAAATATTTAATTTTTAAAAAAAAGTATATTTTTTATAAAATGTTTTCAAAGGTAAAATAAAATAAAAATCAGAAAATAAAAGTGTTTGTATTATTTTTAGTTATTTTAAATAAAAGTATATTTATGATTATTTATGTACAAAACTAAATGAAACCAAATAAATATCAAATAAAATGCAAAAAATGTGGGAAAAATTATTTTAATATTTTTTCATGCTTAAATAAAAATATAGAAACAAAATCAAAAGGAAAAAATAAAAAATGACAAGTATATCTCAAAATGGGCCAGGGGGTGCATGTGAAAAATGAAAGTGCAAAAAGGAAAAATATCTCAGGCCCAGCCCAAGAGAGGTTGTCTTCAACCTCCAGCACAAAAATGCCAAAAACGCGCGCCTTTCCCTCCTGGTTCAAACATCCTGATTCCTGGACTTTTAGCACAAACTTATAACATGAAAGATGTCAAGCATCAAGCCACGATTCCATACATATAAAAAACTTAACTGAACTCTCAGAAATGAGAGAGAATTTCTCCATCTCTAATTCTTAACCTAAGTTTTTGTTAATGTTCAGGTCTTAAATTCTCTCAACATATGCAATATAAATGGAAAGTGAGGATATGTATAGCTTCAGGGACATGAATATGACATTTTTCATTCATAAATCTAAACCTAACTCTTCCTAGATTGAGAGATAAAAGTCCATGAACTTACCTGTTCAGCTTGGACCGTGTCTGGTAATGGAGGCACTTTCAAGGCAAGGTGAGGATTGGTTCAGCTTGCTTGAAGTCCAGGGATGCTATTCCAACCTTTAGCTTGCTTTGAAACCAAGTGAATCAAACTATGGCAATCAACCTGCAAAACAGAAAAAGTGAAAATGGTGAAGTTGATTAGAGGTGTTACAGGTCGTGTCCAATGCTTGGGATAGCTTGTATATGTGGTATGGAGTGTGTATGAACTGGTTTTAGCAAAAATGCACGAGTGGATTGAGTTATGGAAGTCCAACTGCAGAGGTGACTCTGTTTTCTGCAGTAGGATGGTGTTTTGATGAATGATGGGGTTTGGAAGGTGGTTAACTCGTGCCTTAACTTAGGTTTGATATTTGGAATGTGTCTAACAAGTTTGCTTAAGCTTTTCTTGGCAGAAATGTGTGTTGTATCTCAATATGCCAAGTTTCTTCTAACTTAAGCAAGAAATGACAAGTTGGTTTACAAGCTTCTCTAGGCCCCTCAAGTATGCTGCTTCTTTTAGTCTTGATCAGTGTGTTATATCCCTGAACTTGTGCCAAAAAGATTTGCCTTGTACTTCAAAGATTGCAATCTTGACATAAAGTTCAACTTTTCAAAAATGGATATATTGCTTTTTCCATATTAAGGTTAATCTTTTGTGTAATGGCTTAATGGACAAGATAATGCTAGGACATAAAGGTTTTTCATTAAATTATTGAGTGTGGATGAGATAAAAGGCCTGTAATCTATCTTAGATCATGCTGAGTTCAAAAATGCAAAGTTATGGACATGGAAATGGCTCATGAACAAAGTGAGTTTTGCCCATATTGACAAATTCGATTCTCCCTAACCACAAGGTTGTTTGATGAGTTCTTGGACATTTTGGAAAGCTTGGAATGTGTACTACAATCCATATTTGTAATGCAAGTTGAAATTCCAAGTGGAAGCATGTGAAAAGTTGTCATGAAGTTAGGCGAAAATCCTGCCTAGAATAGGTCAAAATTTTTCTAAGTTAAGAATGTTTTGCACCCTTGTTCCAAAAATCATAACTTGAGCTACAAGCTTCTTTTGAGGAAACTTTGTGAATCAAAGATGTAGATTTTGCAATGGACTACAACTTTTATGTTTTGAGTTTTTCTTGAATCCAAATGTATCTTGATGAAAAAATGGGACAAAGTTAGGAAAAAATGAGAGATTTTCATAACTTAGAAAAATTCTAAGTTATGAAAATTCTTCATTTTAAACCCTAATTTGCAACTTTGGGTTTCTTGATGAACAAGTTTCATAATTTTGCATGTTTTGATGAAAAATGAATCTTGACACTTGATTTTGACCAAAAAGTCAAAGTTTGACTTTTCAGTATACAGTCAAATTTGGCTCAGTTGACTGGAAAATTCATCTGTCAATCTTGTACATTTGGGATCTTTTGAACTTGTTGAACATGTCAAGACAATTCCATTGGGTCCTTGAGTCCATATGTGTGCTTGGTTGGCCATTGGCTAGGTTAAACAGTCAAAAATTGCCTTTGTGCAGTCAAAACCCTAAAAATGACCATTTTGCCCTTTTGGTGATCTGATCAAATTTCTTATGGAATTGTGATCCAAACTTGACCAAATGGTTTATATGAGTTCAAAATATTGATGTGGGTCAAAAGTCATGAGGTTTGACTGTCAATTGACCACAGTTGACTTTTTCCCCAATACAGCTGATTTCTAGGTCAACTGTCCAATTGACTGGGCAAAGATTTGAATCAAGGCTTAAAACTTGGTATGGATAAACTTGTGAGTCCAACATGAAGCATGAAAGTCATTTTGGGCATTTTAGGTCAAAACATCTTTGTGCAAACTCAAACCCTAATTTGGGTCAACAGTGCAAGGAGGAGTCTTGAGCAGAGCAAACCCTAACTGGATCTTGAGCTCCAAGGGTCTTGTGATGAGAAAAGGGAGGGAAAATTTTGGGGTACAACAAAACCCTTTGTTGGAAAGAAGGAGGTCAGTGCTGCATATGACCATAGGAATCAAAACAAAACTGAACGTCGCCCGACGGTAGGGGCTTTTATGATTTCTAATCCTGTGCCAAATCAACAGCGAAATTATCAGCGCAACCCAGAAGCGCCCATGAGACGATTTACCAGGATCAACATGACCATGTCTCATGTTTTGCCACACCCTTTGAAGACCAATCTGGAAAGTTTAAAAGAAGCTCCCAAGAACCCCAACACTGCTTCTCCTTGCTACAACCCGAACGCTCGATGTGCCTATCATTCTGAAAGCCCGGGGCATAACACAAATGACTGTTGGGCCTTAAACAATAAGGTACAAGACCTTATCGATGCCAAAGAGATTGAGTTTGATCCCCCAGAAACACCTAATGTAATAACGACGCCAATGCCAAGACATGGTCAAGGTGTCAACGCCATTGATGATGATCGTTTCATCTCCTCCGTGAATGACTTAACTACCCCTCTATTGACCATTAAACATAATCTATTACAAGCCGGTCTGTTCCCGGGCTGCGATAAGAATTGTCACTTATGCAAATCTCTACCAAATGGTTGTTTGTTACTGAAGATAGGCGTTCAGCGCATGATGACTAGCAAAGAAATCTTTTTTGAAAAGACTCCTCTTACCATAACTTCTTATCAAGATGTCTCGATAATCACCATTTTCAACAATCCTCCCGAGGTCTCCACCAAAAGACATGCCAGGATTACATCTGTTCCAAGGTCTTCACCTCTAATCATCACTATGCCAAGACCAATATCATACTCTTCGGATAAAGTTGTTCCCTGGAACTATGGGGTTGACGTTTATTACTATGGCGTCAAGCAAGATCAGTTGGTTGTCAAAGATGAAGTTGCGAGAGATATTGATCTTGACATCGGTAATATCACTGGGACCAGTAAGATAACAAGAAGTGGAAGAGTCTTCTCACCTAAGATTTCTCCAAAGACCGTTGCTACTTCTGTGATCATTCCCGCTGCCACTCCTACCAACACTCCCAGTGATACTCCTACTGTTATCCCTGCTACCGAGACAAGGGGCAAAGAGGCTTTGAATGAGCCTGTCCAAGAGAAAGAGCGTCCCGAGATTACCCTTGAAGCTTCTAGAAAAGAAATATAAGAAATATTGAAGATAATCAAGAAAAGTGACTACAACATTGTAGAACAGTTGGGGCAGACCCCCTCGAAGATATCATTGTTGTCCTTACTTTTGTGTTCTGAGGCCCATGCCAAAGCCTTGGTAAAGTTTCTCAAGACCGCCCACGTGCCCCAAGAGACCTCCATCGACCAATTTGAGAATTGTGTGGCCAGTCTAACTACTGATAACGGATTGGGCTTTTCCGATGCTGATTTAACTTCTAAGGGAAAGAAGCACAACGATGCCTTGCATGTTTCCATTGAATGCAGGGGCACCATACTTGCCCACGTTCTGGTGGATACCGGCTCATCATTGAATGTCTTGCCCAAAAACACTCTCGACCGACTGGACTGCGAGGGACTCACTTTAAAGCCTAGCAACATCATAGTAATGGCCTTTTATGGTTCTAAGAGGACAGTGCACGGAGAAGTTAATATCCCCATAAAAGTTGGAACTTAAACTTTTGAGTCAACTTTCTATGTGATGGATATTCGCGCTTCATACTCTTGTCTATTGGGTCGACCTTGGATCCATGGTGCTGGTGCCGTCACTTCTACCCTGCATCAAATGCTAAAATACCTGATCAAAGGAAAAATTGTCACAGTTCACGGGGAGGAGGAGTACATGGTTAGCCACCTGAACTCTTTCAGGTATGTTGAAATGGATGGTGAATTCATTGAGACTCCGTGTCAGAATTTGGAGGAGGTTCCACAAACAGTTGCGGCAACCAAGTCTACTCTCAAAGTTCCGAAGATTACCAGACCTCCACTAAAGATGGCCTCTTTGAAAGATGCTAGAGCAGTAGTTAAAGAAGGTGGGTGTACCATCTAGGGTCAACTTCCGGATATCCCCTACAAGTCTAACAAATTTGGTTTGGGATTCACTACAGAAGCCCAAAGAGCTGTTCGATGTGCTTGCTCCGGGGGACCACCTCTGCGTATCAGCAATCAGGGAGTCAATGTAGTAGAAGACAGTGATGGCAGCTGTGATATGGACGGGTGGATTTTTCCAACTATCGGCGGAGGGCTCAACAATTGGGAGGTCAAAGATTTCATTTCTATTAATTTTATTCAAGAGTAATTATCTTTTAATGTTTTCAGGATTGTAATATTTAAAACAATTCAGACTTTTTAAAAAAAAAACCTTGTGTCTTAACCGAGGCACAACGGTCCATTTGTAAGGGTTGTCACTTCATTTTCATATGTCATCAATGAATCATGGACGTTTTTGCATACAAATTTTGTGCTCTCTGTCTTTCTTTCTTACATTTTATTTCTTTCAAAGGTAGCTACGCTCTTACACACACTCACATATTAAAATGCAGATCTACATCCACTCAGGATCCCATGGGTAACGGTTCTGCTATGGCCTATTGTGACTTTAAAAATCCAATCTACCAAGCCGAAGACGAAGGTGAGGAAGATTGTAAGGTGCCATGGGAATTGGCCAGGTTATTGCAACAGGAAGAAAGGACCATTCAGCCTTACGAAGAGCCGGTTGAAATAGTTAACTTAGGTACTGAGGAGGACAAGAAAGAAGTCGAGGTGGATGCCAATCTGGAACCCAGTGTCAAAGAGCGTCTGATTCAGTTGATGCACGATTATGTTGAGGTATTTTCCTGGTCGTATGAAGACATGATGGGACTTGATACATACATTGTGGTACATCGTCTGCCCACAAGAGAAGATTGTCCGCCAGTAAAGAAAAAGGTTCGCCGCTTGAGGCCTGATATGTCAGAAAAGATTAAAGCAGAAGTCATGAAGCAATTCAATGCTGGATTCTTGGTTGTCACCTCTTATCCCCAATGGGTTGCAAATGTTGTTCCCTTGCCCAAGAAAGACGACAAAGTGCGAATGTGTGTGGACTACATAGATTTGAATAGGGCAAGCCCCAAGGATGACTTCCCGCTACCCCACATTGATATTCTGGTTGACAATACGACACAACCCAAAGTGTTTTTCCTTCATGGACGATTTCTAAGGCTACAACCAAATCAAAATGGTGCCTGAGGATATGGAGAAAACAACCTTTGTTACACAATGGGGCACATTCTGCTATAAGGTCATGCCATTTGGACTGAAGAATGCTGGGGCAACCAATCAGCATGTCATGATAGCTCTATTTCACGACATGATACATCACGAAATAGAGGTCTACATGGACGATATGATAGCCATATATCAAACGGAAGAAGAGCATATCGATCATTTACATAAGCTATTTGAGAGGTTGAATAAATACAAGTTGAGGTTGAACCCAAATAAATGCACGTTCGGGCTACGGTCTAGTAAACTCCTAGGCTTTGTCATCAGCAACAAAGGTATCGAGGGTGATCCTTCCAAGGTTAAAGCAATACAAGAGATGCCTTCTCCTCGTACTAAGAAGGAAGTCAGAGGATTTTTGGGACGTTTGATTTACATTTCAAGATTCATTTCTCACCTAACAACTACTTGTGAATCGATCTTCAAATTATTGAAGAAAGATCAAGTAGTCAAATGGAATGACGAATGCCAAGTTGCTTTTGACAAAATCAAAGAATACTTACAAGAGCCTCCTGTGTTGTTACCACCCGTCGAGGGAAGACCATTGATCTTGTATCTGACTGTTTTAGAAAACTCAATAGGATGTGTGCTGGGGCGGCATGACGAGTCTGGTCGAAAAGAGCATTCTATTTATTACCTGAGCAAAAATTTTACTGACTGTGAAACAAGATATTCACTGCTCGAGAAAACTTGTTGCTCTCTGGAATGGGCTGCTCGCCGGCTAAGATAGTATATGTTGACCCATACTACCTTGTTGATATCTAAAATGGATCCAATAAAATACATCTTCGAGAAGCCTGCTCTCTCTGGGAGAATAGCAAGATGGCAGATGATCCTGACGAAATATGACATATAATATACTACCCAGAAAGAAATAAAGGGCAGTGCACTGGCTGATCACCTTTCTCATCAAGATGTGGAAGACTACCAATCCATGAAGTTCGAATTCCCAGATGAGGACATCATGACAGTAAATAATTAGGAAGAGATCAAACCATATGACGAACCTGAACAAGGATCCCGATGGATCCTGTTTTTCGATGGGGCATCCAACGCACTTGGAAATGGTATTGGTGCTATAATCGTATCTCCTGAAGGGTGTCATACTCCCTTTACCGCAAGACTCTGCTTCGATTGTACAAACAACATGGCAAAATATGAAGCGTGCATCTTTGGT
The DNA here is from genome assembly GCA_948472305.1 of Vicia faba. Lineage (NCBI taxonomy): Eukaryota > Viridiplantae > Streptophyta > Magnoliopsida > Fabales > Fabaceae > Vicia > Vicia faba. The sequence continues at coordinate 220,627 of CATIWC010001303.1, read as the reverse complement.
CTCAGAGCTGCCATAAATTTGGGGATCAAATCTTTGAGTGTGTTCGGAGATTCCACTTTGGTAATCAGTCAGATCAAAGGGGAATGGGACACCAAACACCCTAACCTTATCCCTTACAAAGAACATGTTTTGACATTGCTACCACATTTTGAGAAGATTACCTTCGAGCATTTCCCGCGAGAAGAAAATCAGCTAGCAGTTGCACTAGCTACAATGTCATCTATGTTTAAACTTAATTTGGATAACAAGGCTCCCCAGATCACCATCGAACGAATGGATGAACCAGCACACTATCACGAGATTAATACTGAAGAAGTAGTGGACCAACCCTGGTTTCATGAAGTCAAGAGGTATCTCGAGTCTCAGGAATATTCGGAAGGAGCTTCAGTTAATGACAAGAAATTCTTAAGAAGATTCCCGGCTAAGTTCTTCCTTAGTAACGAAATTTTGTACAAAGCAATCATGACTCTGTATTACTTCGATGCATAGACAAGGTTGAGGCAGAAAACATCATGGCTGATCTACATGAAGGCACCTTTGGCACCCATTCTAGTGGGCATACGATGGAAAAGAAAATCCTACGGGCAGGCTATTATTGGTCTACCATGGAGGCAGATTGCTATCAACACTCTTGGACTTGCCATAAATGTCAGATTTATGCTGATAAAGTGCACGTCCCTTCGGTTCCTCTGAATGTCTTGGCGGATCCTTGGCCCTTTGCTATGTGGGGAATCGATAGGATTAGGGAAATCAAGCCAAAGGCCTCCAATTGACACTGCTTCATCTTAGTGGCCATTGACTATTTTACAAAGTGGGTTGAGAAAACTTCCTTCGCTTCCGTTACCAAGAATGTTGTCGCCCAATTCATCAAACAAAATCTCATATGTCGGTACGTGTGATCGGTGGATCTGGAACTGACTGTTTATCGCTGGTTCGCGAAATGTCGCGGAAGCAAGATTCGCCACCGTCTTTTATTTTCTCCAACATGGAAAGGACAAAAGTACAACAAAATTCCTTATGAGATATTTTCTCGGTTCGGGAAGTAGATTTATAGAAAGGGAAGGTGTTAGCACCCTTTCTATCCATGGTTATCCATGGGCTCTTAGATACTTGCTCATTTGTGTTTTCAAAATATTTGTTTGCTTTTCAAAGTGTGAGTGGGTTTAAAAAAAAAGTTTCGTTTAAAGTTTCAGATCGACTCTTGTATCAGTCCTCAAGAGTATTTGAAAAGTTGTTTTGAAAGCTTTTTGAAAAGTGTCGGTGTGAAAAGAGTTTTTTTGATTTGTTTTGAATTAAAGCAAGTATCTATGAGTCATCCACCTACCCTAAGGAATTAGGCTGTGTAAATGTCCTTAAGGTAGTGCCATCCCACCATTGAGAGGTAGGTAGCACCACCGTTGGAGGTGTTCGGGTCAATTCGTTTGTAGGGACAGTGTGGTCACCAGAGCAACAATAGGACACCTTAGAAGCTACCCTTATGCCATGTTCATGGACATAAGGACTTACTAAAACGTCCTATACTCGACGACCACGTTTCGAGGGGCAAGGCAACAGTGAGGCGTACCCTAAGAGTGGTGTGTGAATTTGTGTATTGTTTTCAGTTATGTTTTTATCTTGTCATGTTTTTGGTGATCTACGCTTTGATTTTATTTGGGCCATTCATTCTTTCATGCAATAGTTTAGCAGTTAAGGGGTGCGGAAATTAAAGTACGGAAAATAAAGGTCCTACGCTATTACAAGGTGCGGGTCCATACATCGCCAAATTAACAAAGACCCGTTTTGAAATAAAATGCGGAAAGTAAATAAATTCCCTAATTACTATTACAAGGCTTTGGGCAATTACATAAATTTAAAAGGAAAAGAATAAACGCGCGAAAAGAAATTAGAATCGAATGTTCGCGGGCGTTGGACCCATTAAAGATTAAATGAAATTAAAAAGGCTAATTAATTATTTAATAAGAAAAGAAATGTTTTTTATGGTTTTTGGTATTTATGAAACAAAGAAAATTAATTGAAATTAGAAATTAAATAAAACCCTAGTTCTAAATTATTTTTAATTGTTAAAGAAAAATATTTAAGTTTTAACCTAATTTACCCTAATTAATTAATTACATGTTTATTTACAAAATTAATTAATAGTTAATAATAATGATAATAAGAAAAAATTGTTTATTAAAAAAAAGATGAAAAATGTTAAAAACCCTAATTTCTATGTATTTTAGTTATTTAGGAAAACATTAAAATTTTAACCTAATTTTACTAAGTTGATTATTAAAATTTATTTACAAAAAATATTAATGAAATAAATTAATGTTAATAACATATTTTTATTTTTGATTTCTGATTTTTTTGTGTTATGAAAATTATTTTGTGAATTAAATAAAACAATAAAGCAAATAAAAGAATAAAAAGGAAAATTAAAATAAAGAATAAAATATGCAAACCATGGGGGTGGCTGACCCAATTGAGAGGTATGTTTGAAGCACTTTTGGCCCAAGAATGAGAGGCCTGTTTGACTTTTCCAGCTTGCCTGTGGATCCTTTGACTAGCGCGTATGGTAGGCTGCATGTTCTGGCCTTTGGATTGAGACCCCTGGACACTTGGCAGGCAAGCAGGCGAGGGTGCATGATGAACCTTTGAGAGCACACTGCATAGAAGCATATTAAGAAAAATATTATGGAAGAAGTGGGGGACCTGGGAATCGAACCCAGGTCCCAATACCTGCAAGCCAACGCATCAACCAACCCAACCAACGCGCATGTTTGATATTATTATGGAACGTGAATAATATAATGGAAGACAAGCGCTAGTGGTGTAAAACAAAAAATCACGCGCGAACATTTGAATTATCCAATCATGCTTGGACACATAGGCTTCATCTTCTCCATTTGCCTGTAAACAAAAACGAATAGCGGGGGTTTTAAACCCCCACTAATTGCAAAACTTGAAAATAGCGATTAGCACATAGAGCAATATAAATTGGGCGCGAATAGTTGACTTGCTTCGTTTGGGTGTCCTGATTCCATTGGTATAAGTTTCAAGGCATGATTTTACCATATGAAGAAACCCCTCTTTCAAAGTTTCTGAAACCCTAATATCCGTTCATGGCAACTTTTGACACAGGCAGTATTAATTCAATTAGAGGGCACCAATAGCTTCAGAATGTTCATGTTAGTATAAATCAGCCATTAAAAATCATAAATCATGCATGGAATGTGAAACACGATTATCAAAATTTTGATGAAAAGTAAGACTCTGTTATACCAATTCCTTGATTATGGAAGGCTGGTATCGATTGGAATAGTTTCCTGGTGGTGTCAGCAAGCTTTTGGAATACTTTTGCAGCCTTGAATTGTCCTCTAGATACCAAAACAGTTTTTAACTTTTTTGTCAAAAAATGCAATGTTGTTCTTGAAGTTTCTGCGCAGCTCTTGTGTCTAATCCTTTTGGTTTCACTTGTGCACATGTATATGAATAGAATTAGGTCAAAAAGCCAGCCCAAAATCCATCCATTGATGATCCAAATATTTGATTTTATTACATCCTTTTTCAAATCTTTTTGCCATGGAAACTTGCCTATTTTGGAAGATTTTGTCTCTTGAGATTGGTACACGAGATATTGAGCATATAATGAGTGGAATCTCTGCATAAAAAGATTTGAAAGGTGTGATTTGCTATTTTTTCATATTTAATTTTAATTAAGTGAATTAATAATAATAAAAATTCAATTAATCAATCAAAAATGAGAAAATAACTCCCTTGGAGGTCAATGGGTCGTGCATGGCCTTTGGGTAATAATTCATGGAAGAAATTGAGGCCCATTAGAAATTTTGAGGCATTTGAAGCAAAGTTGACTTTTCAAAATTCCCAAAAAGTTCCCAACTTCCACAAGGCATATCTTGCTCAATTTTTAAGATTTGATCATGTTCTTGGACATTTTGGAAATGTCTTGAAGTCCTCTAACCAATGTCTTTGGTCCCATGTAATTTTGATTTACCAATATCAAGTTATGGTCTTTGACTTAAAGTGCCTTTTTGTTGACTTTTGAAAATGACCTATAATGTTGAGATTGATAACTTTTTGCGAGAGCATTTATTGGACTTGAAGTGTGAAGATGAGTTGTAGGAAATGTCATTCTATTCAAAATGAGCTTTGGATGGAATTTTTCTGATAAACAATGTGGAAGTTATGCCCTGGTCAATTTGCAGTTGACTTTTTCAACTGTCTAAAAATAGAAACTTTTGCATCTTGAGACTTTTTGAGCCATGCCTTGAGAATCATGATCAAGAATTGATAAAATGATGTTTGTGGCTTCAAAATAAGATGTTGTCCAAAAATTTTGACTTTTGACTGTCAAATGACCATTTTGCCCCTGCAGTTGACTGTGAAGCATTTAGGGTTTTTGACTGTGCAATTTGATGCTGTGAGTCTTGAAACTTGGCATATGAATGCTTGACAATGTATAAGGGCATGTGGGACTTGTTTGGACCCTTGGAAACTTAAATTTCTTTGTCAGAACGAAAACCCTAATTTTGACTGTGTTAGGAGGCATTTGGTCTGTGCAACCCTTGGGAGATTTTGAACCTTGATCTTGGCAAATCTTGAAGAATATGGGAGGGAAAATTTTGGGGTACAACAGTTTCCCCTGTTCAATCTTCTTAAACCTGAGGATGTAGATTGGCTGTCGTGCCTTTCGTAATCCGAGGGTGGAAGATGATTGAACACTAGAGTGCCCAGAAATTTGCGCTCACATGTTAGCAGTGTGATGGTGGGAATGGGCTTATAGATGCCATTTGGAGACTGATGGATAGGAAGATGGGCTTACAGATGCCATGTTGAGAGGTGATGGATAGGTGGATGGGCTTATAGATGCCATCTGGGTGTCGATCGCGTAAGAGTTTCCTTAGCGAGAACTTACGTATCTGAAAAAGAAAGATAATTACCTGGCCTGTTACAGGAGTTGATCTTCAAACTTTTTATGTAGATGTGCCCTGGTTGGTTACAGGAATCAAATCTTTAAACTCTTCAGACGTGCCCTGGCGAGATACAGGAATCGAGTCTGGAGAATATAGTCGTCAACAGATACACCCTGGCGAGATACAGGAATCGGATCTTTGAACTCTTCAGACGCACCCTGGTAAGATACAGGAATCAGGTCTGGTAATGTTAGTCGTCAACAGATACACCCTGGCAAGATACAGGAATTGGATCCTCAAACTCTTCAGACGCACCCTGGCAAGATACAGGAATCGGGTCTGGTAATGCTAGTCGTCAACAGATACACCCTGGCAAGATACATGAATCGAATCCTCAAACTCTTCAGACGCACCCTGGCAAGATACAGGAATCGGGTCTGGTAATTCTAGTCGTCAACAGATACACCCTGGCGAGATACAGGAATCGGATCCTCAAACTCTTCAGACACACCCTGGCAAGATACAGGAATCGGGTCTGGTAATGTTAGTCGTCGACAGATACACCCTGGAAAGATACAGGAATCGGATCCTCAAACTCTTCAGACGCACCCTAGCAAGATACAGGAATCGGGTCTGGTAATTCTAGTCGTCAACAGATACACCCTGGCAAGATACAGGAATCGGATCCTCAAACTCTTCAGACGCACCCTGGCAAGATACAGGAATCGGGTCTGGTAATGCTAGTCGTCAACAGATACACCCTGGCAAGATACAGAAATCGGATCCTCAAACTCTTCAGACGCACCCTGGCAAGATACAGGAATCGGGTCTGGAATCGATCGTCAACAGATACACCCTGGCGAGATACAAGAATCGGATCTTTAGTTGCGACCGTTGATAGTAATTATCTTTGTATTAACCTTTGTCCTGAAAAGACAAAATGTTAGTTGTATGCGATGTCATAGTGTATGACATGCGAGATGTGATAAGTGAGATTGTATGTTCATGATGCGTATGTGCATGCTATAATATATGAAGATATGATGTTTATGAGTGTATGTTTTTGTCTAGGAAGATAGATCCTTGACGGATGCCTGGAAGTTAAATCCTGGGCTGATGTTGACGAGAAGAGTTTCGTTGTTTCCGCTAGGGGTGATGGTTGTAAGGATACCGGTAGGAGAAGATGACTCCGTTGGGGAATAAACTTGGAGATAGGTTACTCTGCGGGGAGAAAATTCTCTAGCGATCTTGCTGGGGAACAATACTCTATGGGAAGAGAGGTACTCTATTGAGATGTTTGATGATAACTTCGCTGGGGATACCGTTGTTATGTTGGAAGTTTTAATAGACTCCGCTGGGGATAAGAAGGCTTTGCCGAGGACGATCTTTCTGTGGATTTTGGCTGAGGATAACCCAGTTATATCCTGGTAGGGAAATAACCTTTGAATAAAGCCGGGAGACGCGTTCGTGCTCTGCAGGGGATAAGCTTCCAGAATCTACTAGGGATAAGCTTCCTGCTGGGGAGATTGATTCCACTTTCTTGGGGAAATCTTTTTGACTGGACTCTCCTGGGGAAATTTTGAGATATATTGGGGTAGTGGCTCCGCTGAATGTCTGGTATACCGCCGGGGAACAATCTTAGATCAAGACAGCCGGGGATGCTTGTTTAAGAATGTCTGTATATTGCGCTGGGGAATGTTGAGCTCTGCTGGGGATACCCAACTTCCTTAAGGCTGGCAGGATAACTCTGCTTGAGGAGAGTATGTTGGCTTGCTGGCTCACTCTCTGGGGAGTTAAGATATCTTGGTTATGTTCTTCAGCTGAACTTACCTTGGTACCTTGGTGGACAGAGCAATTAGATCGCTTAGACCACTCATTATTTCCCCTGTTCCTAATGTTATCTGTAATTAATCCTTTGTTTCGTATGCAACTATTTATGAGTTAGCAATTATTTGTCAAATGCATATATCACAAATTGAACCTTGGACGTTCTTCGCAAAACAAAACAGAAAAGGAAAAACAATTGGCAATTTTAGCTGAAAAGTGAATTTATTGATTTTTGAATTTGCCTGTAAATAGGCGTTTTATGTACAAGAGGCTGACGTCCTAGTAAGAGAACACCGCCGAACAATAGAGTTTATACAAATTTGTACAAAGGGAAAACAAAACAGCTATGTGAAAAGAATAATCCCACTGGGTTCCAACTCTGCTATCGCCTTTATATCTTCGAGCGTCTCATCACTTTGCTGCTCAGTTGACAATGAAGCTGATTGATCGATGTCGTTTGAACTTGATGTTGATACCTGATTCTGGATGCAAGGTGATCCAATGAGACATAGTATTACGCTTTAATCCCTAACTTTTGCCTGGACTGCCCTTTCGGGTTTTCAGTCCACCGGGATACCCATTTTTGCCCAAGCCGCCTTTTCAGGTTTTCGACTTGCCGGGTGTACAGATTTTTTCCATTTCATCCCTCATTTTGCCCGAACCCTTTTGGTTCGCCGGGAAGCCCTAATTTTTGCCTAGGTATGTCAACCTAGCGGGTCTTTTATTATGCGTAGTATCTTTTTACTATGTCTGCATTGGCAGGGTGAGGAAGGTCGTCACCATCCATGGTGGTTAGGATCATGGCTCCTCCTGAGAACACATGTTTAACCACAAATGGTCCTTCGTACGTAGGGGTCCATTTGCCCCTGGGATCACTCTGAGGAAGGATGATGCGCTTGATTACCAGAACCCCAACTTGATATTCTTGCGGTCTGACTTTCTTGTTAAATGCCCTGATCATCCGTTTTTGGTACGTCTGACCATGACAAATAGCAGTGAGTCTCTTTTCATCAATTAGGTTTAATTGATCAAGTCGTGTCTGGATCCAATCATCTTCGCTCAGATCTGCATCCTTCATTATCCAGAGAGAGGGTATCTGCACTTCAATCGGTAAGACTGCCTCCATGCCGTAGACCAAAGAAAAAGGAGTTGCCCCGGTTGACGTCCTTGCTGAGGTACGGTACCCATGGAGAGAAAACGGTAACATCTCGTGCCAATCTTTGTAGGTCACTATCATCTTCTGCACAATCTTCTTGATATTCTTATTTGCCGCTTCTACAGCCCCATTCATCTTCGGCCGGTAAGGAGAAGAGTTGTGGTGCTGTATCTTAAATTGCTCGCAGAGCTCAGCGATCATCTTGTTATTAAAATTGGTACTGTTGTCCGTAATGATTCTTTCAGGGACGTCGTACCGACATATCAGATTGTTCCGAATGAATCGTGCCACAATATTCTTGGTTACAGTGGCGTAAGAAGCTGCTTCAACCCACTTTGTAAAGTAATCGATCGCCACCAGGATGAAGCGATGCCCATTGGATGCCGTAGGTTTAATCTCGCCGATCATATCTATGCCCCACATTGCAAAAGGCCAAGGTGCAGTCAGGACATTCAGAGGAACTGGAGGAACATGCACCTTATCTGCATAAATCTGGCATTTATGACATGTCCGAGAATGTTGGTAACAGTCAGCTTCCATTGTGGACTAGAAATATCCTGCCCGAAGGATCTTCTTTGCCATAGTGTGTCCACTGGAGTGTGTTCCGAAGGTACCTTCATGTAGCTCCGCCATGATCCTTTCTGCTTCAATCTTATCCACACAACGCAGTAAGGTCGAATCATGGTTTCGCTTGTACAGAATGTCATTGCTAAGGAAGAACTTTGCTGCGAACCTTCTCAGAAACTTTTTGTCATTGACAGATGCACCTTCAGGGTATTCTTGAGCTTCCAAATACCTCTTCACCTCATGATACCAGGGTTTCTCAGTCACTACCTCAACTTCAAGATCACAACAGTATGCCGGTTCATCCAGTTTCCAGATAATGATCCAGGGAGCCTCATTGTCCCATTTGACTTTAAACCTGGAAGACATCGTAGCTAACGCGTCCGCCAACTGATTCTCCTCTCTTGGGAAATGTTCAAAAGTTATCTCTGTGAAATGGGGAATCAATGTCAACACACATTCTATGTAAGGAATAAGATTCGGATGTTTCGTACCCCACTCGCCTTTGATCTGATTGATCACGAGAGCAGAATCTCCGAAGACACTCAGAAACTTGATCCTTAAGTCAATCGCAGCTTGGAGACCCATGATGCATGCCTCATACTCTGCCATGTTGTTGGTGCAGTTGAAATATAGTCGGGCAGTGATTGGAGTATGAGTGCCTTGAGGGGATATAATTACAGCGCCGATACCGTTACCCAAAGCGTTGGAGGCTCCGTCAAAGTGCATAGACCATTGGGATCCTTCCTCAGGTCCTTCATCCAGTCCAGGTACTTCACAATCAGTCACTATCATGATGCTCTCGTCCGGAAACTCGAAGTTCATTGACTGATAGTCGTCTACTGCCTGATGTGCCAAATGGTCTGCCAATACACTTCCCTTGATAGCTTTCTGGGTCGTGTATTGGATGTCGTATTCTGTCAAGATCATTTTCCATCTTGCTATTCTCCCAGACAGAGCAGGCTTTTCAAATATGTACTTTATTGGATCCATCTTTGAAATCAACAAGGTAGTGTGAGTCAGCATATACTGTCTCAGCTGGCGAGCAGCCCATACCAAAGCGCAGCAAGTTTTCTCAAGCAGTGAGTATCGGGTCTCACAGTCGGTAAACTTTTTGCTAAGGTAATAAATGGCGTGCTCTTTTCGGCCAGACTCGTCATGCTGCCCCAGCACACACCCCATTGAGCGGTCAAGTACTGTCAAGTATAGTATCAAAGGTCTCCCTTCAACCGGTGGCATAAGGATGGGTGGTTCTTGGAGATACTCTTTGATTCGGTCAAAAGCGGCCTGGCATTCATCATTCCAACGTACTACCTGATCTTTCTTCAGCAGCTTGAAGATTGGCTCACAGGTAGCAGTTAGATGCGAGATGAACCGGGCAATGTAATTCAGACGTCCTAGAAAGCCTCTGACCTCTTTCTCTGTCCTGGGAACTGGCATCTCTTGAATAGCTTTAACCTTGGCAGGGTCCACTTGAATACCCTTGTCGCTTACGACGAAGCCTAGCAACTTTCCAGATCTTACCCCGAAGGTGCACTTGTTCGGGTTCAACCTCAGCTTGTACAATTTCAAACGGTCAAACAGTTTCTGCAGATGGTCAAGGTGTTCCTCCTCAGTTTGGGACCTTGCAATCATGTCGTCGACATACACTTCTATCTCATGATGGATCATATCATGAAATAAAGCAACCATGGAACGTTGGTAGGTTGCCCCAACATTTTTCAACCCGAATGGCATGACCTTGTAGCAGAAGGTGCCCCACTGAGTAACAAAGGTAGTCTTCTCTATGTCTTCAGGAGCCATTTTGATCTGATTATAACCTGAAAATCCATCCATGAAGGAGAACACCTTGTGTTGAGCAGTATTGTCAACTAGAACGTCAATGTGAGGTAGGGGGAAGTCATCCTTGGGGCTGGCCCTGTTCAGATCCCTGTAGTCAACACACATTCTGACCCTACCATCCTTCTTCGGTACCGGCACCACATTGGCAACCCACTGAGGGTAAGAAGTCACTGCTAGAAACCCGGCATCAAACGGTTTCATAACCTCGGCTTTGATCTTCTCAGACATCTCTGGACGCATACGGCGGACCATTTGCTTAACCGGAGGGCAGTCTTCCTTGGTAGGAAAATGATGGACCACAATGTCAGTATCCAACTCAGGCATGTCCTCGTAGGACCAGGCAAAGATCTCCACATAATCATGTAGCATCTGAGTCAACCGTTGCTTCACTCTGAGTTCTAGATTGGCACCAATCTTAACCTCCTTTCTATCTGCCTCAGTACCCAGATTTATCGTTTCCACTGGCTCTTCATGTGGTTGAATTTCCCTCTCTTCCTAGAGTAACAGTCTTGCAAGCTCACCAGGCACTTCGCAATCATCTTCACCTTCGTCTTTGGCTAAGTTGATCGGATTTTCGAAGTCATAACTGGCAGTAGCATAGTCGTTACCAGTGAGATCCAGAGTGGATTGAAACCTGTATGAGTGAGTGTGTGTAAATACAGCTGTTTTGCAATATATAAAGAAAGAAGGAAAGAAAGGGAGCACAAGATCTGAAATGCGAAAAAACGTCCAAGATCTTTATTCATGATATATGGAAATGACAGATAATAAGCCCTCACAAATGAAGCCAACGGTGCCCCGGGTAAGACACCGGGCCATAAAGTTTCAGTTTATTGTTTATTACAAATAACAAAAACAAAGGAATTCATTACTGCGTAACAAAAGTAACAAGTGTATGATCTTTTGCGGTCCAATTGTTCAATCCACCGTCAGTCGTCGGGTAGATCCAGCTATCGAACTCCGATTCTTCCACTTCGTCTTCATCCCCAATAGCATTCACTCCTGGATTGGTAATGAGCACAGGAGGTCTTCCGATCCTAGCTTTGCGCACAACCCTCTGAGCCTCTGCAGTAAAACCCAGCCCAAACTTGTCAGTTTTAGGAGTGAAATCAGGGAGCCTTCCCCAGTTAGCACATTCACCTTTCTCGATTACAGCCCGGGCGTCCTTCAAGGAAGCCATCTTCAAAGGAAAGTCCTCTTCAACCACTGTTTCTACTGCTGCCAATGTTGGAGGTACCTCTTCAAAATGCTGAAAGGGGGTTTCAATAAACTCCCCGTCCATCTCGATATACCGGAAGGAATTCAAATGACTAACCATGTATTCTTCCTCCCCCTGCACAGTGACAATCTTCCCTCTGACAGGGTACTTGAGCTTCTGGTGTAGGGTGGAGGTCACTGCCCCAGCTTTGTGAATCCAAGATCGACCCAGCAAACAGGAATAAGATGAACGGATGTCCATCACATAGAACGTTGAGTCAAATACTTGGGAACCCACACGAATAGGAATGTCTACCTCGCCATGCACCATCCTCTTCGATCCGTCAAAGGCTCGGACAATGATGTTACTAGGCTTCAACTCCAGACCCTCACAATCCAACCGGTCTAAGGCCTTCTTGGGTAACACATTCAGGGAAGAACCGGTGTCCACCAATATGTGAGCAAGAGTAGTGCCCCTGCATTCTATAGAGACATGCAGGGCATCATTGTGGTTCTTTCCCTTAGCGGTAAGATCAGCATCTGAGAAACCCAAGCCATTGTCAGCTGTCAAATTGGCCACACAGTCAGTGAATTGATCTGCAGAAGTCTCTTGTGGCACATGGGCCGTCTTTAGAAATGAAATCAGGGCCTTAGCATGGGCCTCTGAGCACAGTAGTAATGAGAGCATAGAGATCTTGGAGGGGGTATGCCCCAGCTGTTCAACGACGTTAAAGTCACTCTTCTTGATTATCTTGAGAATTTCCTCCATCTCTTGCTGGGAGGCTTCAACATTCACATACTTTGGTGCCTCCATCCGGGCAGGCTCATCATCAATCCCTTTGCCCCGAGTATTAGATGACTCGGCAACAGGGGTAGAAACTGGATCAGAAGTGGAAACAGGCGCACTTGCACACGTTATTATAAGAGGTCTTCGAATTGCTGGTGGTGCAATGTCAGGCGAGAAGAGCCTTCCACTGCGAGTTACTTTAGCTGGACCGGTAATATTGCTGATGCTGGTACCGATATTAAACTCTTGCTTTATTCCAAGTACATACACATCTGCCCCGTAGTGCCATGGGACAGCCTTGTCAGATTCATAGGGGAGGGGCCCCGGAACAGTAATAACAATGGGTGCAACAGTCATGATTTTAACTGGCTTCCTCGGGGGAGCCTTGATTGGATTGTTGAAAATTGTAACGAAGGATACTTCTTCCACAGGAACAAAAGGAACAGCGGTCTTCTTGAACAGAATCTCTTTGCTGTCCATCAGGCTTTGGATGCCTAACTTCAGCAACGGACGACCAGTAAGGGAAACAACACACAAAAGGCAATCCTCGCTACAACCCAGAAATAAACCGGCTAGCAACAGGTTCCTCTTAACAGTCAACAGAGGAGTAGCCACATCATTCACATAAACGGCATACAAGTCTTCATCAACATCATTCACTCCATTCTGGGGCATAGGAGCAGTCACCACATTTGGCCTCTCAGGCGCCTCAAACTGTATCTCCTTTGCATCAATAAGGTTCTGCACCTTATTCCTTAGGGCCCAGCAATCATCAGTGGAATTCCCCGGGCTATCGGAGTGATAAGCACAGCGGGCATTTAGATTATACTTAGGAGAGGCAGTATTCACAACCTTCGGAGCCTCCCTGACAGTCACCAAGTTGGTCGATAGCAGCTGCGGCAAGATTTGTGACAAGGTCATACTCAGCCGGGTAAATTCTCTTCTGGGTCTCTCACCCCTTGGTTGGTTAGGTTGCCGAGGAGCGGCAGCAGGCTTTGCAATAACCACCGCGTTGACAGCTTGGCGGCGTTCTGGTTTGTCTTTCCTCCTAGGCCCATACACAACACTGGCCTCCTTTTTAAAAGGTTTCTTCTCAGAACTTGAAGACGCACCTTTCTGATTCTTTCCTGATTTCATACCAGCCTCTATCCTTTCCCCAGTCAGAATGAGGTCAGTAAACCCTACAAACGAGTTGCCAATGAGATGATTAAAGAACGGCCCAGATAGGGTCCCCAAGAACATATCTACCAATTCATGGTCGGTTAACAGAGGCTGCACCCTGCCAGCCAGGTCCCTCCACTTCTGCGCATACTCTTTAAAGCCTTCTCCTGATCCTAGCGACATACCCTGGACTTGGGTACGTGTAGGAGCGAGGTCGGCATTATATTGATACTGCTTGTAAAAAGTAGTAGCCTACTCCTCCCAGTTACGAACCTTGGTTCCATCCAGTTGATAGAACCATTCGAGATTAGTCCCTGAAAGACTCTCCTGGAAGAAGTGGATCTACAAGTTCTTGTCCACTGTATACGGCTGAATCTTCCGCACATAGGATCTGAGATGTAACTTAGGGCAGGACGCCCCGTCATACTTGGCGAAAGATGGTGCTTTAAACTTGTGCGGGATGATCACACCAGAAGATAAACCCAAGTCTCCGAAATCCAAACCAGGCACTTGCTGAATTTCCATGGCGCTCAGATGGTCTTCCAACTGCTTGTATCTGTCTTCAGCTGGAGGATACTACTCCTCATTAAAATCGGTCTCGTTGTCAGAGACCACCGGACTTGGAGCCCTTCCCCCTTGGGGACTGTCTTTGCCTACAGAAGAACCAGCTTCCTCATTCTGCAGTGTGTTACCAAACCTCCGGCCCGTGTTGAATAGAACAGTTCTCTTCTTCTTCTTCTTGACCAGCAGAGCCTTCAGCTCCTCTTGACCTTGAGCCAAACCCATGATCAGCTCTTGAAATTGTGCGTTCTGCGCCTGAAGGGCCTTGATAGACTGCTCGGTAGATGATTCAGGGTTCATGATGCTGAAATAAACAGTGAAGAACAGTAAGCAACCTGAAAAGAAGAGTACCTTCTATGCACATCATGAATGATATGTGTATGATTTATGTTTTCAAAGACAATCGGGAATCAACTTTGTAAACAAAAAGGAACACACTTCATTAGATTCAACTTTGAAATTTAAATTGTTCAACAGGTTTCCCTTAGGCGTAACATAAAAATGGAAATACTAAAAGGGGAAATAAAACTGTAAAAGAATATCCAAAGCTCATCATTGATCCCAGGGTCTTCTCTTCTCAGTACGGATATAGTCATTCAGAGCTCGCTCATTCTCCAACTGCTTTGTCAGCTTCTGGATCTTCAATTCCTGCTCGTTGAACTTTTCCCGATAAGAATCCCGTTCTTCTCGCAGTTGCGCCCAAGACCTCTTTAGTGTCTCATAATCAGTGGGTATCTGAGGAGGGAGGACAGTTGGAGAAACCCCATCCTTGTCAGGGTACTCAAGAATGATGGGTCTGACAGCTTCATACGACATACCTAACTTCTGAGCACGGATGCAGACCCATTTGTAGTAGGTTTCCATAGGTAGAGAAGTCTTTGGTCCCAACTCTTGTGGGTCAACTTTGTGAATTCTGTCCCAAGCCTTGATGAACCTACGACGCAGCTCGTCACTATCCACCTGAAACTCAAAACTGATGTGAGGCACCAACATCTCATGAGGCCCTGCTCTTCTGGCCCTTCCAAACTGACGGAGAGCTAGACATGGATTATAAGAGATTCCTCCTTGGGTACCGATCAGAGGAACATTAGGGTATTCTCCGCAACGATCAATAACAGCTACCTCATCCAAACCTCTGAAAGTCCACATGATGTCCTTATCAGTGAGGGACATTAACCTATGAGCCCAACCTCTTCCTTCTTTGTTCTTCAGCACGAACTTAGGGAGGTGCGAAATAAACCACCTCACTAACAAAGGAATACAACACCATAGAGTCCCTCGTCTTCGGGCAGTACGAGCATAGAGTTGTTGCAGGATATCACCCAAGAGAGTGGGCACAGGGTTCCGAGACATGAAGATCCTTATGGAAGTGATGTTAATGAAGTTATCAGGATTAGGAAACAAGACTAGAGCATAGATTAAGAGAGCCAGGATGTCTTCATATGCCCTAAAGTCCAAGTCATTCCAGAAACTGTTAGCTTTACCAATCAGAAACTTGGCCAAGAAACCCTTAACTCCGCTTCTAGTCACCCAATTGTCCATTACTTCTTGATGGGTCAAGGGAAGAGCTGCAGCAACCTCCTCAAGCCTAAGAGTCTTTTCCCAACTAGTGTAGGGAGTCTGATCCAAGATAGGGATACCAAGCAAATCAGAGAACTCTTCCAGGGTAGGGACCAGTTGGAAGTCTTGAAAGGTGAAGCACTGGTACAGAGGGTCATAGAACTGGGTCAGGACACTCATCAGTTGTTGGTCCCACTTTGCCGTGACTAAACTGAGAAGAGAACCATGCCTCTGGATGAAGGAAGTAGTATTTGGAATTCTGCTAACCAACTCTTCAAGCAACTCAGGTGGGTGAACAAAGTTGAACCAGATAGTATTCCTTCGCATAGGCATCATGATGTCCTACAAAACAGAGCAAAGGTGAAACCCTCTTGTCTTTGAAATGGTCAGTCCTTATGCAGGATGCATGCAATGTTTATGATGGCATGATGTTGTGATAAAGCACACCACAAATATTTACAAAGGCAAACATGATAAGGCACACAAGTCACAAAAGACAAGCCCTTAGAGTTCAGGCCAGCATGATGTCTAGGTATTACCCTCTTTCAGTTTGTTGGTTAAGACCTATCCTATCAGAAGTAACCGGGTTCTAGAGGATCCCAATATCACTGACTACCCTCAATCTGTCATAACTCCAGCATCGCAACCTTTTCTTGCGGCCAGAACCATCACGAGAGTTTAGCCTCAATGGGCGTAGCATACTGCTACTGTTCTATTGGCCAAGTTGGGTCATTTAAGGTTCTAAGGTCGATTGGTGCTTAATGACTCCTTGGAAGACCCATATTCTCCTCGTTGCGACACAAGGGATATCGGTACAGATCAAGGCGCCACACCAACGTAGCCACTGCTTCACCCATGTCGGTATACGCCGGACAGGTCCCTCACAGCTTATGCTACCTAACAGGGTATCCCCAGATCCGGGTTAGGATCTATAGAACTCCCAAGACAGTCCCACAATGATAAAGAAAACAAGTCAAAGCAATTGAAAACACGAGTGATCTTAGTCCTAAGGTACACCTCACTTTAAAAGAGTCCCCAGCAGAGTCGCCAGTTCTGTGATCGGTGGATCTGGAACTGACTGTTTATCGCTGGTTCGCGAAATGTCGCGGAAGCAAGAGTCGTCACCGTCTTTTATTTTCTCCAACATGGAAAGGACAAAAGCACATCAAAATTCCTTATGAGATATTTTCTCGGTTCGGGAGGTAGATTTATAGAAAGGGAAGGTGTTAGCACCCTTTCTATCCATGGTTATCCATGGGCTCTTAGATACTTGCTCATTTGTGTTTTCAAAATATTTGTTTGCTTTTCAAAGTGTGAGTGGGTTTAAAAAAAAAGTTTTGTTTAAAGTTTCAGATCGACTCTTGTATCAGTCCTCAAGAGTGTTTGAAAAGTTGTTTTGAAAGCTTTTTGAAAAGTGTCGGTGTGAAAAGAGTTTTTTTGATTTGTTTTGAATTAGAGCAAGTATCTATGAGTCATCCACCTACCCTAAGGAATTAGGCTGTGTAAATGTCCTTAAGGTAGTGCCATCCCACCATTGAGAGGTAGGTAGCACCACCGTTGGAGGTGTTCGGGTCAATTCGTTTGTAGGGATAGTGTGGTCACCAGAGCAACAGTAGGACACCTTATAAGCTACCCTTATGCCATGTTCATGGACATAAGGACTTACTAAAACATCCTATACTCGACGACCACGTTTCGAGGGGCAAGGCAACAGTGAGGCGTACCCTAAGAGTGGTGTGTGAATTTGTGTATTGTTTTCAGTTATGTTTTTATCTTGTCATGTTTTTGGTGATCTACGCTTTGATTTTATTTGGGCCATTCATTCTTTCATGCAATAGTTTAGCAGTTAAGGGGTGCGGAAATTAAAGTACGGAAAATAAAGGTCCTACGCTATTACAAGGCGCGGGTCCATACATCGCCAAATTAACAAAGACCCGTTTTGAAATAAAATGCGGAAAGTAAATAAATTCCCTTATTACTATTACAAGGCTTTGGGCAATTACATAAATTTAAAAGGAAAAGAATAAACGCGCGAAAAGAAATTAGAATCGAATGTTCGCGGGCGTTGGACCCATTAAAGATTAAATGAAATTAAAAAGGCTAATTAATTATTTAATAAGAAAAGAAATGTTTTTTATGGTTTTTGGTATTTATGAAACAAAGAAAATTAATTGAAATTAGAAATTAAATAAAACCCTAGTTCTAAATTATTTTTAATTGTTAAAGAAAAATATTTAAGTTTTAACCTAATTTACCCTAATTATTGAATTACATGTTTATTTACAAAATTAATTAATAGTTAATAATAATGATAATAAGAAAAAATTGTTTATTAAAAAAAAGATGAAAAATGTTAAAAACCCTAATTTCTATGTATTTTAGTTATTTAGGAAAACATTAAAATTTTAACCTAATTTTACTAAGTTGATTATTAAAATTTATTTACAAAAAATATTAATGAAATAAATTAATGTTAATAACATATTTTTATTTTTTGATTTCTGATTTTTTTGTGTTATGAAAATTATTTTGTGAATTAAATAAAACAATAAAGCAAATAAAAGAATAAAAAGGAAAATTAAAATAAAGAATAAAATATGCAAACCATGGGGGTGGCTGACCCAATTGAGAGGTATGTTTGAAGCACTTTTGGCCCAAGAATGAGAGGCCTGTTTGACTTTTCCAGCTTGCCTGTGGATCCTTTGACTAGCGCGTATGGTAGGCTGCATGTTCTGGCCTTTGGATTGAGACCCCTGGACACTTGGCAGGCAAGCAGGCGAGGGTGCATGATGAACCTTTGAGAGCACACTGCATAGAAGCATATTAAGAAAAATATTATGGAAGAAGTGGGGGACCTGGGAATCGAACCCAGGTCCCAATACCTGCAAGCCAACGCATCAACCAACCCAACCAACGCGTATGTTTGATATTATTATGGAACGTGAATAATATAATGGAAGACAAGCGCTAGTGGTGTAAAACAGAAAATCACGCGCAAACATTTGAATTATCCAGTCATGCTTGGACACATAGGCTTCATCTTCTCCATTTGCCTGTAAACAAAAACGAATAGCGGGGGTTTTAAACCCCCACTAATTGCAAAACCTGAAAATAGCGATTAGCATATAGAGCAATATAAATTGGGCGCGAATAGTGGACTTGCTTCGTTTGGGTGTCCTGATTCCATTGGTATAAGTTTCAAGGCATGATTTTACCATATGAAGAAACCCATCTTTCAAAGTTTCTAAAACCCTAATATCCGTTCATGGCAACTTTTGACACAGGCAGTATTAATTCAATTAGAGGGCACCAATAGCTTCAGAATGTTCATGTTAGTATAAATCAGCCATTAAAAATCATAAATCATGCATGGAATGTGAAACACGATTATCAAAATTTTGATGAAAAGTAAGACTCTGTTATACCAATTCCTTGAGTATGGAAGGCTGGTTTCGATTGGAATAGTTTCCTGGTGGTGTCAGCAAGCTTTTGGAATACTTTTGTAGCCTTGAATTGTCCTCTAGATACCAAAACAATTTTCAACTTTTTTGTCAAAAAATGCAATGTTGTTCTTGAAGTTTCTGTGCAGCTCTTGTGTCTAATCCTTTTGGTTTCACTTGTGCACATGTATATGAATAGAATTAGGTCAAAAAGCCAGCCCAAAATCCATCCATTGATGATCCAAATATTTGATTTTATTACATCCTTTTTCAAATCTTTTTGCCATGGAAACTTGCCTATTTTTGAAGATTTTGTCTCTTGAGATTGGTACACGAGATATTGAGCATATAATGAGTGGAATCTCTGCATAAAAAGATTTGAAAGGTGTTATTTGCTATTTTTTTCATATTTAATTTTAATTAAGTGAATTAATAATAATAAAAATTCAATAAAGCAATCAATAATGAGAAAATAACTCCCTTGGAGGTCAATGGGTCGTGCATGGCCTTTGGGTAATAATTCATGGAAGAAATTGAGGCCCATTAGCAATTTTGAGGCATTTGAAGCAAAGTTGACTTTTCAAAATTCCCAAACATTTCCCAATTTCCACAAGGCATATCTTGCTCAATGTTTAAGCTTTGATCATGTTCTTGAACATTTTGGAAAGGTCTTGAAGTCCTCTAACCAATGTCTTTGGTCCCATATCATTTTGATTTACCAATCTCAAGTTATGGTCTTTGACTTAAAGTGCCTTTTTGTTGGCTTTTGAAAATGACCTATAATGTTGAGATTGATAACTTTTTGCGAGAGCATTTCTTGGACTTGAAGTGTGAAGATGAGTTGTAGGAAATGTCATTCTCTTCAAAATGAGCTTTGGATGGAATTTTTCTGATAAAACATGTGGAAGTTATGCCCTGGTCAATTTGCAGTTGACTTTTTCAGCTGTCTAAAAATAGAAACTTTTGCATCTTGAGACTTTTTTAGACATGCCTTGAGAATCATGATCAAGAATTGATCAAATGATGTTTGTGGCTTCAAAATAAGATGTTGACCAAAAATTTTGACTTTTGACTGTCAAATGACCATTTTGCCCCTGCAGTTGACTATGAAGCATTTAGGGTTTTTGACTGTGCAATTTGATGTTGTGAGTCTTGAAACTTGGCATATGAATGCTTGACAATGTATAAGGGCATGTGGGACTTGTTTTGACCCTTGGAAACTTCAATTTCTTTGTCAGAACCAAAACCCTAATTTTGACTGTGTTAGGAGGCATTTGGACTGTGCAACCCTTGGGAGATTTTGAACCTTGATCTTGGCAAATCTTGAAGAATATTGGAGGGCAAATTTTGGGGTACAACAGTACGGTATCCCAGAGAGAATCCTCACTGATAATGGTACGAATCTAAACAACACTATGATCACCGCCTTGTGCGAGCAATTTAAGATCCAGCATCACAATTCTTCCCCTTACCGGCCAAAGATGAATGGCGCTGTAGAATCTACTAACAAAAACATTAAGAAGATCATATAGAAAATTACAATCATATACAAAGACTGGCGTGAGATGCTACCATTCGCTCTCCTCGGGTATCGTACCACAGCTCGTACATCAACTAGGGAAACACCCTATTCTCTGGTATATGGCATGGAGGTTGTCTTACCTATTGAGGTCCAGATCCCCTCTCTAAGGATCATGAAGGATGCTGGGTTGAACGAAGAAGATTAGATCCAGACTCGACTTGACCAATTGAACTTGATTGATGAGAAGAGGCTTGCAGCTATCTGTCATGGTCAAACGTCAGATATATCGGGTCGGTGACTTGGTAATCAAGGGTATCATATTGCCACAAGGTGATCCCAGGGGAAAATGGACTCCTACATACGAAGGACCGTTTGTGATAAAAAACATATTCTCTGGTGGAGTAA
The DNA here is from genome assembly GCA_948472305.1 of Vicia faba. Classification (NCBI taxonomy): domain Eukaryota; kingdom Viridiplantae; phylum Streptophyta; class Magnoliopsida; order Fabales; family Fabaceae; genus Vicia; species Vicia faba. The sequence continues at coordinate 199,689 of CATIWC010001303.1, read as the reverse complement.
TGATCTTGACCACTATGGATGATAACGACCTTCCTCACCCTGTAAATATGGACATAGCTAAAAGATACTACGCATGAACAAGGACCCGCTAGGTCGACTAACCTAAGCAAAAATTAGGGCATCCCGGAGAACCAAAAGGTTCGGGAAAAAATTAGGGATAAAATACAAAAAAATCTGTACACCCATCAAGCTGAAAATCTGAAAGGGTGGCTTGGGCAAAAAAAGGGTATCCCGGTGAATCGAAAACCCGAAAGGGCGGTTCAGGAAAAAGTTAGGGAATTAAAGTGTATGACTATGTCCCGTTGGATCACCTTACAGACAATCTTCAGCATGACCGACCAGCTCAAATGGTTCTAATAAATCCAATCAGCTTCACTGAGGCGACAAGTAGACAAGACACTCAGAGACACGAAAGCTATAGCAGAATGGGAACCCCATGGGATTACTTCACATAGCTATCTTTTATTTGTATCAATTTTCATTTTCTACGACAATATTCTCTTACTAGAATGCTCGTCTCATTGTACAAGAAGAACTTATTCAAGTTAATACAAAGATATCCCTGTTGAAAGTGCAAAACTATTTGTTTTTCTTTTGTTTTTCTGTTTTATTTACGAAAACGTCCAATGATTTATTTTTGAACATATGCATTTGAACGTGATTATTGTTTACAAATGAACAAGAAATTAGAAAGACAATCATCAATGGCTTTAAGAAATCGTACAATATCTTTAGGCTATTCCATAAAATCCCCGCAGGTATTTTCCCCAGCAAGGGCAGAAATAAATACATCCTACTATGGGATCATTAACGAATCCCCAATATGCAGCCTAATGGTATCAGGTGCTCTAACAATCCCCAGTGAAAGTTGCCCAACTTCTCAAGATTCCCCCACAGGATTTCTTGAAGTCCACAAGCAATACACGATGTTTTCCTTAAACACAACAAAGTTTATTTCTCTGACAAGTGGAAGCTCATCCGTTAACATTGCAACTTCAAGATATGGATATTTACACTCCACATTCCCAACAATACCCAGGGATTTATTTTCCCCGGCTCCAGCAACACTGCAGCATAAACAATCTTTATGACCATACATTTGCATTCATACGTCATAGCATTGACAACACAATTATATACAGTGCAATCTAATTTTTTTTTGAGAAAACAACATCATACCCTGCATTGCATACGTCATATCATTCCATACAATTAACTCTCCACCTTTTCAGGAAAAATATCAATCGACAAGAAATTATCATCAACAAATTTCTGAAAAACAAATATTTTCAACAAGTCAAATACATATCAGTTCCCGAGAAAAGGTTGACTTTTGTTGGTTCAGAGAAATCTCTCAACGATTTATTCTGATTCTTATCCAGATTTTTGTTGGTTCAGATAAATCTCTCAATGATTTATTCTGATTCTTATCCAGATTTTTACTGGTTCAGATAAAATCTCTCAACGATTTATTCTGATTCTCATCCTGATTTTTGCTGGTTCAGATAAATCTCTCAATGATTTATTCTTATTCTTCTCCAGATTTTTGTTGGTTCAGATAAGTCTCTCAACGATTTATTCTGATTCTTATCCAGATTTTTGCTGGTTCAGATAAATCTCGCAATAATTTATTCTGATTCTTATCTAGATTTTTGCTGGTTCAAATAAATCTCCCAACAGTTTATTCTGATTCTTATCTAGATTTTACTGGTTCAGATAAATCTCCCAATGGTTTATTCTGATTCTTCTCCATATTCTTACTGGTTCAGATAAATCTCTCAACGATTTATTCTGATTCTTATCCAGATTCTTACTAGTTCAGATAAATCTCTCAATGATTTATTCTGATTCTTATCCAGATTTTTGCTGTTTCAGATAAATCTCTCAACGATTTATTCTGATTCTTCTCCAGATTTTTGTGGTTCAGATAAATCTCTCAATGATTTATTCTGATTCTTCTCCGGACTTCTGTTGTTTCAGTTTAAACCTCTCAACAGTTTATTCTGATTCTTCCCCACCGACAATTTTCTCTGGTTCAGATAAATTACACCAAGATTTATTTTGATGCTTCCCAGTCAAGGTTAATCCAAGACCTCTCTTGGTTCAGTTTAAACCTCTCCAATATTTATTCTGATTCTTTCCAGTCAAATAACATTCAATACTTCTGCTAGTTTCAGTTTAAATCGACCAAAGGTTTATTCAGATTTCTTTTCTGTTGAAGTCAAGTTCAGACTTCGTCCACTTCTGTCAAAAATCACCTTTGGATGGCATCTATAAGCCCATCTCCGACAACTCACGATCATCTCTCCAAATGGCATCTTTAAGCCCATTCCCTACACAATCAACCAACACATCATCAAGTGCAAATTTCCGGGCACTCTAGTGTTCAATCATCTTCCACTTTCAAGCTATGAACGACGGACATGTCGATCTCACTTTTCAAGTTTAAGAAGATTGAACAGGGGCAACTATTGTACCCCAAAATTTTCCCTCCCATTTTTCATATAGGATACTATCCTAGGGTTTCTTGAATACTTAGTTTGGATCAGAAGTTGATTAGACAGATTCTCTTCCTAAGCAGTAAGTCGGCAATTAGGGTTTTGCATTTCTAAAAAAAAATTGAGTCTTCAAGGTTTCAAATGGTCTTAATAGGTCTTCATGTCTCCTCAAGGTTGTTTAAGTCAGTTTTCAAACCTCGCATTGCAAGTTTGCTCAATCAATGGTCCAGATAACTGAAAACGACTATATTGACTTGAAAATCGCCCTTTTGTGAGAACAAATTCAAACGATCGTAACTTCTTCATTATTCTTTTTTTTGAACGGTTTTTCTTGCGTATGATTCTCCTTGATGCCATCTCAAATTTCTCTTCACAAATCAAGAACTGATTACGCGAAGAAGATCACCAAAAATTCAAATGCGTTGGAAGTTGCATCATGAAGTTTGACCTAATTTCAAATAACAGTCTCCTGACTTCTAAGAATTATGATTTCTTCAAATAACAAGACCTTGAGACGATTATTTCTATTCATGGTCATATGTGATGTCACTCACAGGTTTATCTTTAAAGAATCGAAGGAAAATTGTGTTTTGGAAGACTTTAAAATTATCAAATCATCGCAAGGCATTTGTTGACTTTGAATGTTCTTAATCACAGTTTATTTAAAGATTGACAGATATTCTCGAAGCATGTTTGTTTGGAAATGAAATTCTTTTTTTTTATTATTATCCAGCATGGCACGCGAGTTCATTTTAAACGCAAACTTGAATGGGAAAAGATATGAAGGTTAAGGTTGTCATTTAAACAACCATGATTGTGGAGTCCATTAGTCAAAAAGATCTGAGCACTTAAACATTTATTTTGTTTAAAAATATAAAGTACATGATTTATCTGATCATTTTGTGATTGCTTGAAACGCAAGTTACCAAACCAAGATTTTTTTATACAAAATATTCAACTCAGGATTGCAAGTTTTGTACAATAAATTCTATCACACTAAATTTTATTCAAATGCTTGATATCATTACATTACAATTTATTTGTCTTGTTTACAAAAAATCTCAAATTCTTGTTTACAAAGAGAAGTTTTTTCTTCAAGTCTTCATCTTCATCTTCAAGTAAGCCATCCAACCTTAGTTTGCATCCAAGCCTCGCTCGCCATTCATGAAACAAGAAAAAGAAAGAATGTCCGCAGACATTCAATCAAAGGTAATATGCGAAGAAGAATTAATTCATCATTAGGGTTTGCGATTTGGAATCCGAATATTTGTTTGTTTTATCACAATCATTTTCCCCATCAACTGACCTTAGAACCTTTAATTGAACCAACTTGGCCATTAGGAAGTAGTGAGATCGCTGACTTTGGTGTAGTCCGAAGTTTGTTGATACTCGATACTACACTCATTGAGATCTGACTTCCGGGATATTTCGGTCGCCAATAAAGAGGCTTACACTGAAACAATGCTTGGTTAAGAAAGATCAGTGATATTGAGATTCCCTAGAACCCGATTACTATTAATAGGACAGGTTGAACCAACTATACTTCAAGAGGGTACTTACTTATGGAATCCATGCAAGCCTAAACCTAAGGATATGTTTGTGTGCTTGTATATATTTGTTTGTACATAACATCATAACATCATAACATGGCATATCATTCTAACCATTTCAAGGACTTTTAGGACTTATCTTTGTGTTTGTTTTGTAGGACATGGCTCCTATTCGTAGAATTACTATCCAAGTCAACCTTGTAAGGGTACCTCCTCAACTCAAAGAATTGGAATCAAGAGTTCCTGAGAATTCCCCATTCACTAAAAGACATGTTCGACTCCTCAGTTTGGTCACCTCAAACCTTGATGAAGACATGGTGAAAGTTCTCTTCCAGTTCTTTGACCCTCTACATCACTGCTTTATATTTCCTGACTACCAGTTGGTACCTACCATGGAAGAATTTTCTCAGTTATTAGGTGTGCATATTCTTAATCAATTACCCTTCAGCGGTATGGAAAGATACCCAAAGCCTGAAGAAATTGCCCAAGCCCTATATTTACAACAGTCCGACGTTGTGACCAACTGGGAAACAAGAAGCGGTATCAAAGGGTTTCTAGCCAAGTTCTTTTTTGAAAAAGCTCACTATTTTGGGGATACTTTGGACTTACAAGCCTTTAGGAGGTATTGGACCTTCTCATCTATGGGATGGTACTGTTTCCTAATTCGGACCAACTCATAAACGTGAATGCGGTCAAAAAATTTATGTCTCGTAACCCGATGCTTACTTTACTTGGATACATTCTGAACTATTTTCACACTCGCACTGTAAAGAGAAGAGGACCCCTCATGTGTTACACTCCTCTGTTGTCTAGGTGGTTAATTTCGCACCTACCCCGGTCTATTGTAAAGAATAAGCAAGGCATGCGATGGTCTAATAACTTGATGTATCTCACGCATTCAGATATTCAATGGTGTCCTCGATCTGTGGAAGATGTTACCATCATTGATCACTGTGGGGAATTCCCCAATGTCCCTCTCCTAGGAATTAGGGGAGGAATCACTTATAACCATTGTTTGGCGTTGCGACAATTTGGGTATTCTAGGAGGGATGGTCCTCATGATATATTGGTTCAAGGCATTATGTTCAACTACGAGGATGATGTTCAAGGGTACCGTCGGAGGTTCATCCGAGCTTGGGGCATGGTGAACAAAGTGGATAGCAAGACACTGGGGAATAAGAACTCCATCCCATTGGAGCCTTATCTTAAGTGGGTGTGAGCTCACACTCAAAATCTCATGATGCCTTACCCCGTCGTTCTACCCATCATCATGGAACCTGTTGCAGATACAGACGTACCTCATATTATTCTCCATCCTGACATGTCGACTACTCTCGAGGAATTGCAAAGATCTTGGATTCAACTCAAAGAGGAATGAGATACCTTTGAAGCCCAATTCTATGCAAGTGAGAAAAAGGTGTTGGAGCTCACAAGGCAACTGCATCAAGAACAAAGTTTGAATGCCTACATTTCCCAAAAGAGGATGCACTCATGGGAAGCCTGAGTCCTGTTTGATTTAGGAGTTTTTATTTTAATTTTGTCTCTTCCATTGTAAGCCCAAGAGGCACCATTGTAATCATTTAAACCTATGAATGCAATTAATGTTTGTTACTTCTTTGACTAAGCAAATTTAAGATCTTAAAAGTCCTTGAAAACATTTCATAAACATTATCATGTATTTCATTGCATAAGCAGGTATTCCGAGATAGGCTTCTTATTCTTTTCTCTGTTTATTTCAGCAAAAGAAATGGCTCTTAAACATACAATGAAGGATCTCCAAGCTCAAAACGATCAGTTTCAGCAAATGTTCCTGGCCCTGGCTAAGGGGCAAGAAGATCTTAAAGCACTAATCGTCAAAGAGAAGACTAAGAAGGCAAAGAAACCAGCTGGTGTTTTGAATTTGGGTAGAAGATTCAGAGGATCGGCTAAGCAAGCTCTAAATTTTGCAACCCCGTCAAATGAGGGGCATAATCAAGAAGAGAACCCAATAAAAGAAAACAACAATCCAGGGTCTGAGGAAGATGAAGCTGACTATTCTGAGGAGCAGTATCCTCCTGCTGATGATAAACACAAACAGTTGGAGGATCGGCTCAATGGTATGGAGATCTAGAGGATACCCGGGATGGATTTTGAGGATCTAGGACTGGTCTTATGGGTGGTCATCCCGCAGAAATTGAAGATCCCCACCTTCGCTAAGTACGACGGTGTCTACAACCCTAAGCTGCACTTAAGGTCATATGTCAGGAAAACTCAACCCCACACAACCGATAGGAGTCTGTGGGTACACTTCTTCCAGGAAAGTTTGGCAGGGACTCAGCTGGAATGGTTCTATCAACTGGAATTAACCAATATTCGTAATTGGGAAGATCTGGCTGCTTCTTTCTACAATCAGTACCAATATAATGCCGACCTCGCCCTAACTCGTACCCAGTTGCAAAGTATGTCTATGGGTTTCGGCGAGGGTTTAAAATATTATGCTCAAAAGTGGAGAGACCTTGCAGGAAGAGTCCAACATCCTTTGTCTGATAGAGAGCTGGTGGACATGTTCTTGGGCACGTTGTCTGGTCCATTCTTCAACCATCTGTTCAAAAGCTCTTCTGCTGCATTCACTGAACTGATACTGACTGGTGAATGGGTAGAAGCTGGCTTCAAGAGTGGTAAAATCCAAAGAGATGCATCCTCCAGCACAACAAAGAAGCCTTTCACTGGAAAGAAGGAGGTCAATGCTGCTTATGGCCAAAGAAATCATAACAAAACTGAACGTCGTCCGACAGTAGGGGATGTTATGATTTCCAATCCTGCATCAAACTAGCAACGAAACAATCAGCACAGGCCGGATGCGCCCAAAAGACATTTTACTCAGATCAACATGACCCTGTCCCAGGTTTTGCCACGCCTGTTGAAGTCCAATCTAGTGACCCTAAAGGAGTCCCCTAAGAATCCTAATATTGCATCTCCTCGCTACAACCCAAATGCCCGATGTTCCCGCCACTCTGAAACTCTGAGGCATGATACAAATGATTGTTGGGTTTTAAAGAATAAGGTACATGATCTCATTGAGGCGAAAGAGATTCAGTTTGACCTTCCAGAGACACCTAACGTAATAACTGCGCCAATGCCCAAACAAGGCCAAGGTGTCAATGCTGTTGAAGATGATCAGTTTGTTTCTTCTGTGGATGAGTTAGCTACTCCTCTTCTAACTGTTAAAGAGAATCTGTTTCAAGCCGGTTTATTTCCGGGCTGTGGCGAAGGTTGCCACTTATGTATGTTTCTACCAGATGGTTGATTGTTGTTAAAAATTGGCGTCCAGCGCCTGATGGTTAACAAAGAAATCATGTTCCAGAAATTTCCTCTTGCAAGAAATTCATGTGAAGATTTCTCAATAATTACCATTTTCGACAATCCTCCCAGGGTCTCCACCAAAAGACTCGTCAAGATTACATCCGTTCCCAAGTTTTCTCCCTTGATCATCACCCTGACGGGGCCAATACCATATTCCTCTAATAAAGTTGTTCCCTAGAATTATAGGGATGACGTCTATTACCATGGCATCATGTAAAACCATTGGCTGTCAAATATAAAGTTGCTGAAGATACTGATCCTGACATCGACAATATTGTTGGGACCAATAAAATCACGAGAAGCGGAAGAGTTTTCTATCCCGAGATGTCTCCAAAAAAAATTTCTATTCCTGTGATCATTCCTGCTACTACTCCTGTCAATACTCCCATTGCTACTCCTATTGTTATCCCTTCTGTTATCCCTGCTACTGAGTTGGATGAGACTCGGGGCAAAGAGGTATTGGTTGAGCCTGTCCAGACGAAGGCGCACCCAGAAGTCATTCCCGAGGCTTCTAAAAAGGAAATGGAAGAGATATTGAAGATAATAAAGAAGAGTGATTATAACATCATCGAGCAATTGGGGAAGACCCCTTCAAAAATCTCAATGCTGGCCTTACTTTTGTGCTCTGAAGCCCATGCTAAGGCTTTAGTAAAATTCCTGAAGTCTGCCTATGTGCTCAAGAAACCTCTGCTGATCAATTCAAAAATTGCGTGGCTAGTTTGACAACTGACAATGGCCTAGGATTCTCTGATGCATATTTGACATCCAAGGGAAGGAAACACAATGATGCCCTGCATATCCCCATTGAGTGTATGGGCACTACCCTAGCCCATGTTCTGGTGGATACAGGTTCGTCGCTGAATGTCTTGCCCAAGAATGCTCTGGACATGTTAGATTGCGAAAGACTCACACTGAAGCCCATTAACATTGTGGTGATGTCCTTCGAAGGTTCCAAAAGAATGGTGCACAGGGAGGTGGACATCCCTATCAAAGTTGGTACTCAGACTTTTGACTCCACTTTCTACGTGATGGACATCCGCCCGTCTTATTCCTGTTTATTGGGTCAACCCTGGATCCATGGGGCTGGTGCCGTTACTTCTACCCAGTATCAGATGTTGAAGTACCCAGTCAATGGAAAGATCATCACAGTACATGGGGAGGAGGAATACATGATTAGCCACCTGAACTCTTTCAGGTATGTTGAAATGGATGGCGAGTTTATTGAAACCCCCTGTAAGAACTTTGAGGAGGTTCCCCAAACAGTTGTTGCAACCAAGACTGCTGCCAGTGTTCCTAAGACTACCATACCTCCGCTAAAGATGGCTTCTCTAAGGGACGCCAAAGCAGTAGTTGAAGAAGGTGCGTGTACCATTTGGGGCCAACTTCCAGACATTCCCTACAAATCTGACATGTTTGGTTTGGGTTTTACTTCAGGAGCTCAAAAAGTTGTTCGCCGTGCTCGCACCGGGGGACCACCATTATAGATTAGAAACCATGGAGTCAATGCACTGGAAGACAGTGACAGTGATTATGAACTGTACAAGTGGACCTTCCCAACTATCAGCGGTGGACTCAGCAATTGGGAGGCCAAAGATTTTGTTCCCATTACTTTTATTCAAGAGTAATTTGTCTTTTTGTTTTTAAGGATATGTAATACTTGAACAATTGAAACTTTAAAGCCTTGTGTCTTACCCGAGGCAAAATGGTCTATTTTGTGAGGGTTATTGCTACATTTTCATATGTTATCAATAAATCATTGGACGTTTTGCATACAAATTCTACACTCTCTATTTTTCTTTTTCTACTTTTTACTTTATCAAAAAATATATAGCTATGCTCTTACACACAGACACATATCAAACTGAAGATCCACATCCACTTTGGATCCCATTAATAACGGTTCTACTATTGCTAGTTATGACTTTGAAAATCCGATCTACCAAGCCGAGGACAAAGGTGAGGAATATTATGAAGTACCAGGAGAATTTGTTAGACTGTTACAATAGGAAGAAATGGCAATACAACCTCATGAAGAGCCGGTTGAGACAGTTAACTTGGGTACTAAAGAGGACAAGAAATAAGTCAAGATAGGTGCCGATCTAGAGCATAGTGTCAAAGAGTAGTTAATACAAATTCTACATGACTATGTTGAGGTTTTTTCCTAGTCATACGAAGACATGCCAGGACTTGACATTGATATCGTGGTTCATCGCCTACCGACAAAAGAGGATTTCCCTCCAGTGAAATAAAAGGTTCATCGCATGCGGCAAGAGATGTCAGAAAAGATCAAAGTCGAAGTCATGAAATAGTTCAACACTGGTTTCTTAGCCGTCACCTCTTACCTATAATGGGTTGCTAATGTTGTTCCAGTACCTAAGAAGGACGGTAAGGTACGAATGTGTGTGGATTACAGAGACCTGAATAGGGCAAGCCCTAAGGATGACTGTCCTCTTCCCCACATCGATGTTATGGTTGATAACACCTCACAACATAAAGTAGTCTCCTTCATGGATGGTTTCTCCGGGTATAATTAGATCAAAATGGCACCTGAGGACATGGAGAAAACGACCTTCGTCACACAGTGGGGCACTTTCTGTTACAAAGTTATGCCATTTGGGTTGAAGAATGATGGGGCAACCTATCAGCGCGCCATGGTAGCTTTGTTTCATGATATGATCCATCACGAGATAGAGGTCTACGTTGATGATATGATAGCCAGGTCTCAGAATGAAGAGGAGCACCTTGATCACCTACAGAAGCTGTTTGAAAGATTGAAAAAGTACAAACTGAGGTTGAACCCGAATAAGTGCACCTTTGGAGTAAGATCTGGTAATCTCTTAGGCTTCGTTTTCAGCGGCAAAGGTATTGAAGTGGACCCTGCAAAGGTTAAATCTATACAAGAAATGCCAACTCCTTGCACTGAGAAGGAAGTTAGAGGACTCTTAGGACACCTAAACTACATAGCCAGGTTCATTTCCCATCTGACCGCTACTTGTGAACCAATCTTCAAGTTACTGAAGAAAGATCAAGCAGTGAAGTGGAATGATGATTACTAGAATGCCTTTGACAAAATTAAGGAATATCTTCAAGAGCCTCCAATCTTGATGTCTCCAGTTGAAGTAAGACTTTTGATCATGTACTTAACGGTATTAGAGAACTCAATGGGGTGTGTGTTGGGGCAGCATGACGAGTCTGGTCAAAAAGGGCATGCAATATACTACCTTAGCAAAAAGTTTACCGACTGTGAAACATGATACTCACTTCTCGAGAAAACTTGTTGCGCTTTGGTATGGGCTTCTCACCGACTAAGAAAGTACATGTTGACTCACACTACCTTGTTGATATCTAAAACGGATCCTATCAAATAAATATTTGAGAAGCCCGCTCTCTCTAGAAGAATAGCTAGATGGCAAATGATCCTGATCGAATACGACATTCAGTATACAACCCAGAAAGAAATTAAGGGATGTGTAATAGCTGATCATTTAGCTCATCAGGATGTGGATGACTACCAATCCATGAATATTGAGTTTCTAGATGAGAACATCATGTTAGTAACTGATTGTGAAGAACCTGGACCTAATGGAGGACCTGAAAAATGATCCCGATGGACTATGGTTTTTGATGGAGCTTCCAACGCTCTTGGAAATGGCATCGATGATGTGATCATATCTCCCGAAGGCTGTCATACTGCTTTCACTTCCAGGCTATGTTTCAATTGTACCAACAATATGGCTGAATATGAAGCATGCATTATGGGTCTCAAAGCTTCTATCGACTTGAGGATCAAATTCCTGAGTGTATTTGGAGAATCAGCCTTAGTAATCAGTCAAATCAAAGAAGAGTGGGACACAAAGCATCCTAATCTTATCTCTTACAAAGAGCATGTGTTGACACCGATTCCACACTTTGAAGAAGTTACCTTTGAGCATTTTCCACGATAGGAAAATCAACTAGAGGATGCACTAGCTACAACGTCATCCATGTTCAAAGTCAGGTGGGATAGAGAAGCCCCTCAGATCATTATTAAGAGAATGGATGAACCAGCATACTGTCACGATATTAGTACTAAAGAAGTAGTGGACAAGCCTTGGTTACATGAAGTCAAAAGATATCTCGAAGCCCAAGAGTATCCTAAGGGAGCTTCAGTCAATGACAAGAAGTTCTTAAGAAGGTTCTCTGCCAAATTCTCCCTCAGTAAAGGAATCCTCTATAAACACAACCACGACTTTACCTTTCTACGATGTGTAGACATGAGTGAGGTAGAAAGGATTATGGATGATTTGCATGAAGGTACCTTTGGCACTCATTCTAGTGGGCACTTAATGGCTAAAAAGATCCTACGGGCAAGATACTACTGGTCCACTATTGAAGCAGGCTGTTATCATCATTCACGAACTTGTCACTAATGCAAGATCTATGCTGATAAAGTACACGTGTGTTGTACCCCAAAATTTTCCCTCCCATTTATCAGACAGGATACTATCCTAGGGTTTCTGGAATACTTAGTTTGGCTCAGAGGTTTATCAGACAGATTCTCTTCCTAAGCAGCAAGTCAGCAATTAGGGTTTTGCATTTCTCAAAAAAAAAATTGAGTCTTCAAGGTTTCAAATGGTCTTCATAGGTCTTCATGTCTCCTCAAGGTAGTTTAAGTCAGTTTTCAAACCTCGCATTGCAAGATTGCTTCATCAATGGTCTAGATAACTGAAAGCGACTATATTGACTTGAAAATCGCCCTTTTGCAAGAACAAATTCAAACGTTCGTAACTTCTTCATTATTCATTTTTTTGAACGGTTTTTATGGCGTATGATTATCCTTGATACCATCTCAAATTTCTCTTCACAAATCAAGAACTGATTACGCGAATAAGATCACCAAAAATTCAAATGCGTTGGAAGTTGCATCATGAATTTTGACCTAATTTCAAATAACAGTCGTCTGACTTCTAAGAATTGTGATTTCTTCAAATAACAAGACCTTGAGACGATTATTTTTGTTCATGGTCATATGTGATGTCGCTTACGAGTTTATCTTCAAAGAATCGAAGGAAAATTGTGTTTTGGAAGACTTTAAAATTATCAAATCATCGCAAGGCATTTGTTGACTTTGAATGTTCTTAATCACAGTTTATTTAAAGATTGATAGATATTCCCGAAGCATGTTTGTTTGGCAATGAAATTATTTTTTTATTATTATCAAGCATGGCACGCGAGTTCATTTTAAACGCAAACTTGATTGGGACAAGATGTGAAGGTTAAGGCTGTCATTTAAACTACCATGATTGTGGAGTCCATAAGTCAAAAAGATCTGAGCACTTAAACATTTATTTTGTTTAAAAATACAAAGTACATGATTTATCTGATCATTTTGCGATTGCTTGAAACGCAAGTTACCAAACCAAGATTTTTTTATCCAAAATATTCAACTCAGGATTTCAAGTTTTGTACAATAAATTCTATCACACTAAATTTTATTCAAATGCTTGATATCATTACATTACAAATGAGATTACAATTTATTTGTCTTGTTTACAAAAAATCTCAAATTCTTGTTTACAAAGAGAAGTTTTTTCTTTAAGTCTTCATCTTCATCTTCAAGTAAGCCATCCAACCTTTGTTTGCATCCAAGCCTCGCTCGCCATTCATGAAACGTGAAAAAGAAAGAAAGTCAACAGACATTCAATCAAAGGTAATATGCGAAGAAGAATTAATTCATCATTAAGGTTTGCGATTTGGAATCAGAATATTTGTTTGTTTTATCACAATCATTTTCCCCAATTGCAAATCACAAAAAATAATTGTCTTTCTTGGTTCACAAAAAAAGGAAATAAATATACAAGGCAGGCAAATACAAACAGGTTGCATAGCATACAAACTACCCAAAACTACAACAAAAGCAACAGGCTGCAAACAGCAACAGTCAAATATAAAAAAAGGGGCAAGCCTATAGCAGATGCAACAAAATATCACAGCAGGATCCGAGCAAAAGGGCAGGCTGTCCAAAACCAACAAATATATGCAGCAGCTGCTGTAAATACAGCAGCAAAAGCATGCTGCAAACACAAACTAACAAGCAAATACAACAACCCAAACAAAGGCCTGCAACAAACACAACCTGCAACAAGCAAGCCCACAAAGCAGAACAAATACATCATAAGCATAGTAACTTGCTCATTATGTCATCATTTTCCTAGTCACAAAAACCCTTCAGATGTTTAAAAATAAGCAAAAACTACTTTTGTTTCATAGAAAGAGGAAAGAGGAAAGAGGAAAGAGGAAAGAGGAAAGATGAAAGAGATATCACCACAAACCAATGCAGTCCAAAATCCTGCTAAATGCCAAAGTCAGCTCAACCCAAACTCAGCCCAAATGTAGCACAAAAGAGGCAACTTAAGGCCTGCACCTTAAGATTTCAAAGTCAACATATCACAATTTGTTCAAAACCCTCAAAATTCCCCCCCCCCCCCCCCCCCCCCACTTTGGACCCTGATTTTCAATATAACAAAGCCATTGTTCCATAAAACAAGAGAGGTCAAGACAGGATAATAAAAAAAGACAGCCAAGCTAGCAAGTACCAACCAAACAGCCAGCAAGAGAATATACAGAAAAACCAACACAGAACTAAGCAGCAAAGAGACAAGGGGGACAACACAGTCAACACACAGAAACACAAACCTCAAACACCTTCTACTCCAAAAAATTTCAGTCATTTCACCACCAAACCCTTGTAACAACCTCACTGTAAACAAAAAAAAAAGCTTATGTTTCCATCAAAACTTCACAAACCCGTCACAGTCATCATTATTGTTTTCTTATCTCAACTGATCAACAACCTTCAACCTTCTCCTCCATCTCTCATTACCGCAAATCATAAACCTGCAACCTGCAAAACGATTCAGACAACTTAACACAAGCAACAACTTTGCACCGACGCTGATCTTTTGCGTGACACCAACACAAATTCAAAGTTTGCAGTTAAAATTTTTTTTTCAGAATAAAAGAAGAAGAAAGGTATTTAGCTTACCTTGAGGACGTCAACTCCGAGAATGTTCGGAGTCGGTATTTATTATTTTCTTTTTTTTCTTTTGCATCCATTTATATTTGTTGATCTTTGTGGCACTATTGTTGTGGTTGTTTGTTTTCGTTTTATTTCTGATGTTCCTTTAACCAATGCTTATCGTTACCGTGATTTTGAATCCGAAACAGATTTGTGAGAGAAAGATGAAACGATTTTTGTTTGTTGTAGTTTGATTGAGAAACAGAGTTCTTTATTTTATTTTTGTGGACTCGGCGAAACATCAAAGAAAGCCGCTGGAATTTTGTTATTACAGCATCATGAGGAATAGAAGAAGGGGAAAGTTTGTGGACTGAATCAAAGTCGATCGGAAAAAAATGGAGTAATTCGAGTTTTGTTGTTGTAAAACCGGTGATTAAACAAGAAGATTGAGAGAAGTATGTTGTTTGTTTTTAAGGGATGTGAATTTTTTTTGTTTCTTCCATGAATGCAGAGGCAGGGAGCATTAGAGAGAGAAGAAAGTCGGTCTGTTTGATTGTGGTTTATTTGGGATAATATCTTCTTAATTACTTTGTTGGAACAATAAAAACCATAACTCCTTTTCCTATTCACTGTGCCAGCCGCGGTTCCCTAGCAAATTAGGGTTTCAAGAACATTTCATATTCCTCTTCCTAATGGGCTAACCCGGTCCATTTCTTGTTAATCCAATACATCCATTTTTTTAATTTATTATTTATTACAGTAAACAAATAATAACCATTACGAGCCTTGCTGCATTTTATCTTAAGCCCATTAACTACTTCACCCTATATTTCCGTTTCATACCTCATTTTTATAGTTAACTTAGTTTAGATTTCATATAGTAAATTAGAATTTTAAGTTAGTTTAGAATTACATTATTAACTTTATTTCGTTTAGATTTAATTTTATTAATCTTTAGTTTTAATTCTAGAATTATAATTTCGAATTATTTAATTTTCTCAATTAATTTAGTTAGCGATTTTTTGTGAATAATTTAGTTAATTAACATTTTTTAGTCAACATTTTACAATTGTTTAATTTCTTCATGATATACAAAATTTCAAAGAAAATAATAGAATAGAATTTTATTTTAATTTTTTTGAATTTCCTCACAAACAAAATACCAAGAACTTTATTCCCATACTTTATTAATTAATTTTTACTTCATAGATTTTTGTAGTTTTAATTAATTGTTCGATTCGATTTGGTTGTATTGATTGCCTATTTTGACTTTGCATTGATCCATCCCCATTTGCAAATTTGTACTCCTCATTCCCGAAAGCTCTGTAATAGCGTAGAATTTTAAATTTTCACAATTTACTGTTTTTCTTTATACTGTATAGTAATTAGGTGTGTATGGAAAGATATAAAATCAACCGCTAGATAACCTAATTTCAAGATAATTCAATTGAAAACAAATCACTTCGCACACTCGCACCTTTAGGGTAACCTCGCTTGTTGCTTCGAAAAAACAGTCATGTCCCTCGAATATAGGACGTTTTAGCAAAGCCCCTTCGATAAAAAAGATCGTAGTCCCTCGATGACCCTCGATGTCACTTTCAGTATAACGATCTAGTCCCTTACGAAAATTGCTAAAACGTCTCATAAGTTGCTTTCAATGACTGTATGATTGACCCGCGCCTGTCCCTTCACATCCAACGATGGGGTTTCTTACCAAATCAATGGTAAGATAGCAACATCTAACGGAGGAAGAAAACAACACTTAAAACCTTTAGAGTAGGTAGATTTGCTCCTAGTTACTCGTTTGCTCACGACAAAAGCATTTTTACACCGACACTTTCATTTCAAAGCATTTTCAAAAGACAAAACATTTTGTATACGTTCTTATAGAGACGAGAACCATTGC
This sequence comes from Vicia faba, assembly GCA_948472305.1. Lineage (NCBI taxonomy): Eukaryota > Viridiplantae > Streptophyta > Magnoliopsida > Fabales > Fabaceae > Vicia > Vicia faba. The sequence goes on along the minus strand of CATIWC010001303.1, from coordinate 183,396 downwards.
AAAAACATCTTTTCAAAAAAACACATTCCACTAACACATCTTTGAACTATTTTTCGAAACAAAACTTTGTACGCGTTCTTATAGAAACGAGAACCATTACAAAGACATTTTCAAAATACTTTCAAAAAACACACCACAAGCATATTGTTAAACAAAAGCAAGTGATCTAGCGAGTAACTAAGAGCCCGTCGATAACTATGGATGAAAAGGGTGCTAGTACCTTCCCTCTTCATAATCTACCCCCCGAACCCGGGAAATAATCTCGAAAGGTCTTTCCTGTTCTTTTTACCTTTCCTTTTGGATAAAAGAAAAGTAGGTGGTGACTCTTTCTATCCTCACAAATGCGATCAAAAAGCAAAACTTCAAGTCAGTTCTCCCACCGTATCACAACGTGCCTCCGGTTCCTCTAAACATTTTGAATGCTCCATAGCAATTTGCAATGTAGGGAATCAATATGATTTGAGAAATCAGACCTACAACATTTAATGGGCACCGCTTCATCCTTGTCGCCATTGATTACTTCACGAAGTGGGTTGAGGCTGCCTCATTTTCTTCCGTTACCAAGAACGTTGTGGCCTGATTCATCAGACAAAACCTTATTTGTCGGTATACTATTCAAGAAATAATCATTACAGATAATGGTACCAATCTCAATAACACTATGATCACCAAGCTCTGCATGTAATTCAAGATCCAACATTATAACTCTTCTCCTTACCGGCTGAAGATGAATGGTGCTTTAGAAGCTGCTAATAATAATATCAAGAAGATCGTCTAAAAGATGACAGTGACATATAAAGATTGGCACGGAATGTTACCATTTGCTCTTCATGGTTACCGCACTACAGTGCACACATCAACAGGGGAAACTCCTTTCTCTCTGGTATACAGGATGGAAGTTGTCCTACCCATAGAAGTCCAGATCCCTTACTTGAGAATCATGAAGGATGCAGGGCAGAGCAAAGACGAATGGGTTTAGACTCGACTTGACCAATTAAATCTGATTGACGAGAAGAGGCTCATGGCTCCTGCCATGCTTAGTTGTACCAAAAACGTATGATCAAAGCTTTTAACAAGAAGGTCAGACGTTAGATATATCAGGTTGGTGACCTAGTAATCAAGCACATCGTACTGCCACAAGGTGATCCCAGGGGAAAATGGACTCCCACATACGAAGGGCCATTTGTGATGAAGAATGTATTTTCTGGCGGAGCCATGATCTTAACCACTATGGACAGTGACGACCTTCCGCACCTGGTAAACGCGGAGATAGTTAAAAGATACTACGCATGAACAAAGACCTGCTAGGTTGACTGGCCTAGGAAAAAATAAGGGTATCCCAGAAAACCAAAAGGGTTCGGGCAAAAATTAGGGATATACAAAAAAAAATTGTACGCCCGACATGTCGAAAACCTAAAAAGGCAACTTGGGCAAAAAAGGGTATCCCGATGGACTGAAAACCCGAAAGGGGGGTCCAAGCAAAAGTTAGGGATTTAAAGCGTATAACTATGTCCCATTGGATCACCTTACAACCAATCTTCAGTATCAATTATCAAGCTTAGGTGGTACTAATAAATCCAGTCAGCTACGGACAAGCAGCAAAAGAGATGAGACGCTCAAAGGCATAAAGGCAATAGCAGAATGGGAACCTAATGGGATTATTTCACATAGTTGTTTTATTTTGTATGCTATTTTGTAAAGTGTTATTCTTACGACGACATTCTATTACTAGGATGTTCGTCTCCTTGTACAAAAACGCTTATTCAAGTTAATACAAAACTATCTCTTTAAAAGTGCCAAACTATTTGTTTTTATTTTTCTGTTTTGTTTGCGAAAACGTCCAGTGATTATTTTTGAACATATGCATTTGAATGTGATTACTGCTTACAAATATACTCATAAAAAACAGAAAGACAATTACTAATGGCTTTAAGAAAAAGGACAATATCTAAGGGCCACCCACAAAATCCCCACAAATACCTTCTCCAGCAGGTACAGAGGAAGAGACATCCTACTATAAGGTCACTGCCATATTCTTAGTATGCAACCTAATGGTGTCAGGTGCTCTCATACCTCCGGAGGAGAAAGAATTTACAAACTACTGCTCCAACAAATGATTCCCTAGTGAAGTCACCAAAGCTTCTCAGGATTCCCCAGCAGGATTTCACAAAATCCCCAAACAATACAAGGAGATTCCCTTCCCCAACGAAGTTTATTTCTCCAACAATGGAAAATTCGTCTCTCAGCATTTCAATTTCAACAAATCTGAAGACCTACATTCTTCATCCCCAGCTACAATCAGGGATTTATTTTCTCTAATTCAACAACACTGCAATAGAACAGCTGACACGTTCATACATTGCAATCATGCATCATTTTATAAACATCATAGCATATGCAACATAAATGCATATATCAAAATCTCATTTATTTTGAGAGCATCATGAAATTCATACACCATGACATCGCATGAAATCGATTTTACCTTTTCAGGTTAAATTAGCAGACAGACGAATACTATCAACATATGCAACAGATCAAAGATTAATGCCCAAAACTAGACGGGGAAACTATCTACACGACCAAGTGGTATGAACTCCCGAAGCAAGACGGGTTTACCAACAAATACAGCAGGCCACAAATTAATACCCAAAACCAGACGAGGAACTATCTATATGACCAATGTTACAAAGTCCCAGATTAATACCTGTAACAAGCCAGGACAACTATCTGTGGATGACCGATTGTAGATTAATACCTGTAACAAGCCAGGAAAACTATCTACAAGAACAGATTGAAGATTAATACCCGTAATAAGCCAGGAAAACTATCTTTCTTTCTCAGGTCAGAGATTAATACCTGAAACAAGAAATGACAACTATCTCAACAACGAACAAAAACACAGTTCCAGATTAATACCTGTAACAAGCCAGGAAAACTATTTGTAGACGATCGATTGTAGATTAACACCGGTAATAAGCCAGGAAAACTATCTACATGAGGAGATTGAAGATTAATACATGTAACAAGCTAGGAAAACTATCTTTCTTTCTCAGGTCAGAGATTAATACCTGAAACCAGATAGGACAACTATCTCAACGACCAACAAAAATAAAGTTCCAGATTAATACCTGTAACAAGCCAGGAAAACTATCTGTGGACGATCGACTGTAGATTAATACCTATAACAAGCTAGGAAAACTATTTACATGAGGAGATTGAAGATTAATACCTGTAACAAGCTAGGAAGACTATCTTTCTTTCTCGGGTCAAAGATTAATACTTGAAACCAACCAGGACAACTATCTCAACAATCGATAATTTTCAAGTTCGAGATTAATACCTGAAACCAGATAGGACAACTATCTGCGAACAACAGATTTATAGATTAACACTGAAAACCAGACAGGAAAACTATCTACATGACCAGACAAATCAATCTCACATAGGTTTCTTCTCATATATCTTCAGAAGTAGTCTAACATGGACTCATCCTGAAGCAATCTTACACGATTTTCTTCATATGATCTCTAGATGTAGTCTAACACAGACTCATCCTGAAGCAGCCCCACACAGGCTCCTTCTCATATATCTCCGGATGCAGACTAACACTGACTCGTCCTAAAACAGCCCTACACAGGCTCTTTCTAATACATTTTCAGGTAACGGTTAATTCCATTATCCCCAGCAAGTTACTGTGAAGCCTGGATTTCAACCATAAAGTAGAAAACTCTCATCTCTATAGTACAGAGATAACTCCTCATTAGAGTCTTGGACAACTAAAGCTCCTATACTTTATTCCCCAAAAAGTTTTCCTCAAGCGGGAGAACAACAAAAACCCATATTCTCCAGCGGAGTCCTCCTTAGACAGCAGGGGAAAGAATTCCCCACAAAGGTTCCATTTATAAAATTAACATTTACTTTGGGTGGCATATTTAAGCCCATCTTCGACGACTCTCAGTCATCTTCTCCAAATGGCATCTGTAATCCCATTCCCGACATCATCAACCATCAATGTTACTTCATGTGAGTGAAAATTTTTGGGCACTCTAGTGTTCAATCATCAACCATCAAATCACGAAAGGTAGACAAGCCAATCTAAATCCCCAGGTTTAAGAAGATTGAACAGGGGCAGCTGGTGTACCCCAAAATTTTCCCTCCCATTTTTACTCAAGACATGCTCATTGAGGTTCCCAATTGCTCAAGGATGACAAAGAGTTGATCAGACAAATTCTCCTCCTAAGCAATTAACCTCAAATTAGGGTTTCACTCCTCATTAAGATGTGTGAGTTCCAAAGGTCTCAAATTTTTTCCATGGTCCTAATATGTCTTCATGATTTTTCATGCCAAGTTTCATGCCTTCCACTACAAGTTTGCTCAAATGTTTGAAAATTAATTATACTAGGTCAAAAGTCAACTGTGGCCCATGTATTGTCAAACTTCAAGATTTTTGGTCAAAATCAACATTTTGAAGTGATATCCATCATTTGATCAAGGGTTGATCATGATTCCTCAAGAAATGCTCATAATCTATTAAAAGTCAAGAATTGCTAAATTAGGGTTTCTATAGGAAAAGTCAACTGAACTTTGACCAGGCATAACTTTCACATACATCATCCATTTCCCCCCAACCAAATCTCATTTTGAAGAGAATCCAATTCCATACAAGTTATCTTTTTCCCTCGAGTCTAATAAATGCACCATTTAAAAGATACAAGCTCATACATTACAGGTCATTTTTAGAAATTCAACAAAAGACACATTTTATCAAGACCATTTACATCAAGGTAAAGTTGTCAAATGCAAAATTGATCAAACGAGGCATTGAAGTAGACATCTTGGGATTTCCAAAAAGTCATAGATCATCATCATGAGATAAAAATTGAGCATGTTATGGGTTTCCCAAGTTGGGAAATTTGAGAAAATTAATTTGAACTTTTGGGTCAATGGCCTAACTTTTTGAGGTTCAGACATTCTAATAACCGTATAGGGGACCTCTAATCTTTTTTTTACATTGCCTTACATTTTTTATCTATTTTGTTCATATTTATTTTGATTTATTTCAAATAAATATAAAATAAATTGCACAAAATATTTGGAGATGGGCTTTGGCATTTAGGTTGATGTTTTGTCTTGCCTAGAAGCCCATAAATTCGTGCAAATATGACCAGATACATCCAAGTCCCAACATGGCATGGAATATTCATTTTTGGCATATTTTCAAATTTGGAATCATGACCTTAGACATAGTTATTGTGTGATTTTCTTTCCTGCTTTGCAAGCTCACTCTCCCTCTATAAATATGCAAGCCATGTGCAAGCCAAAGACACGCATAGGCACTGCCTAAAGGAGCCCAGAAAATTGCAAAAAATTCCATAAAGTTGTAAAATCTAAAAACACCTTTCCAGTCTTCCTCAGTCCAAACAAAGGATCCAAACACATCCCTGAGGCTTCCAGGAACTCAACCTAACCCTCGAGCACACGGTTCTACGTCCAGATCAAGCAAACTACCATCACTCCATTTTGGTATTTTTCATGATCTCAAATTTCTCTACATACGATATAAATGATTTTTATATGCGTACGTATGTTCATATTGATATTTGGGAATGTTTAGATCCATTACATGCAAGGTTTGGTGTGAGGATAAAGATTTGCCATTTTAAGGGAAAATTTTTAGGCGCGAGTGATTCTCAATGATAGAGGTCATTTCAGGGGAAACTACCACCATGGTTGAATTCGCAGACCCTAATTTAGGGGGGGTAGCCTAAAGCTTGAGCCTTGATTTTGCTTTTTTTGCAGCTTTTAGAATTGTGGTTAGGCCGGAGAAGGTGACCGAAGTCTGACTCCGGCACCTCTGAAAATGTTGACTCTGGTGGCCCAAACGTTGTACCTTATTGGTCCATTTGAATATTTCGTCGCACACATTTGAAATATGTGAATATAACTGAATTCTCATTATATTATTTTTGTGTTGTCATACTCACAATTGAATTGAATGGCACAGTGGCAAGGCAGTGTGTTTTAAGGCGTTGTGTGTGTTAGAGGTCAGGGGTTCGACCCCTGCCTCTTGCATTTTACTTTTTTCCTAACTTTGCTTGCAGATCTAGCGCTCCCATTAAACAAACGCGTACCATACACCTCCAAATAATAACCATTAGATCATAGTTGATTAAGATCCAAGAGCTTCAACATGAGATTCACCATGCACCCTCAAGGCTTCTCCTCACCAGATTCCAACGCAGTCTGGGCTTCATCAAGACATGGGCCTAGCAAAATTCCAGACTGCACCCCCCATTTACTTTAGTCATCAGGCCCAATTTTATTTTCTATTTTTCTTTTTAGCTTTTTATTTGTTTTCTATTTTACTTTTAAAACCATTTTTTTATCAAATCATAAAAATAAAAATAAAAAATAAAATAATAATAGACTTAGGTTTTCTTAAATTAGTTTTCATTTTGTAAATTAATTAAATTAATTATTTTTACTTTATTTTATCAATTTAAAATCAATTAGAATTATATTTATTTCATTCAATATTTTCTTAATAAAAATACAAAAAACTATTAGAATTAGGCTTAAATTCATTTAATAATTATCTTTTTAATTAACTTTAGATTTAAGGTAGTTTAATTATTTTCTTAATAAAAAATAAGCAAAGAAAAAGAGATTTCTTTATTAATCTAGAAATGTTTAGGGTTTTAGACGACTCTTTCCATTTCGCACGCGTTATTTACTTTTACATTTTTATACTAATGTATCTGCCGATGAAATGTAATAGAGTTAACTAGGACGTTACTTTACCGCTTTCTTTATTTTCCCCCATTTTTGGACATGTAAATACCCTTTCCCCGAAGCATTGTAATAATGTAGATTTAACTTTCCGCACTTTGAATTTCCGCAATATTTAAACAGTTTAGATGCATGATAATAGGATTGTATGACAAGATTAATAATCAAACGTTAGCAAACCTAACATCTAAGACTAAAATAACTTAACATAACACTTGCACATATTAACCTCTAGGGTATTCCCACTTTGGTTGCCTTTCTGAAAATAAAACAATCATGTCCCTCGAAAATGGGGACGCTTTAGCAAAGACCCTTAAATCAAAAGATCATAGTCCCTCGATGACCCTACAGTGTCGCCTTTCGGTAAATGATATAGTCCCTTAAAATGTTTTGCTAAAGCGTCTCTATGTGTTTGCCTTTATGACTATACGTCCCTTCGAATGTCCCTCAAACATCAAACGATAGGGCTACCTACTCACTAATAGTAGGATAGTGTTGTAAAAGGGATAAGAGAAAAAGAACAAACCTTTCGAGTATAAGTAGATAGTTCTTAGATGCTTGCTCAAAAACAAAATTTCACACTTACACCAGAACATTTCAAAAACACTTTCAAAAAACAATTTATCAACACTCTTGAGGAATAATACAAGAGTTATCATAAAGCGAGTCGGCGCACTAAGGAATTTTCAAAATACTTTTCAAAAAAACACAAAAAAGCATAAGGTATTTTTCAAATGAGCTAAGCATCTAAGAGCCCATGGAAAACTACGGATGGAAAGGGTGTTAACACCTTCCCTTTCCATAATCTACCCCCCTTACTCAGAAATTTCCAAGAAAGGGATTTTTCTGTTCTTTTCACCCTTTCCTTTGTTGGATAAAAGAAAAGTCGGTGGCGAATCTTGCTTACCGCAACATTTGCAAACACAAATGCAAAACCAGTATAATAGCCAGTTCTGCCACCGTATCACACATTTGAATTAGAAAATTAAAACCAATATTTATCCAACTCAATTTGTGAACCAATTCTACCAGAACCAGCTCGATACGATAAAAATTGACTGAGTTATGATTTTTTGAATATAAAATGGGTTAACATCTATCATAATTTTTCTGTGCGAACATACTTGATAAATCCATATATTTGGAGACTTTCTGAGTAGAAATGGATTCCTAACGTTATAGACAAAAATTTAGAGGACATCAAGACGGAACTTTGGCCACCAGAACAAGCTCAAAATGATGAACGATCTTTGAGTTATGAATTTTTGAATATCCATAAAACAATGAATCAACAGTTGAATTAATTTAACAACTTCAAAAGATAAAATACCCGGAGTTTCTTTTCTTCAGATAAATACTTTGATCACATGGAATGCATGTATGCATATGATAATGAAATGTAATGCAATTAGGATCATATGAAGAGGACACATTTTGGGGTACAACAACTTCCCCTATTCAATCTTCTTTGACCAGAGAGTGAGATTGGTGGAAGCCTTTCGAACAATCAAGGTGAAAGAGTATTGAATACTTAATAGAACCGTAAAATTTTCACTCTGAAGCCAGTCGGGTGAACGTATTTATGATTTATTCTTTTTGGATGCCCCCACTGACAAGTTTCGGCAGGTAATTGTTTGATATTCTCAAAGGATTTCCCCAGAGGAAAAAGAAGTTATTTTTCCTATCTGCCAAGGCAAACGATAGGTGGAAACAATGCTTAACCAAGTTGTAATACAGTGGGAGAATTGACTTGGTTTGTGTTTTATCGCAATTGTTGTAGATAGCAATAGTCGCCAATGACACTTCTTTTATCCAACAAGGAAAGGGTGAAAAGAACAAGAAAGACCTTTTAAGATTTTGAGTTCGGGGGGTAGATTATGAAAAGGGTAGGTGTTAGCACCTTTTTCATCCGTAGTTATCTACGTGCTCTTAATCGCTTAGCTCACTTTTTGAAAATTGCTTTGTGTTGTGTACTTGAAAATATTATGAAGAGTTTCAAATGTAAGGAGAAACTTAGTAATGATTCTCGTATATGTCCTCGAGAATGCGTACAAAGTGTTTTGAAAATATTTTGAAAGTGTTTATGTGAAAAGTTTTTTGTTTTGAAGAGCTTTGTGAGCAAGCGATTACGAGTATTTACCCACTCAAGGTCATTCTTGTATTTTTACTTCTCCTTTAGATAGCACTATCCGTGCCATTAGTTAGTAGGAATCCCTATCGTTGGATGTGAAGGGACAAGCAAGGGTCACCGTAAAGTCATCGAAGGCAACGGGTAAGGATGTTTTAGCAATTTTCATAAGGAACTAGATCATTTATCGAAAAGGCAATGTCGAAGGGTCGTCGAGGGACTATGATATTTGAATCGAGGGGATTTGCTAAGGCGTCCCAACTTTTGAGGGACATATGTGTTTTCTGAAAGAAACAAGGGAGGTTACCCTAGAGGTGTGAGTGTGCGAGTGATTTGTATTCAGTTATTTTATCTTTGAGATTAGGGTTTTCTATCGTCAGATTTTTATCTTTCCATGCAAACCCTAGTTACTAAGCAGTAAACATAAAATAATAAAAAGAGGTATAATGGGGAAAATAAAGGCAAAAATGTAAACCATAAACTATTACATCGCTATGGGGCAGTTACATAATAGTAGAGCGAAAAATAAAAACCCTAAGCTATTACAACCCGTAAACAGTTACATAATAGTAGAAAAAGGAAAATGACGAATAAAAATTAAATTCGTAAAACCTATACAGTCGATCTAAAAATGTGAAAGAAAAAGAAATGTTTCTTTGATGTTTTTTATGAAAAAAAGGTTTTTGAATGATGATTTAGAATAAACCTAAAAAAATAACTTAATTTTAATTAATAAAAGAAAAGTTAATCAATTAAGTTAATTAATAAAATTTAATGGTAAAAACCCAAAACCTAATTATTTTAGGGTTTATAAAAGAAAGGGTTTATGGTTTATGGTTAAGTGAATTTAGGGTTTAAGGGAAAATTAAGGGAACAAACAAACAACAAGGTTAGAAAGTAAAAAAAATAATACAATTGCCAGGGGTGGGTGTTGAACCTACACCCTCGGATCTTCTACCTAACATATTCACCAGTACGCCAAGCGCGTGCTTGTGTCAAAGGAATGGAATCAGCGTGCTATGTCATCTGCAAAACATGAAAATGTAAAAAAAACAAAACACAAAAAGGCATGGATCGAACCCACGCCTTTGTAGGGTTATTCCTTAACGCGCGCTGCCTTGCCACTGGGGTGGATACACATCCGGTATTATTGGTGAAATGAATTAAATATATATTAAAACCCATTAACTAGACTAGAGAAGTACCAGATCCCTAGCTCCGGTCGTCTTCTCCAGTGAGTATTTTTCTTGACCTGCAAAAACAACAAATATTAGAGGTTCCCAGGGACCCTACCCTCATAAATTGAGCCTTGCAATTTCAATAAGAGTGTTATTTTTGGTTAAATGTGTTGGTTTGTGAGATATAAAAAAAATAGCATGGATCGGTGTGAACATGGTAGTTCATGGTTCAGCCATCATGGGACTCATATGATGGGTTTTTCCAACATGTTGATACCTCATAAACACATTAGCAAGGCTAGTATGCGTAAAAACATAAAGAAACATAGAAATACAAATTCATGTAATGACGTAAAACCAACAATGTATGTTCATGCATTTCAGGCCTCATGGATCATCACAATCGATCCCTACTTACTCTGCAGTGTTTTTGGAAGTGAATAGCAAGGTTGGTTTGCCTCGAGAGTGGCTGCAATTAGGGTTTACAAGTTACCCTAGTTCTTTGATATTTTTGGAATTTTGGAGAGGTGTTTTCGTGTAAGAGTTCGTGTCATTTGATTTCTGAATTGATGAGAATATAAAAGCATGAATTAGGTCAAATGTTTATGGGCTTGGACCTTGTAAGAAAAGCCTTTGTTTTATATTTTGAATTTTGAATTTAAATTAATAAAAACAAAAAATAAATAAAATAAAAACCAAAGGGTGTGTATGAACAAGCTCTGAGGTTCATCTTGAGGTATAAAACACGCATGGACCTTGAATCATAAGCCCACTATCCCAAAAATTCAAGTTTGATCACTTTTGGTTTCATGCATTTTCTCAAAATTTCCATAATTTCACCAATCATAACTCTCTCAATTATTATCATTTGAAGGTGATCTTTGACTTTTTGGAAATATCAAGATGTCCTCTACAATCTATATTTTGATTATTTTTGTATTTGAATATTTATTCTTGATTTAAATTACCTTGACAAAAAGTGTCTTTTTGTTGACTTTTGAAATGACCTATAATGTTTTAGCCCATATCTCTTAAATGAAGCATTTTTGGGCTTGAGCTTAAACAGACAAAGTTATAGACAATTGAATTTCCTTAACAATTAACTTTGGTTGAGAAAATTTGATAAAGCATGTGAAAGTTATGCTTGGTCAAAGTTCAGTTGACTTCTCCTTAAGAAAACCCTAATTTGGCAACTTTTGACTTTTGATGAATTGAGAGTTTTCTTGATGAGTTATGATCAACCCTTGATCAAACGATGAATATGACTTCAAAATATTGATGTTGACCAAAAATCTTGAAATTTGACTGTATGTTGACCGTAATTGACTTTTTGTCCAATATAGTTGATTTTCAGTCATCTGAGCCATTGACTGGGCAAACTTGTGATGCAAGGCTTGAAACTTGGCATGAGGATACTTATAGACATATAAGAACCGATGACATCAACTTGATGCCTTAGAAACCCAATATTCCTTGATAAAAGTGAAACTCTAGTTGTGGATCCATTGCTTAGGAGGATAATTTATCTGATCAATTCTTTGAGCAATTGAGAACCGTAAGAGTATGAGGATTTACTTTGAATAAAATGGGAGGGAAAATTTTGGGGTACATTACAAGCATACTCTTAAAAGATGGAAAATCAAATATGAACAATATTTGAACAAACGATTGTTGAAGAATTGTATGTGATAATTATCTGCAACTCGGGGTTGCAAACTCGCGACTCAGCAGTCTGAGAAGAAATAAAATAACAAGTCAGGTGTTGGAAACTCACGACTCAGACATCGGAGCAGAAACCAAAGTGATAAACTCACGACTCAGAAGTCGTAGAAGAAACCAACTTACGAACTCGCGACTTAGAAGTCAGAGAGGAAATAGAATGACAAACTCACGACTCAGAAGTCGGAGAAGAAACGAATTGGAAGACTCACGATTTAGGAATCGAAGAAGAAATATAAATGACAAACTCATGATTCGGGGATTTGAGGAAGAAACAAATCTGACATAGTCACGATTTAGGAATCGGAGAAGAAACAAAAATGACAAACTCACGATTCAGGGATTTGAGGAAGAAATAAATCTAACATACTCACGATTTAGGAGTCGAAAAAAAAACACAAACAACAAACTCACGATTCAGGGACCGGAGGAAGAAACAAATTTGACAAACTCATGATTCATGGATCGGAGGAGAAACACAATTGACAAACTCATGATTCAGGGATCAAAGAAGAAACAAACTCGCAAACTCATGAATCATAAGTTGGATAAGAAACGAATTAGAAAACTCACGACTCAGAAGTAGGAGAAGAACAAATTAGAAGACTCACAATTTAGGAATCAAAGAGGAAAGGAATTAGAAAACTCACGACTCAGAAGTCAGAGAAGAACAAATTGGCAGACTCGGGATTTAGGAATCAGAGAGGAAACGAATTAACAAACTCACGATTCAGGATCAGAGGAGAAATAAATCTGACAACCTGAGATTTTAACGTATGTCAGGTAGAGGAAAGGCATACAGATGGAAGAGACTAGCCATAGATAGAATCTTAACAAAGATGTCACAAATATATGTTCGGAGTTTGTAGCTAACATACCACAGAGACTAACTGAAGAAAGTCTTAACAAATATATCAATGATACATGTCTGGAGGAAAGGACATATTTGTCAGATATCGAATAAACATGCCCGAAGTTGGTAGCAGACATAAGGAAGATATTGGGTACATGCCAAGTAAAATTAGACATATACAAACAAGGAAGAGACCGATCGAAGAAGGCTCTAACAAGGAGTGCTAACCGCAAATAGACTCTTGGAGAAAGAACACAGATTGAAAGCGAACAAGGGATAAAAATAGACATTGACTGTAAATAGAACGCCGATCCAAGGTGAACTTACAAAGAAAAAAGACTACCCGAAAGGGACTCTGGACAAGGATTTCTAACCTATGTTTGGCTTTTAAGAAGGTATTGATGTTTGCAAAAGCATAAGAACTACCCTCAGGCCGAAGATGAGGTATAATTCCCCAAGAGTAGCAACTATCTGAATTGTCACAGACCAAGTATGGATACTCAAATACTTGAGAAGCGAGAAAGGTTATACACCAACTCTTACTTGTACTCTAATTGCAAAGGCAAACACGAGCATAAATACCGCAACAAGAGCTTTTCAAAAACCGAGACGCTTAGTATATGAATTGGGCGATGGATTTGTGAGAATCTGACACGAAGTTAAGAATGCTTGCAGATAGAAAAACCAATAATATATGTCTTGAGGAGAACCTGTGGAGAATACCACTTGGGATTTTTGATGAAGCATGTGAAAGTTATGCTTGGTCAAAGTTCAATTGACTTCTCCTTATAAAAACCCTAATTTGGCAACTTTTGACATTTAATGAATTGGGAGTTTTGAGTTATGATCAACCCTTGATCAAATGATGAATATGACTTCAAAATGTTGATGTTGACCAAAAATCTTAAAGTTTGACTGTATGTTGACCATAATTGACTTTTTGTCCAATATAGTTGATTTTCAATCATCTGAGCCATTGACTGGGCAAACTTGTGATGCAAGGCTTGATACTTGGCATGAGGATACTTAGAGACATATGAGAACCCATGACATCTACTTGAGGCCTTAGAAACCCAATCTTCCTTGAGATAAGTGAAACCCTATTTGTGGATCCATTGCTTAGGAGGAGAATTTATCTGATCAATTTTTTGAGCAATTGAGAACCCTAAGATTATGAGGAGATAATTTGAAGAAAATGGGAGGGAAAATTTCGTGATACAATTGCTTCCCTTGTTCAATATTATTAAACTTGAAGAGTTATATTGACATGTTCGCCATTCGTGATCAGAAGGTAGAAGAGGATTGGACACTTAAGTGCCCGAAAATTTGCACTCGCATGTGTGTGGAGTAACACCTGGTTGATAATACTGCTTGAATGGGCTTAAAGATGCCATTCTGAGAGATGAGAGAGTTTCGTCGAAGATGGGCTTATAAATTCTCTTCAAAGTAATTGTTGATAGGAGTGTCAGAGTGAGTCTATGCTTGACTGTATCTGAAGAATGATTTTCAGGACGACTCTCTGGGGAAAGTGCTTAAGTAGCTATTTGTCAGATTTAGTCTCCGAGGAAAATGCTTGTCATTTAGATAGCCGTCCCATCCTGTTTCGATAATTGATCTATAATCTATTTTTGTTGGTAAACTCGTCCTATTTCAGGAATTCATACCACCTGGCCATGTCGATAGTTGCCACATCCTATTTCGGGAATTAATCTTTGCCTGGTTATATAGATAGTTTCCCCCTCCTGTTTCGGGAATTAATATTTTCCTGATTATACAGATAGTTGCCCTGTCTTATTTCAGGAATTAATTTAGGACCTGATTTTTATCGGTTGTATAGACAGTTGCCCTGTCTTGTTTTGGGAATTAATCTTGGACCTGCTTTTTATCGGCCGTATAGATAGTTGCCCCGTCTTACTTCAAGAATTAATCTCTGACCTATTTGTTGTTGGTAAACTCGTCCTGTTTTGAGAATTCATACGGTTTGGTCGTTTAAATAGTTTCCTAGTCTTGTTTCAGGAATTAATCTTTGACCTGTTTGAAAATTGCTGATGATATTCGTCTGTTTGCAGACTAACCTGAAAGAAATAAAGTTAGTTTTGTGCAATGTCATGATGCATGTAATGCATTGCATAATGGTGCTCTCAAAATAAATGAGAATTCTATATGTTTTTTGTATGCATATGTTATGATGTTTTGTAAATGATGTATGGATATGATATGTCGTTGAAGCATATTGGTAGCTTCGTGTAACATTTTTGGCTAGGGAAAGTAAATCCCTGAATGTTGTTGGGGTTGAAGAATATGAATATTCAATCTTGTTTATAATGTCTATGCTGGGGATTCCTGCTTTCTGTTTGAGGATACTCCGCTGGGAATGTTTGACACCTGCTTAGGGATAGAAGAGTTCAGGAACATTGGTCGTTCATCGCTCTACTGGGGAATTTAGTTTTTATATACCCTGAATGGGGATAAAAGAGATGGATAACCTTCTGAGGCATTGTCTGACCGAGTTTTCGATATGGATACCAACTCTTATGAGGAGGACAAAGTTAAATGATATTTGGCCCAATTTCAGATTCTGTAGCAACTTTTTGGGGATAAAAACCTTGACTATACTTTGCTGGAGAAGAGAATCTTGTCGGGGATTTGTAGTAATCAGAGAACTGGACATGCTGGGGAAATAAACCCTGCTGGGGAAATAAACCTTGTTGGAGAGATAAACCCTATTGAGGAAATAAACCCTGTTGGAGAATAGAATTCTACAGTGGATTTTACAATGTTGGAGAAATAAACTCCACTGGAGAATTAAATTCTATAAACTGTGCTGAGGGAATCATTTATGATGGTAATTGGAATTTCATAGGTTGTGCGGAGGAAGTTTCCATTGTATGTTGGGGGAATGATCAAACTTCCCTATATGCTAGGGGACCTATTGGGGGAGATGATCATGTGAACTGCTAGAAGATGCCCCAATTCCCGTCTGAAGGCACATTAGACTTGCCTGGGAATGTATTTCCGTCAGGAATGAACTTGTGAAGGTAACTCTGCAGGGATTTCCATGTGGGGGATTTGTTGATGACTTGAACGCTATCCCAACTCCTAGAGTCTTTAGTAAATGTTGGCCCATCTTCTTATGCATATATTTGTTAAAAGTAATCATATTCATATGCATATGTTCATTCAGTTTAGTCATTGGACGTTTTTCCAAACAAAACAGAGAAAGTAAAACAAATTTGGATTTTGAAATTGACTTTATATTGAAATTTTCCCTATAAACAATCAGTTTTGTACAAAGAGACATAAATCCTAATAAGAAGAAATCGTCATAAAATGAATAGAGTACAAAATAAAACAAAGAAAGACATCTATGTGGAAACAATCCCATCAGGTTTCAAATCTTCTAATTCCCCTATGTCTTCAAGCATCTCATCCCTTGCTGTCGGAAAAAGTTGACTGAATTGATCTACACTAATTGAACTTGCCGTTGATAATAAAGCTTGATGTAGGTAGATGATCCAATGGGACATAGTCATACGCTTTGATCCCTAATTTTTCCTAGACCGCCCTTTCGGGTTTTCAATCCATCGGGAAACCCTTTTTTTCCCAAGCCGCCTTTTCAAGTTTTCGACTTACCGGGTGTATAATATATATATATATATATATATATCCCTAATTTTTACCCGAAACCTTTTGGTTCGCCGGGATGCCCTTATTTTTGCCTAGGGTCTCCTTTATGCATAGTATTTTTTAACTATGTCCATATTCACAGGGTGCGGAAAATATTCACCACCCATGGTGGTAAATATCATTGCACCTCCAAAAAATATCTTCTTGATTACAAATATAACTTCGTATGTGGGAGTCCATTTTCCTCTGGGATCACCTTACAGTAGGATAATGCATTTTATTACCAAGTCACCCACCTGATATGCCCGATGTTTGACTTTCTTATTGAAGGATTTGATCACGCGCTTCTGATACATCTGACCATGACAAATATCCGCAAGCCTTTTCTCATCAATCAGATTTATCTGGTCCGACCTAGTCTGAATCCACTCGTCTTCGTCTAAATTCGTGTCTTTCATAATCCTTAGAGAAGGAATCTGGACTTCAACGGGTAAGACACCTTACATACCGTAGATTAGAGAGAATGGGGTTTCCCCAGTTGATGTCCTTGTTGAAGTCCGATAGCCATGAAGAGAAAATGGTAACATATAATTCCAATATTTATATGTCATTGTGATCTTCTGTATGATCTTCAAGATGTTCTTATTGGCGGTTTCAACTGCATCATTCATCTTCAGTCGTTACAGAGAAGAATTATGGTGCTTGATATTCAACTGCGTGCAGAGTTCTGTGATCATAGTTTTGTTAATATTGGTACCATTTTCCGTGAAAATCCTTTTGGAGATGCCATACCGATAAATAAGGTTATGCTTAATGAACCGGGCCACAACATTCTTGGTAATAGAGGAAAACGAGACTGCTTCAACCCATTTCGTGAAGTAATCGATAGAAACCAGGATGAAAAGATGCTCATTAGAAGCCGTAGGCTTAATCTCTCCAATCATATCAATGCCCCACATTGCAAACGGCCAAGGAGCAGTCAAGACATTCAGAGAAACCGGAGGCACATGTACTTTGTCAGCATAAATATGGCATTTGTGACAAGTTCTGGAAAGGCGATGTCAAACATTTTCCATGGTCGACCAATAATAACCCTCTCTCAAAATTTTCTTAGTCATCATGTGCCCACTAGAATGAGTACCAAAGACCCCTTCATGCATATCTTCCATAATCTTCTCAGCTTCCTTCTTGTCTACACAACGAAGCAGAGTCGAATCATGATTGCGCTTGTATAAAATTCTGCTGCTCAAGAAGAACTTAGTAGAGAACCTCCATAGAAATTTTTTGTCATTAATAGACGCCTCCTCAGGGTACTCTTGGGCTTCGAGGTATCTTTTCACTTCATGAAACCAAGGATTTCCCTCTACTCTGTCAGTATCAACCTTGTTGCAATGTGTCGGTTCATCCAATATCTCAATAGTAATTCAAGGTGCCTCGTTGTCCCATCTGACTTTGAATATATATGACATGGTTGCCAATGCGTCTGCCAAATGATTCTCTTCTCGTGGGATATGTTCAAAAGTGATTTCCTCAAAGTACAAAATTAATGTCAATACATGCTCCCGATAAGAAATGAGATTTGGATGCTTTGTATCCCATTCTCCCTTGATTTGAATGATGACTAAGGCTGAGTCCCCATATACATCTAAGAACTTGATTCTCATATCAATAGAAGCTTTGATGCCCATGATGCATGCTTCGTACTCGACCATGTTGTTGGTACAGTCAATGCAAAATATGGCGGTGAAGGGCGTATGGCAACCCTTGGGAGAGATAATCACAACACCAATTCTGTTACCAAGCACGTTGGAAGCTCCATCAAAAACCAAAGTCCATCGGGATCCCAACTCAGGTCCTTCATATGGTTCAGGTTCTTTACAATATGTAACTAGCATGATATAATCATCCGGGAACTCGAAATTCATAAACTGGTAGTCATCTACAGCTTAAAAAGCCAAATGATTCACCAATACACTTCCTTTGATTGCCTTCTGAGTGGTGTACTGAATGTCATATTCTATTAAGACCATTTGCCATCTGGCTATCCTTCCAGAGAGAGCGGGTTTCTCGAATATGTATTTTATAGGATCCATTTTAGAGATCAACAAAGTGGTATGAGTCAACATATATTGTCTTAGTCGGCGAGCAGCCCATGCCACAGCGCGACAAGTTTTCTCGAGCAGTGAGTATCTTGTTTCGCAATCCGTAAATTTTTTGCTAAGGTAGTATATTGCATTCTTTTTTCGACCAGACTCGTCAGGTTGCCCCAGTATACACGCCATTGAGTTCTCTAACACTATTAGTTACATGATCAGAGGTCTTCCTTCAACTGGTGGGATCAGAATCAGAGGTTCTTTGAGGTACTCCTTGATCTTGTCAAAAGCTACCTGGAAATCGTCGTTCCACTTCAACACTTGATCTTTCTTTAGCAAATTGAAGATTGGCTCATAAGTAGCAGTCAGATGGGAAATAAATCTGGAAATATAATTATGTCATCCCAAGAAACCTCTGACTTCCTTCTCAGTACGGGGATCATACATTTCTTAAATGTCTTTGACCTTGGCGGGATCAACCTCAATACCTTTACCACTGACAAGAAAGCCTAGGAGTTTACCAGATCTTACCCAAAAGGTGCAATTTTTTGGATTCAATCTCAGCTTTTACTTCTTCAATCTCTCAAGTAGTTTGTGTATGTGGTCGAGATGTTCTTCTTCAGTGTGAGACTTGGCTATCATGTCATTGACATAAACCTCTATCTCGTGATGTATGATGTCATGGAACAAAGCTACCATAGCGCGTTGAAAAGTTGTACTAGCGTTATTTATCCTGAAAGGCATTACCTTGTAGAAGAAAGTGCCCCACTGTGTGACAAAAGTATTCGTCTTCATGTCTTTAGGTGCCATCTTGATCTGATTATAACCTGAGAAACCATCCATGAAATAAAACACTTTATGTTGAGCAATGTTGTCAACCAGAACATCAATATGCGAAAGTGGAAAGTCATCTTTACGGCTGGCCCTGTTAAGATCCCTGTAATCTACACACATACGCACTTTTCCATCCTTCTTAGGTACTGGCACCACATTTTCAACCCGCTGAGGATAAGATGTAACAGCCAAGAAACCTGCATTAAACTGCTTCATAACATCATCTTTGGTCTTTTTAGACATCTCGGGACACATACGACGAACCTTTTTCTTTATTGGAGAACAACCTTCTTTCATCGATAGACGGTGAACCATAATATCAGTATCAAGCCGTGGCATGTCTTTGTATGATTAAGCAAAGATTTCAACATAGTCGCGCAACATCTGGATTAATCTATTCTTGATACTGTCCTCTAGATTGGCACCTATCTTGACCTCTTTCTTGTCCTCTTCAGTACCCAAGTTCAGAACCTTGATTGGCTCATCATGCGGTTGTATAGCTCTTTCTTCTTGCATTAACAGCCTAGCAAGCTCTCCAGGTACTTCACAATCTTCCTCACCTTAGTCCTCGGCTCGGTAGATCGTATTTTCAAAGTCATAAGTGGGAATAGCAGAATTGTTATCAATGGGATCCAGAGTGGATGTGGATCTACAATTTATTGTGTGAGTGTGTAAGAACACATAGCTATTTTGAAAGTGATAAAATAAAAGAAAGACAAAGAGAGCAAAATTTGAATGCAAAACGTCCAATGATTTATTGAATGAAAATATGTTAATGAAATGACAACCCTGACAAATGAACCGTTGTGCCCCAGGTAAAACACGAGGCTTAAAGTTATTATTTTAAAAATACATAACCAAACTTGAAAGCAATAAAATAAAAAGTAGCATTTACTCCTGACTAAAGGAGATTAATATAATGTCTTCAGTCTTCCAGTTGTTGAGCTCATTGCCGATGGTGGGAAAATCCAGCTGTCTAGGTCATAGTAACCATCAGCATCTTCTATCGTGTTGACTCCGTTGTTGCTGACACAGAATGATGGTCTTCTAGCACGATCACGACGAACAGCCCTTGAGCCTTCGCAGTGAAACCCAAACAAAGTTTTTCAGACTTGTAAGGAATGTCAGGAAGCTGACCCCAAGTAGGGCATCCACCTTCTTCTACTACAACTCTAGCATCCTTCAAAGAAGCCATTCTGGGAGGGACCTTAGTAACTTTAGGAATAGAAGAAACATCTTTTGTAGCGGTAGTTGTCCAAGGTATAACATCAAAAGTATGGCAGGGAGTTTCGATGAATTATCCATCCATATCAACATACTTGAATGAGTTGAAATGAATCACCATATACTCTTCTTCACCACAAACCGTAACAACCTTTCCTTTTATGGGATATTTTAGCTTTTTGTGTAGGGTTGAAGTAACAGCGCCTGCTCCATGAATCCAGGGGCGTCCAAGTAAACGAGAATAAGCTGGATTAATGTCCATCACGTAGAAGTTCGAATAGAATACCTGAGAACCTACTCTGATCAGAAGATCCACCTCTTCGTGTACCATCCTTTTTGAACCATTAAAGACCCTGACCATAATGCCATTGGGTTTCAGCACAACCCCTTCATAGTTAGCTCTGTCTAGATCACCCTTAGATATAACATTCAACGAGGAACCCATATCAACCAACACATGAGCTAAAGTAGTGCCCCTGCATTCAATAGAGACATGCATGGCCTTCTTATGGTTTCTACCTTTGGGAGTCATGTCGGAATCAGAAAAGCCCAGCCCATTATCAGTCGTCAGGTTAGAAACATAACTTTCAAATTGATCAGCAGAGATTTCTTGCCGCACATGTTCCGATTTCAAGAACTTCACCAAAGCCTGGGCATGGGCTTCAGAGCACAATAACAGGGATAACATGGAGATCTTTGAGGGACTCTGCCCCAACTGTTCAATAATCTTGTAATCACTTTTTTGGATAATTTTTAATACCTCCTCCAACTACTTCCTAGAGGTATATTCAGCTATAACTTCTTTAGGTGCCTTCATCTGGGCAGGCTCTTTCATTTGCTCTTTTCCACGAGTCTCAGTAATTGACTTGGTAGCGGTGACACAAACTAGTGTGGCGACAGTCTTCAGAGAGATTTCTGGTGATAAAACCCTTTCGCTTCTATAAACCTTATTGGTCCCAACAATATTGTCAATGTTGGGATCAACAACTTCAGCACCTTCATTCTCAACCGTCTATGGCTTTTGCTTGGTGCCATGGTAGTAGACGTCAGCTTCATAATTCCAAGGGACTGCTTTGTCCGAGGAATATGGAATAGGTCCGGGTGCAGTGATTATCAGGGAGCAACTCTGGGTTTAGCAGTAATCTTTATAGGACCCTTGGAAGTGATCCTGATAGAAGTTCCAGAAATTAGAGATACCACTTCATGCTCTAAGTCTTGAAATAAATTCTCAACAGCAGGAATCTTCTCAACTAGAATCATGTGGTTATTCATCAGACGCCGAATACCTTCTTTCAACAGTTTGCAGCCATTGGGTTGGGTTGCGTAGCAGTAACACCTTTCAATACAACCCAAAATAAACCGGCTTATAACATATTGTTCTTCACAATTAGGAGGAAGTAATCAATTCACTTACAGTAGAAACATATGGAACATCATCAATTGCATTAATTCCTTTATCATGCTTAGGCATAGGTGCAGTAATTACATTGGGGGTCTCGGGAGGATCAAATTCAATTTTTTTATTGTCAATCATGTCTTGAATTTTGTTCTTCAAAGCCCAACAACTATTGGTGTCGTGCCTGAGGCTATTAGAATGGTAAGCGCATCTTACATTAGGATTGTACTTGGGGGAGGAAGTGTTGGGATTCTGAGGCGAATCTCTTAACGTTATCAACTCTTCCTTCAATAGATGTTGTAATGCCCGGGATATTGGCATGTTGATCTTAGTAAATTCTCTCATGGGTGTGTCTGACCTATGTTGATTTCCCTGTTGTTGTTATTGTTGTTTCACAAGCGTAAGATTAGAAATTAGCACTGCCCCCACAAATTGGTTGCAATCACTTCTAGCATGACCCTTATGGACATACACAACATTGGTTTCCTTCTTTCTGTTGAACGTCTTCTTCACAAAACTTGAAGACATAGCCACTTGAATCTTTCCACTTCTAATTCCGCTTTTAACATGTTCCCCATTTAATATCAGCTCGGTGAAACCAGATGAAGAACTTCCGATCAAATGATTAAGGACAGGTCATGTCAAAGTTCCCATAAACATATCAACTAGCTCCCCCTTAGACAAAGGAGGTTGAACTCTTCCATCTAGATCCCTCCATTTCTGGGCATATTCCTTAAAGCCTTTGTTCGAGCCCATAGTCATACTTTGTAATTGCACACGGGTTGGTGCAAGATCAACATTATATTAGTATTGTTTGTAAAAGGTAGCAGCCAAGTCTTCCCAAGTACAGATGTTGGTTCCTTCCAGTTGATAGAACCATTCTAATTGTGTCCCCGACTAGCTCTCTTGAAATAAGTGTACCCATAACTTCCTATCGGATGTATGGGGTTGGATCTTCCGAACATAAGACCTCAGATGCAACTTAGGACAAGAGACACCATCATACTTTGCAGAAGTAGGGACCTTGAACTTGCGAGGGATAACAACCCCAGAAATAAGACCTAACTCTTTAAAATCCAACCCAGGCACTCTCTGGATCTCCATAGCATTGAGACGATCTTCCAGATGTTTGTTTTTATCATCAGCAGGAGGGTATTGTTTGTCTGAATAGTCTGCTTCTTCTTCATCATAACCCTGGTTGTTATTCTCCTCAGCTTTCACACTCTTATCATCTTCTTCTTGGTTATCATCTTCATTTGATGGGACCTCAAAATCTAGAGCCCTTCTGACCGGACCATTGAACGTTCTACCCATATTAAGAATGACAGTTGGTTTTTTAGTCTTTTTCTTCCCCTCATTAGTGATGAGGGTCTTCAACCTGTCCTGTCCCTTGGCTAAGTTCAGGAACATTTGTTGAAACTGAGTGTTCTGAGCTTAAAGTTATTTCACGGTTTGTTCGAGAGCCATCTTTTACTAAAATAAATAACAAGGAGATGAGAAAACCTGTCTTGGGAATACCTGCTATGATATGATGTGTATGATATGGGAATGCATATGCAACGTTTTCAAGGATCTCACGGGATAAACAAAGAGGAAATGTTAGAAGTTAAGTTTGGCTGCAGCTTTGATTGAAGAACTTTGCATCTTTGAATGTCCTTCTATGAGAATCGAGCTCACCATGTCGAGTGGGTCCTAGCCTTTGACTCAAAAGAATGCACTTCGGTCTTTGATGGAATCTGGTTAGAGGAAAATAAATCCTCTTTCCCCTTTCTAGACGTCTGGTTCATGATAAACCTGCACCACAGGTCCCTGAGATCCTTGAAATGGTTAATAAAATTTTTATGGTATGATGTTATGATGTCATGATCTCATGTTTGAACAGATAACAAACACAAACAAAGCACACAAGAGCCTTAGGTTTAAAGGCTCGCGTGAGGTTCATAAGTAAGTATCCTTTTGAAGTTCAGTTGGCTCAACTTGTCCTAAGAATAGTAACCAGGTTCTAGGAGTCTCATATCACGAATCTTTCTTGAAGGTTTTATTTTAGTACAGCAACTGATTTGCCACCAAAACATCATACGAGTCAAATCTCAATAAGTGTAGCATTGAGTATTAATCAACTCATGACTACACCAAAGTCGACCATCTCACTACCTTCTAATGGCCAAGTTGGGTCAATTAAGGTTCTAAAAGTCAGTTAGTTCTTATGACACCATGCGATAACCTAGTGTTCTCCTCGACTGACTCAAGGGACACCCGTAAAAACCAAAGTATCTCACTAACATAGCCATCACTTCAACCATATCAGTCTATGCTATAAAATTTCCATGATCTATTTCTACTTACCTAAGGTATCGCCAGATCCGGGTGTAGGATCTTTGCAAGAAATAAACCCGAGAAATCCTCAAATATAAAGCAAAAAAGGAAAACAAAAAGTGATCTAACTCTAAGGTAACCCCTCTTTTTAAGTCCCCAACAAAGTCGCCAGTTGTGTAATACGGTGGGAGAACTGACTTGGTTTGCATTTTTTTGTAAATGTTGCGGATAGCAAGAGTCGCCACTGACTTTTATTTTATCCAACAAGGAAAGGGTGAAAAGAACAGGAAAGACTTTTTAAGATTTTATGTTTGGGGGGTAGATTATTAAAAGGGAAGGTGTTATCACCCTTTTCATTTGTAGTTATCTACGTGATTTTAATCGCTTAACTCACTTTTTGAACATTATTTTGTGTTGTGTATTTGAAAATATTTTGAAAAGTCGCCAATGTAAGGCGAAAAATTATAATGATTCTCGTATCTATCCTCGAGAATACGTACAAAGTGTTTTAAAAATATTTTGAAAGTGTTTATGTGAAGATTTTGTTTTGAAGAGCTTTGTGAGCAAGCGATTACAAGTATTTACCAACTCAAGGCAATTCTTGTATTTTTCCTTCTCCTTTAGATAGCGTTATCTGTACCATTAGTTAGTAGGAAGACATATCGTTGGATGTGAAGGGACATGCGAGGGCCATCGTACAGTCATCGAAGGCAACTAGTAAGGATGCTTTAGAAATTTTCATAAGGTACTAGATCATTTATCGAAAAGGCAACGTCGAAGGGTCATCGAGGGACTATAATCTTTGAATCGAAGGACTTTGCTAAGGTGTCTCTACTTTCGAGGGACATGACTGTTTTCCAAAGGCAACAAGGGAGGTTACCATAGAGGTGTGAGTGTGCCAGTGATTTGTATTCAGTTATTTTATCTTTGAGATTAACGTTTTTTATCGTCAGATTTTTGTCTTTCCATGCAAACTCTAGTTACTAAGTAGTAAACATAAAATAATAAAAAGCGGTAAAGTGCGGAAAATAAAGGTAAAAATGTAAACCCTAAACTATTACATCACTTCGGGGCAGTTACATAATAGTAGAGCGAAAAAGAAAAACCCTAAGCTATTATAAACCATAAATAGTTACATAATAGTGGAAAAAGTAAAACTACGAATAAAAATTACATTCACGAAACCTATACAGTCGTTTTAAAAATGAGAAAGAAAAAAAAATGTTTTTTTGATACTTTTTATGAAAAAAAAGGTTTTTGAATGACGATTTAGAATAAACCAAAAAAATCAATTAATTTTAATTAGTAAAAGAAAAGTTAATAAATTAATTTAATTAAAAAAATTTAATGGTAAGTGGTTTATGGTTAAGTGAATTTAGGGTTTAAGGGAAAATTAAGGGAAAAATCAAAGAACAGGGTTAGATAGTAAAAAAAAAACAATACAATTGTCAGGGGTTGATGTTGAACCCACACCCTCAACTCTTCTGCCCAACATATTCACCATTTCACTAAGCATGCACTTGTGTCAAAGGAATGGAATCAACGCGCTATGCGATCTGAAAAACATGAAAATGTAAAAAAACCAAAACACCAAAAGGTAGGGATCGAACCCACGCCTTTGTAGGATAATGCCTTAACGCATGCTACCTTGCCAATGGGGTGGCTATACATCCGGTATTATTTGTGAAACGAATTAAATATATTAAAACCCATTAATTGGACCAGAGAAGCGCCGGAGCCCTAGCTCCGGTCGTCTTCTCTGGTGAGTCTTTTTCTTGACCTATAAAAACAACAAATATTAGAGGTTCCTAGGGACCGTACCCCTCTAAATAGAGCCTTGCAATTTCAATAAGAGTGCTATTTTTGGCTATAACATGTTATTTTGTGAGATATAACAAAAATAGCATGGATCGGTATGAACATGGTAGTTCATGGTTCAGCCATCATGGGACTCATACGATGGATTTTTCCTACATGTTGTTACGTCATTAACACATTAGCAAGGTTAGTATGCATAAAAACATAAAGAAACATAAAAATGCAAACTCGTGTAATGATGTAAAATCGGCAATGTATGTTCATGCATTTCAGACCTCTTGGATCATTGCAATCGATCCCTACTTACTCTACAGTGTTTCTTGAAGTGAATGGCAAGGTTTGTTTGCCTCGAGAAAGGTTGCAATTAGGGTTTACAAGTTTCCCTAGTTCTTTGATACTTTTGGGATTTTGTAGAGGTGTTTTTTGTAAGAGTTCATGTCGTTTGATGTCTGAATTGATGAGAATATATATAAGCATGAATTAGGTCAAATGTTTGTGGGCTTGGACCTTGTAAGAAAAGCCTTTCTTTTATCTTTATAATTTTGACTTTAAATTAATAAAAATCAAAAAATAAATATAATAAAAACCAAAAGGGGGTGTATGAACAAGATCTGAGGTTCATCTTGAGGTATAAAATACGCATGGACCTTGAATCATAAGCCTAATAGCCCAAAAATTCAAGTTTGATCACTTTTGGTTTCATGCATTTTCCCAAAATTTCCCAACTTGCACCAATCGTAACACTCTCAATTTTTATCATTTGAAGGTGACCTGAGACTTTTTGGAAAGCTCAAGATATGCTCTGCAGTCTTTTTATTTTTTATTTTTGCATTTGAATATTTTTTCTTGATGTAAATTTCCTTGACCAAAAGTGTCTTTTTGTTGACTTTCGAAATGACCTATAATGTTTCGGCCCATATCTCTTAAATGAAGCATTTTTGGACTGAGCTTAGAGAGTCAAAGTTGTAAAGAATTGAATTTCCTTCAAAATGAGATTTTGTTGAGAAAATTTTGATGAAGCGTGTAAAAGTGTTGTTTGGTTAAAGTTCAGTTTACTTCTCCTTAAAAAAACCCTATTTTGGCAACTTTTGACTTTTGATGAATTGGGAGTTTTCTTGATGAGTTATGATCAACCCTTGATCAAATGATGAACGTGACTTCAAAATGATAATGTTAACCAAAATTCTTGAAGTTTGAATGTATGTTGACCATAATTGACTTTTTATCCAATACCGTTGATTTCCATTCATCTGAGCCATTGATTGGGCAAACTTTTGATGCAAGGCTTGAAACTTGGCATGAGGATACTTAAAGACATATAAGAACCCATGACATCCACTTGAGGACTTATAAACCCAATATTCCTTGAGAAAAGTGAAACCCTAGTTGTAGATCCATTGCTTAGGAGGAGAATTTGTCTGATCAATTCTTTGAGCAATTGAGAACCCTAAGAGTATGAGGAGATACTTTGAAGAAAAATGGGAGGGAAAATTTTGGGGTAAAACACAAGCGTACTCTGAAAATATGGACAATCAAAGTGAAGATTCACAGACGAAAGACACCATAAAAGATGAACAGAAGTTGAACAAATGATTGTTGAAGAATTGTATGTGCTAATCATCTACAACTTGGGGTTGCAAACTCGTGACTCAACAATCTGAGAAGAAATAAACTGACAAGTCAGGGGTTGGAAACTCACGACTTAGAAATTGGAGCAGAAACCAAAGTGATAAACTCTTGACTCAGAAGTCAGAGAAGAAACACACTTACAAACTCTTGACTCAGAAGTCGGAGAAGAAATAGAATGACAAACTCATGACTCAGAAATCAGAGAAGAAACAAATTGGAAGACTCGCGATTTAGGAATCAGAGAAGAAATGCAAACGCAAAACTCACGATTCAGGGATCAGAGGAAGAAACAAATCTGATATATTCACGATTTAGGAATTGGAGAAGTAACACAAATGACAAACTCAAAATTCAGGGATAGGAGGAAGAAACAAATCTGACATACTCACGACCTAGGAATGGGAAAAGAAACACAAACGACTAACTCACGATTCAAGGATCAGAGGAAGAAACAAATTTAACAAACTTGCGATTCAAGGATTGGAGGAGAAACACAATTGACAAACTCACAATTCAGGGATCAAAGAAGAAACAAAAGTGATAGACTCGCGACTCAGAAGTCGGAGAAGAAACAAACTGGAAAACTCACGACTCAGAAGTCGGAGAAGAAATAAGTTTGATAACTCACAACTCAGAAGTCGGAGAAGAACAAATTGGAAGACTCACGATTTAGGAATCAAAGAGGAAAGGAATTAGAAAACTCATGACTCAGAATTCAGGGAAGAACAAATTGGCAGACTCACGATTTCGGAATCAGAGTGGAAACAAATTAACAAACTAACAATTCAGGATCGGAGGAGAAATAAATATGATAACCCGAGATTTTAACGTATGCTAGGTCAAGGGAAGGTATATAAATGGAAAAGACTAGCCAGAGGTAGACTTTTAAAAAAGATGTCACAAATATATGTTCGGAGTTGGTAGCAAACATACGACATAGACTAACTGAAGAAAGCCCTAACAAAGATATCAACGATACATGTCAAGAGGAAATGACACATATGTCAGATATCGAATAAACATGCCCGGAGTTGGTAGCGTACATAAGGAAGATATTAGGTACATGCCAGGTAAAATTATACATATACAAACAAGGAAGAGACCGACCGAAGAAGGCTCTAATAAGGAATGCTAACCGCAGATAGACTCCTGGAGAAAGAACACCGATTGCAGGCGAACTGGAGATAAAATAGACATTGACTCTGAATAGAATGCTTATCTAAGGTGAACTTACAAAGAAAAGAGACCAGCCGAAGGGGACTCTAGACAAGGATTACCAACCTAAGTTGGGCTTTTAAGAGGGTATTGATGTTTACAAAAGCATAAGAATTACCCTCAGACCAAATACGGGGTATAATTCCTCAAGAGGGGAAATTATCTAAATTGCCACATACCAAATATGGATACTTAAATACTTGAGAAGCAAGAAATGTTATACACCAACTCTTACTCGTACTCTAATTGCAAAGGCAAACATGGGTGTAATACGGTTGGAGAACTGACTTAGGTGTTTTGCATTTGATCACAATTGTTAAGGATAGCAAGAGTCGCAATCGAATTTTCTTTTATCCAATAAAGGAAAGGGTGAAAAGAACAGGAAAGACCTTTTGAGATTTTTCTTGAGTTCGGGTGGGTAGGTTATGAAAAGGGAAGGTGTTAACACCCTTTTCATCCGTAGTTATCTACGAGCTCTTAGTTGCAATATCAATTTTGAAAATGCTTTGTAAAATTTGTTTGTGTTTGTTTGAAAGTATTTTTGAAAAGTTCCTTCATTTATCCGAACTTTGTAATGATTCTCGTCTCTATAAGAATGTATACAAAGTGTTGACTTTTGAAAATATTTCATGAATGTGTTGGTGTGTTTGATAGATGTTTTGTTTTGAAACGTTTGTGAGCAAGCAACTACGAGCATTCTACCTACTCAAAAGAAAGTATTTGATCTTTTCCTCCTCTTTTAGATAGTGTTATCATACCATTAGTTAGTAAGAAACCTTATCATTGATGTGAAGGGACAGGCATGGGTCATCGCTCTGTCATAGAAGGCAACATTGTAGGATACCTTAGAAATTTGTCGTAAGGGACTAAGATCGTTTACCAAAGGCAACATCAAAGGGTTATCGAGGGGATAGGATCTTGTAATCGAGGGTCTTTACTAAAATATCCCACGTTCGAGGGACATGACTGTTTTTAATCTAAGGAAACAAGTGTGGGTTAAACCTAGAGGTGCATGTGTGCAAAGTGTATTGTTTTCATTTATTTTGTCTTGAATCAGGATTGTCTAATGTTTGGTTTTAAGTCTTTCCATACAAACCCTAATTACTAGTAATAATATGGAAAACGATAAATTGCGGAAATTAAAAGTCCTACGCTATTACAATATTTTGGGATGGGGGATACAAATTTACAAATGGGGATGACAAGTAAAATAAACCCTAATTAATATTACAACAAACTTGAATAATACAAAACAAAATATACAAGAATATAAAGATAATGTAAAAGAAAAGAAGATTGTTTTTATGGCTTTTTTGCATGAAAAGAGTTTTAATTACCCTAATTGATTTTAAAAGAAGTTGATTAATTAGAAACCTAAGGTCTAAGTTAATTTAATTAAAATAGAAAATTAAAGTGAAAATCTAAGTCTAAATTAACTTTTGAAAAAAGAAATTAATTTGTTAAAAAAATATTTTTAGGACTTTTTGCTTAAAGGAAATAAAATAAAGTGAAAATAAAATAATAAATTTTATTTTAAGTATTTTAAAAAATATATTTTTTTGTATAAAAATAATAATAAAAGAAAAGAAAAGAAAATCAAAAATAAAATATGAAGTTAGGGGGTTTGAAATGAAAATGGTTGGTTAGAAAGTAAAAGAGTTTGGTGTTAGGCCTAAAACTATTTTGTTTTAGTCAGAAAAATAAAATAAATAAAATAAAAAGATATTTGGGCTTGCTACTGTTAAGTAAACAAGGGGTGTTAGAGGGAGAAAAAATGTTGAGGCCTATATGCTGGAGGCCCAGGCGCGCTGTTTGAACAAAAAGGAACAAAAATATGTGAGAAAAAATAACAAAATGGGACGCTGGGGCTCGAACCCCGGTCCCCCTATACCAATGCCTTATACGCGCTTCTCCTATCACTGGGGTGCCTGTTTCATCCGTATATAAAACATGTAGTAATTAATTTAAGATAAACCCAGCCCTAGTATTTTGAAATTCATCTTCAACCTTGCGCTCGTATCAGGATCAACAACACCATTGTTCAAATTTGTAACTTCCTTATTTCTCAACGAAATCAGGAAATGTAAGCATGAAAGTTATTGCATTTTTCACCACGAATCGAACCATGTAATTTCATAAATTATAAATCAAAGATGAATGAGAATTTATGTTGGTACCAAATTTAACCTAATTTTTTCTGTAAGTTCAACTTCAAAATTCTCTATGCTCAGACAATATAAATGAAATCTAAAGGCATGGTGAGTTTCAGGGATATGATGTCTACATTTCATCTTTGCAAATCAGATACAAATGATGCTTGTATGAAAATATAGAAGTTTAGAAAACTCACCCTGCAGATGGAGATTGTGTTTTGAGTTTGATCACACTTCAAGGTGTTGTAATAATCTGGTTAGCTTCACTGAACCTCCAGGAAGTTATTTCAATAGTTACTTTGAGCTGAGAGTGGCTGAATCGTGCTAGAGAAGTCAATGTGCAAGTGATTGATTTTGGTTATGGAGGGTAATGAAGTGTTATAGTTCCAAAATAGGGATGGGGATGAGTTATATTTAATGTAAGGAAGCTTTAGGATTTATTTGGAGAAGAAACACATGAGTGGATTATGAGATGGAAATTTTTGGGCAGAAAACGACAAGTTATGGAAGTTTGAATGAAATTCTGGTTTAAGAGTGTTTGAGGGAGTTTTTAGGCTTGCAAATTCATGTCCTTGTCTTGTAAACAATGTTTCAATTTATAGGAAAAGGTTTGAGAGCTTGATGTGGCCAGAAACAAAAAATCACATGTTGTGTTTGCTTGACTTGTTTTTGAACAAGCTTGACAAATATGGTTTCAAGGAAAGGTACAAGGCTTATAAGGTGTCTAGAAACTTTAAACATGCTTGCTCTTATCTTGTAGATGAAGCTTGTGCAGAAGGAGCAAGTGCAAACCTCAAGACATGTTGACTTTGTGATTAAAGCAACTTTTCAAGAATGGCAATGATGCCTTTGTGCCATAAATGGAAAATTGGCTTGGACAAAGGTTCAAAAACTTGGAAAATGGCTTAATTAGTTATGTAAACATACGATCATGGATAGTTTTTCAAGTTAAAAGGCCTGCAAAGCAAGATTATGCAGCGTGGTTGGATATTCGGTCAAGCGTTCATCCTAAAAATGACTTGTAATTCAAGAATGAATGCCCAACTTCTTATCTTCAATTCTCTTAGCTCCAGAATGATATCTTAAAGTTCTTGGACATTTTGGAAAGCTTGAAACACTGTCCACAACTTTAATGTTGACCATTTTGGCTAAATCATCTTGGATCTAGGTGAAAATTGGCCAAGAAGTTAGGTCAAAAATCTACCTAAACTTATCAAAATTTTCACTAAGTGTTTTATAAAAAATGTCATGATTTCATGGGCTTATATCTTCAATTCTAAGAAATTTTTGGACATCAAACCTCTAATTAAAAGTTGTAGAATTCATAAAGATCTAAAACTTTCATGTTGAAAGTTTTCTGTGAATCATCTTTCATCTTTGTGAAAAGGGGTCATGAAGTAATGAATTTATCAAGCATAAAATGTACTTAGAACCTTGACTTTTTATGGAATTTCTTGATTATTATGGACCAAGTTTGATATTTTTGAATATCTTGATATTTGAAAATCAATGTTGACCAAAAAGTCAAAGTTTAACTTTTGGTGTAACAGTTGTCTTTTTCCTCAGTTGATCAAATTTCAACTATCAATTATTTGATCTGTAGAAATGATTTGAGCATAAAATTAGGTCAAGATATTGTTTTTGAATTATTAAGGTCATGCTTCAAACCATTAGGTCATGTATTAGGTCAACAGTCAAAAATCAATCATTCTCAATCAAAACCCTAATTTGTACCATTTTGCCCCTTTGATGATTTGAACACTTTTCTTGAGGAATTGTGATTCAAGCTTGATCAATTGATGAATATGACTTAAAGATGTTGATATTGGACAAAAATATTGAAGTTTAACTGTAGGTTGACCATAATTGACTTTTTATCCAATACAACTCATTTTCAGTCATCTAATCAATTGATTGAGCAAAATTGTGATCCAAGATTTGAAACTTTGCATGAGTATTCTTAGAGACCCATAATGAACCATGAAAGTCTTTTGAGGCATTAGAAATCCAATATCCCTTGTGAAAATAAAAACCTTAAGTCGTGGCCTCAATGCTTAGGAGATGAGTTTGTCTGATCAATTCTTGAGAATCCTTGAGCATTAGAGATCCTTTGTGAGAAATGTCTTGAGAAAAGAGAGGGAAAATTTAGGAGTACAACAGATGCCCCTGTTCAATCTTCTTAGACCTGAAGATTTAGATTGGTGTGTCAGTCATTCATAACTTGAAGGTGGAAGATGACTTAACACTAAAGTGCCTATAAATTTGCACTCCTTTGTGTATGAACTGATCTTGTTGGTTGATTATATCGGAAATGGGCTTAGAGATGCCATTTAGGGAGGTGACGGATATGGGCTTTCCAGGATGATCCTCTGGGAAAGATGTTTGAGTAGCTGCTTATCACAAAGATAGTTGCCCCATCCTGTTTCAGGAATTGATCTTTATCTGACCGAAGAGAAATAAAGATAGTTTCCCCATCCTGTTTCGGGAGTTAATCTTCAATCTATTCATATAGATAGACGCCCTATCCTATTTCGGGAATTGATCTACAATCATTTTGTTGGTAAACCCATCCTGTTTCGGGAGTTCATACCACTCGGTGATAAAGATAATCTCCCCACCCTCTTTTGGGAATTGATCTTTATCTGACCAAAGAGAAAGAAAGATAGTATCTTCGTCCTGTTTTGGGAGTTAATCTTCAATCTTTTCATGTAGATAGTCGCCTCGTCCTGTTTCGGGAATTGATCTACAATCAGTTTGTTGGTAAACCCATCCTGTTTCGGGAGTTAATCTTCAATCTGTTCATGTAGATAGTCGCCCTGTCCTGTTTTGGGAATTAATCTACAATCAGCTTGTTGGTAAACCCGTCTTGTTTCGGGAGTTGATCTTTATCTGACCAAAGAGAAAGAAAGATAGTTTCCTCATTTGTTTCGGGAGTTAATCTTCAATTTGTTCATGTAGATAGTTGTCCCGTCCCGTCTTGGGAATTGATCTACAATCACCTTGTTCTTCACAGATAGTTGCCCTGGCTTGTTTCAGGAATTAATCTGGAACCTGTTTTTTGTTGGTCGTGGAGATAGTTGCCCCAGCTTATTTCTGGAATTAACCTCTGACCTGGTCATAAATATAGTTGTCATGTTTTATTTTAGGTATTAAACTTTGAAATTATAGTATCAAATATGTGATGTCAAATAAGATGTCATGACACAAATATCAGAGGAACAAAGTAAAGTGCAACACTAATAAATGCAGTAAAAAACACAAGGTATTGTTAACCTAGTTCAGTGTACAACAACACCTACTCTGGGGGCTACCAAGTCAGGGACAAATCCACTAAATAGTATCAACTCATAGACCCTCAGTAAATAACTTGTTTTTGATCTAATCACTTAATCACTACCCATGCTATACTTCTACCTAAGACTCGCCTAGGTATAAGGCCCTCCACAAATACCTTCAATCAATTACAGTGAAGAAAAAACAGAAATAATAAGTTTAAAAACTTCAATCATTCAATGCTTAAAAGCTTATGAATGGTACACAATTAACAATCCAAATAACAACACAAGTATTAAATCAATACTAGAGTGTTTCGCAATTAAAAGACTTAGACTTCTAAAGTAGAAAGAAAGTATTCTTATTCAAAAGTTCCAGTAGTCTGAATAAGGAAGTAGGTCCTTATATATGCGCATCAGTGGGCTTGTGCTGAAAAACAAATATTCAAATATTTTGAATATTTCCATGAAAACAGGCCAAGATATAATCCATAAAGATGATTCAAATAGAAAAATATTCTTCCATATTTTTCGTAGCCTATGAGTCACAAATCCTAAATTATGGTGCACAGGAAATCAGGAAACAGAAAACTTAAACTGATATTGGGCTAAGTTCAGTTCAGGAGGAAGATGTCAAGACATCTGCTTTGACATAATTCAAAATAGTTTTTCTTCAAATGTTAAGAAATTTATCAAATCATTACCAAGTCATTGTTTTACCGAAATTGCTGCCAACAAACACTTACAACCCTCCCCCCCCCCCCCCCCCCTTGGCAAATTTTGGCTAAAACATTATTAGAGCATTATCAGAGCAATAGCATAAGCAAAGCAAGCAAAACAAAAAAACTCAATTAGCAGTTAGCAGTTAGCTGTTAGCAAAGGAAGATGTCAAAACATCTTCTAAGACATGAGGCTCCCCCTCAATCAGTGGTCAGTGGTCAGTCAGTCACTTAGCAAAGGAAGATATCAAAACATCTTCTAAGACATGAGGCTCCCCCTCAAGTATTAAGCTCCCCCTCAATCAGTGGTCAGTCAGTGGTCAGTCAGTCACTTTCTCTCCCCATTTTTAGTCATAATATGCCAACTAAAAGGATGCATTCAAGAGTGTATCAGTAATTTAGGTACAAACCAAAGAAATCAAATATCAAGCACATGCAAGTACCAAAAAATAACCAAAGGGTTCAGATAAATAAACATCAAATAGTCTAATTATCATCGGGATCAGTAGACTTGGATGAGTCAGAACTTCCTTCCTCACTAGAATATCCTTCTTTAGAGCACACTCTATCATCAAAGTTATTGTCCTTTTGCACCTCCTTGATCATCTTCTCAAAAGTTAGCTTCCTTGCTGAGCTAACTCTGATCACATCATCTAGTTCTTTGCAGGCTTCTTTCAATTCAGTGATCATGTCATTCTTGGTGGAGGTCTTATTTTCAACAGGTGCAGATGTCAAAATAATGTCTGGGACATATTTTCCTGAAAAAAGCTTAAAATGAAGAGTCAAAGCAGACTCCCTCTTGCACACTACATCATTACCACTTAAAATCCCAGGATGCTGATTAAGGATAATTCCATAGATAAGGGAAGGAAAGGAAATGGGCATCTTAATGGCACAAGTTCCTGCATGCTTAATAGTCTGATCAAAGATGTAAGTACCATAATCAAGCAATTTATTGTTTCCAACAGCATACATAAACTTTCCTAAGCCAATAGTGATGGTTGAAGTGTGATTTGTAGGAACCCAATTTGCAGCTCTAGTTCTGTGCAAAATACTATATTTCACACTAAGCTTGCTAATAGGAAGTTTATTTTTCAAGAAACACTCACTCACTTGATTAGCAGTGATGGCTCTGCACACTTGATTATATGTCATTTCTAGCTCACAAAAGTCATTTTCAGTCCTATCCAGAATTCAATTTATGATAGCAGGGGAAAATTCTACACACCTACCCCTAACATACACCTTTCTATACTCCTTACTTTTATGATCAACACAGTCAACAAGAATATTAACAAGAAATTCCTTAAAAAGAGTCTCATAGCATTTGGAAAACCTGGTAACAGTTTTCATCAGTTCAGCATAAGATATCAGCTCCATGATTTCTTTGCATTCCAGAGCACCAGCTCCCAATTCTCTTTCCAGGGCAATTCTTCTTTGAAACACATACTTCCACTTTTCAGCATTCCCAACAGAATGGAAGGAAATATTGTCAAGGGGAGCATCAGGAACCCTAACAGAAATCTTCTTGATTGCAGACTTTTTGATAGGAGAGATGTCTTGGACATCTTGCTCGACATCATAGTCTGAGTCAACTTCTTCAACAAACATAACTTTCTTTTTACTTTTATGTCTTTTTACAGCACCATCATCATCATCAGTGGAGCTATCAGGTCTATATTTTCTTTTGCTAGAGGGAGGAACCACTTTACTTCCTGGCTTTGGGGGTCCATACATGATTTTCTTCTTGGTTGTCTTGGCAGGGGGTGTGATACTTGCATCCTTCAGTTTCCTGGATTTGAGCCTTCTTGCAATACCAGGAACCACATTAGTAGTGAGCTCATTGTGAGATAGCTCATCTATGTTAACTACATTTTAAGTATTTTGACCCTTTGCATCCTTGGAGGCAGCAACATCTTCCTTAGTATGAGAGTTCTCTTCAATATCTTGTTCAACATTTTCTTCTTCCACTTCCATTAGAGCAGAGATAGCAAGCTTCTGAAGTTTGCTTTTAGCAGCATCTTTCTTGAAGGTGGATGATTCAGCAACAACACTTTTTGGGTTACTTCCTTTGTCAGTCGGAGGAGGCATGCGAGCAAGAGGAGTAGAAATCCCAGACACAACAAAGCCTTCATTTAATACTGTCTACTAGTATTCTGATGCTTCTATCAACATTAACAATCTCTTCTTTTGTCCTATTTTCAGTAGCAGTAGAAGAGTTACCTTTATCATCTTTGGATTTCTTTACAGACGATGATCTGGGTTTCTTGACCTTTTTCTCAATAGGTGGGATGGTTGTTAGAGGAGTAGCATCAAGTACTCTGTCAGGGGAGCGATTTTCATGGAGGTTGATAGATTTTGAGGAGGACGGTGTATGATGTTGAGACATCTTTGAAGATTTTTGAGCAAGGAGATGAAGAATGACAAGGGTTATTTTTCTGTAGAGAAGAATGAAGAGTTTGTGAAAGTAGAAAGATGAAATTTTTTAGCATGTGGGAAACACTATGAGGCAGTCTTGTAATGATTTCTTTCAAAATTTTATTTGTTGGAAACATAAATAAAATAATATCATTTTAATGATATTCCCACACGCCCTTAATTTCTACAAATCTTCATATAGGAAAATCCCTAATTTTCTTCTTAAGTTCTCAAACTGATTAGCATCCAAGGCCTTAATGAAGACGTTAGCCAGTTCCAATTCAGTGGCTCCATGTTCTAAGGCAACAATCTTTTCTTCAACAAGCTCTCTTATGAAGTGATGACGAATATCAATATGTTTGGTCTTGATGTGTTGAATGGGATTCTTTGATATGTTTATGGCACTTATATTGTCACAGAATAATGTCATGATATCTTGTTTGACATTGTATTCTATTAACATTTGTTTCATCCAAACCAAGTGAGAACAACTGCTTCCTGCAGCAATATACTCAGCCTTTGCAGTGGTCAGAGACACACAATTTTTCTTCTTACTGAACCAAGATATGAGATTATTTCCCAGAAAGAAGCATCCTCCTGGTGTACTTTTTCTATCATCAGCACATCCTGCCCAATCAGCATCACAATAACCAATTAAGGCAGAACTAGATCCATGAGAGTATAGCATACCATAGTCACTTGTCCCATTCACATATTTAAGAATTCTCTTCACATGGTTGGCATAGCTAACTTTAGGATCAAATTGATATCTTGCACACACACCTACAGTAAAGGTAATGTCAGGTCTGCTAGCTGTGAGATATAGAAGGATGCCTATCACACTTCTGTAAAGACTTTGATCCACACTTACTCGTTTTTCATCTTAAGATAACTTCATATGTGTGGGAGCATGAGTTCTTTTGTGGATGGAATTTTCCATCCCAAATTTCTTTACTAAATTCTTGGCATACTTTCTCTGAGATAAAAATATGGAATCTTCCATTTGTTTAACTTGCAGACCAAGAAAATAGGTTAATTCACCAATAAGACCCATCTCAAATTCTGACTGCATTTGCTTGACAAAATGTTGAACCATCTCATTTGACATCCCACCAAACATAATATCATCAAAATAAATTTGTGCAATCATGATCTTCCCTTCTTCTTCCTTGAAAAAAAGGGTTTTGTCTATGCCACCTTTCCTGTATCCATTCTCACCAAGAAATTTTGTCAACCTATCATACTAAGCTCTTGGAGCTTGCTTTAATCTATAAAGAGCTTTCTTCAGTTTGTAAACATGTTTAGGGAAACTTGGATCAACAAATCCATTTAGCTGTTCCACATAGAATTCTTCATTCAGATAGCCATTTAAGAAGGCATTCTTTACATCCATTTGAAACAATTTAAATTTTAGTGTGCACGCAACTTCCAAGAGAAGTTTGATTCATTCAAGTCTAGCCATAGGAGCAAAGGTTTCATCAAATTAAACTCCTTCAATTTGAGTGTACCCTTGTGCAACTAACCTTGCCTTGTTTCTAATGACCACCCCTTTTTCATCAGATTTATTCTTGTACACCAATTTAGTGCCAATCATATTTGTCCCTTCAAGTCTTGGAACTAGATCCCAAACTTCATTTCTACTGAATTGTTCTAGCGCTTCCTGCATAGCATTAATCCATAACTCATCAGTTAGGGCCTCTTTGACATTCTTAGGCTCAATTTTTGACACAAAGCAAGAGAATGATATCCCATCTCTTGATCTGGTAGTAACTCCTTTATTTAGATATCCTATGATGAGCTCCTTAGGATGATCTCTCTAGGTTCTAATTGAAGGTCCTTTATTGAGATGACTAGGCTCAGGGTCTTCTTGAGGTGGATTAGAATCAATACTTCTGTCATTTGATTTTGTTGGAATATCAGACAAAGATGTTCCAACATCTTCTTCAAAATTCCATCCTCTATCATCGGTAATAACATTTATTGACTCCATCATAACTTTGGTTCAGGAGTTAAAAACTCTGTAAGCTCTGCTATTTGTAGAGTAACCCAGTGTTGTACCCCAAAATTTGCCCTCTCTTTTCTCAAGACATTTTATCACAAGTATTTATTAAAGTTCAAAGATTGCACAAGTATAATTGGAATTTTAATGCCCCACATAGTTTCCATGGATCATATTGGATTTTCAAACATCAAGTCAAAGAGGAAACTGTTGAAAGAGCAAAGCAGATAAATTTGAATTTTTTGAAATAATTGAGGAAAAGCAAGCTTCCTTTGATTCATACTAGCATCGATTGGGCATTGCTTTGATTCATGCTAGCTTCGACTGAAATCCTTCCTTCATTCTAGCTTTGACTGGGCAATGTCTCCCTTTGAAACAAATTGTTTTGATTCACAAAGTAGTGGCCTCTTGCATGCAAGCTTTGTTTGAACAATGGATATCTTCATACAAGCTTCGATTGGGCATTTGGCCTCCTATATTCTTGCCTTGATTCACAAAGCAATGGCCTCCGACATGCTGGCTAGCACTCACAAAGAAGTGGCCTCCTGCATACAAGCTTAGTTTGGACATTGGCTATCTTCATACAAGCTTCGATTGGGCATTTGATCCCCTTCGAGAAAGCTTTGGTCCACAAGCTTCATTTGGGAGTATGGCCTCCTACAGGCTTTTCTTTGATTCACAAAGCAATGGCTATCTTCATACAAGCTTCGTTTGGACAATGGCTATCTTCATACAAGCTTCGATTGGGCAATGTTTTCCTTCAAAGCAACCTATTTCGATTCATAAGGCAATGGCTCCCATCATGCAAGCATGCACAAGGCAATGGTTTCCCTCATGCTAGTACCCACAAAGCAGTGGCCTTTTTCCTGCTTGCTTCGATTCATAAGGCAGGAGTTTCCCTCATGCAAGCATGCATAAGGCAATGGTTTGCCTCATGCTAGCACCCACAAAGAAGTGACCTCTTTGCTGCTTGCTTCGATTCACAAGGCAGGAGTTTCCCTCATACTAGCAGGTGCAAGGAAATGACTTCCTTCATGCTAGCACCCACAGGGAATTGGCTTCTTTCACGCGTGTTTCAATTCACTGGGCAGTGGTTCCCTTTGAAACAACTTGTTAGATTCCACCTTTAAAAATATTCAACACACATAGTTTCAACACTATGACACACAATTGGTGGCCCATTCGAAGGATATGCATTGGTAGATTTGAAGGACATACATCAGTGTCCCATTTGAAGGACATATATTGGTGGCCCATTCGAAGGACAAACATTGGTGGCCCATTTGAAAAACTGCAAGTGGTGTTGTGATACGGTGGCAGAACCAACTGTTTAATACTGGTTTGCATTTTGGGTTTTGTGTTTGCAAAATATCGCGGTAAGCAAGAGTCGCCACCGACTTTTATTTCATCCAATCATGGAAAAGTAAAAAAGAACAGAAAAACCTTTTTTTCGAGATATTCTGAGTACGGGGGGAAGATTATAGAAAGGGAAGGTGTTAGCACTCTTTCTATCCGTAGTTATCTACGGGCTCTTAGGTACTTGCTCGTTTTTCCAAATTGCTTGTGTGTGTTTGTCTTGAAAATGTTTTTACTTCGTGATAACCCTTGTATCAGTCCTCAAGGGTGTGATGAAGTTGTTTTGAAAACTATTTTTGGAAAGTGTTTGTGTGAAAAGTTTTTGTTTTGAGCAAGTACTTAAGATTTCTACCTACACGAAAAAAGATTATTCATTCTATTTCCTTTAGATAGAGCTATCCCACTATTAAGGAGTAGGTAGCACCATCGTTGGAGTTGTAAGGGACGTTCAAAAGGGACAAATACAATCACTAAAGCAATAGTTAGAAAACTTTAGTAGTAACCCTAGAGTCTTAAGATCTTTCTGAGGCAACATTTCCGAGGCAACATTCGAATGGGACAGTTTGGTCTTTTTAGACTGGAGGGTAACCACTAAAATCTCCTATGCTTAATGATTCTTTACCGAAGGCAACCGAAGTGAGGTAAACCCTAGGAGTGAATATGTGCATATGATTTGTTTCAGTTATTTAATCTTTACACATTAGGTGATCTACCGTTTTAATTTTCTAGACATTCTTGCCAGACAATCCAATTAGCCATGCATCTACACAGTTAAAGATTGCGGAAATTAAAAGTGCCAGGAAGTAAAACCTAGCTATTACAAGGCTTCGGGGAGGGGGATTAATTACATAACCAAAAATCGGGGATTTAAACAGTAAATAAAAACCGTAGATTAACTATTACAAACCCTGAACAATTACAAAATAATGGAAAAAATAATTAACAAGCACGCGACGAATTAAATACGAGGACGGTAATTAATAACTTAAAATCCTAATTGAGAGAAAGAAATTTTTGTGGATTTTTATTTGAGAAAACAATTAAATTACAAATTAATTAAACCTAATTTCTAATTGTTTTTAATTATGAAATAAGTTAATTAACTCAATTCACTAATTAAATTAAAAAACTATTTCATGAGAAAAATAATTTTTGTGTGTTTTTTGAGAAAAACTAATTAAATTATGTACAATCTCGAACCCTAATTCTAATTGCTTTTTAAATTATGAAAGAAATTAAAGTTGCCTTAAATTAATTAAACTAATTAATTTAAAAATATATTTATTAAGAAAATAAATCTTCTTTTTGATTTTTGATTGGTTAATTTAATAAAAATAATTTTTGTATTAATTAAAAAAGAAAATAATTAAAGAAAAGAAATTAAAGAAAATAGTAAAAATAACCAAATGGGCTTGTGCTGTTAGCAATTATGGGGGGTGGGAATCTGAATTTCCCATCCCATTAAGCTTACAAGCCCAGTTAACCTTTGGATCTGGTGTAGCATTGACTTGCACGTGTACCATGGGCATTCAAAGGAGAGGCGTTAGATCTGGCCAGCTGGGCATCCAGTGGATGGACGTTGATGGT
This sequence comes from Vicia faba, assembly GCA_948472305.1. Taxonomy (NCBI): domain Eukaryota; kingdom Viridiplantae; phylum Streptophyta; class Magnoliopsida; order Fabales; family Fabaceae; genus Vicia; species Vicia faba. Next base: position 141,070 of record CATIWC010001303.1, on the reverse strand, counting down.
ACATGATAGGTGTGTGAGGGAGCAATGCATTGGATTTACCTGAAATTAATAGGAAAATAATAAAATGCACACGCCTGAGATCTAACCCAGGACGTGTGCATCAAAGGCGTGCCTTCCAACCATCTGCGTTGTTGGTTCCTTTGTTAATTCATATAAACGAAAAATAATATAATACAAAAACGCACTAAGCCCAGAAAAATGCGCGAAATTCAAACCAACCGGTCATGGGCTGCCATGCATCACCTTCTTCACTGCAACCGTCGTCTTTGGTTAAGGACTTATACCTACGGACGTTTGCTGTAACTACAGCCTTGCAAAAACTCAAAAATCTCGTACAAGTATGATAAATTAAATGCGTTGGTACCAATCAACTCGTCTTGGTCTCACAAGGATCATGGTACCTCATTCATGGTCCATTTTTTCCTGTATCAGAAATCCCTAAATTGTGCTCTAAAACCCTAACAATGGTGAATATGGATTCCTGCACTGTTAGTACAATTAAATGATACAGAAAGCTTGCAAACATGATTATGAACAAGAATATATGGTTAGAACATGTTTATGATGCGTGAAACATTAAAATTGAGTTTTAGTTTTAGGGCAAACCGTGATGCTTTCGGGGACCATTTCTGGATACTTTGAGGCTTACAAATGATGCTGTTAGCTTCCTAGGATGTCCAAGAATCGATTGGAAACCTTGGACTGGCTTGAATTGGCCTGTAAACAAAGATAAGTCTCAAACTTTTCTTGAAAAATTTTGATTTCTTTCTTGTTGTTTCACGCCTCCAATCCTTCCCCTTTTGATATGGAATTATTATGCACTTATAATAGACTGAATTAGGTCAACAAAATTGTATCATATCTTTGAGAATTATGAAAACTGGATTTGATTTGCTTCATGTATGATATCTTTCTAAAAAAGGCTTTAATCCAATATTTTTCAACCCTAATGAGCCATGCACGATTTGATCATCATGCTAGTTGTATATGGACTCCAAATGTGCACAAAAATCTCAAGATTTGATTTGTTTTCATTATTTTACCATTTAATTTGATTTATTTTGATTTAAATGAATAAAAAATCAAAATAAATGATAAAAATAATAAAATAAGAGGCGAATGATCTCAGGGGTCGTGGGTCCTATTAGAAACATGTTTCAATCAAGAAAACACTGGGCCCTTTGGAAAAAATGCAAATTTGATCAATGTTGACTTTTGACAATTTTCCAAAAATGGCCAACTTTGACAATGCACAAATCTCTCAATTTTGACCCTAGGAGGGTGTTCTTGGTCTTTTTATAAAGCTTAGGATGTCCTCTATACAACCATTTTGGTTTCATCTCAATTGGATCTTCCATGTTCATGTATGAAGCTTTGACCCAAAAGGTGTTTTTGTTGACTTTTTTAAAATGACCTATAATGTAAAAATTCATATCTTTTTTTGAGTGCATATTTTGAACTTGTTGGATGAATATGAATTGTGGGGAATTTCATCCTCTTAAAAATGATCTTTGGATGGAAAATTTCTAATAAAGTATGAAAAAGTTATGCTTGGTCAAAGTTGGGTTGACTTTTACTAAGAAACCCTAATTTAGTAACTTTTGGGTTTTGATGAATTTGGAGCATTCTATGAGGAATCATGATCAACCCTTGATCAAATGATGAAAGTCACTTCAAAATGTTGATGTTGACCAAAAATCTTGAGGTTTGACTGTATGTGGGCCACAGTTGACTTTTGACCTAGTATAGTCGATTCTTAAGCATCTGAGCAGTTGCTGAGCAACCTTCTTGTGCAAGGTATGAAACTTGACATGTAGGGTCTTGAGAACATATTAAGACCTTGTAAAGCATTTGAGGCCTTTGTGGTTCACCCATATTGATGAAAATAGAAACCCTATTTGGAGGTACACTGCCTTAGGAGAGAGCTTGTCTGGTCAACTCTTGGGCTTCCTTGAGCAACTTGGGGATCTTGATGGACATGTATTGAGTAAAATGAGAGGGAAAATTTTGGGGTACAACAGCTGCCCCTGTTCAATCTTCTTAAACCTGAGGATGTAGATTGGTTGTTCTGCCTTTCGTGATTTGAAGGTGAAAGATGCTTGAACACTAGAGTGCCCAGAAATTTGCACTCGCATGAAGTGGCACTTGATTTGTGGTATCGGGAATGAGCTTATAGATGCCATTTGGAGGTTGATGATAGGATATTTGTAAGAGATGGGCTTAAAGATACCATCCTGGATGCGACGGAGAATTGTCAGAGATGGGCTTTGTAACACCCCAGTTCTATTATTTGATTTATTTAAATTTGGGAAATTATTTTATTAGAATTAATAAAATAAAAAGGAATTATTTATTTTGAAATATGGAGGAAAATAAAAGAAATAAGAAAATGCTGAGTTTTAAGTTATTGGGCTTAGAAGTTGTTAGTAAAGAGTGGGGGTGCAAAAGAAGTAAAGTTATGTTTTGGAACTCAAGTTAGTTTTCTCATTTTTCACGATAAACAGAAGTTGGGAATTTGGGGAAATAGAGCTCTGAAGGTACGAAGAACGAAGAACATCACTCAAAAAGTTCAAAGCTGCTAATTGATAAGGTAAGGGGGGGCTATTACTCGATTTACCTTTGTTTATGGGTTTATGTACGGTTGATTTGGGTAATCGTAGGGAAAAACCCCAATTGTTAGATGTTAATAGGAATCGATACCCTTAGGATTGAACCTTGTTAGAAAATGGTTAGGTTCCCAATTTTTATGAATCGATTAGGAATTTTAGGTTCCAAATGGTGGATTGGGAGTATATCTGCATGATCGTGAATTTACCTTAGAGGTTTAGGGATAACCTTAATGTTGTCAGAAATTCCCTAAAAAGGACGATTAATCCCGGTTACGGTTACTATAATAATTGTTGGTAATTATGAAATGGATGTGTTGTTTTGAGTTGTGAAATATCGATGTCGTTAGGTACCGAAATGCGCGTTTAGCCGGCATTTTTCCCGCGTTTGGCTGCTGTTCTGAGCTGCTGCAGGTTCAGGAAAATCCTGTACGCGCTCAGCAACACGGGCCGTGTTGCACAACACGGGCACCCGTGTTGCCCTTCTGTGTTGGTGAGATAGTGTGCTTCTGGTTGCACAACACGGGCCGTGTTGCACGACACGGGCACCCGTGTTGACCCCCCTGTAATGAGAAAAAAATGTGTTTTCTGGATATGTTACAACACGGGCCGTGTTGCACAACACGGGCACCCGTGTTGAGCCCCTGTATTGATGAGGAAAAATTGTGTTTTCTGGACGTGTTGCCCAACACGGGCCGTGTTGCACAACACGGGCACCCGTGTTGAGGCTACTGTGTTGATTTTTCTGAACTTTGTTTTCAGTGCTTGATTTTGGATTTTATTGCCATGCTTTTGGATAATGTTATCGAGCATGAATTTATGATTATGACTTGATATGATTGATGTTTAAATAGTATGCTGAGTGATTACATGCTATCCGTATCTTGTTATGGTTGATGTGGTTGATGTCGCATGATATGTTGATTGATGTTCATAGTATGCTGAGTGTTACATACTTTACATATCATGTTGCATTTGTTAATTCCCATTGTGTGGAATTAACATGGTGGCCAATATACGTGTCCGCGATTTAATGGAACGTTGAGGTGGTAGCTGAGTCCGCGATATAATGGAACGGTGAGTTATCCGTGACCCGAGATTTAATGGGGCGGTAAAGTGGTACCACATGCATGGGTGTGTTGCATTACCTTGAATATAACATGAATGGATGATTTTTCCAATGTTGTATTTGATTGCTGTATGCACGTATGGTTGCTAAATGGTTGACGATGTTTGACGTTAATTGCAAATATGAAAAGCAATATATTATGGGTATATGAATTGTAAAGGTTTTTGTAAACTATGAAATATGCTAATTATTGGGTGATGCTTATGATTTCCTGAATTGATTGTTATGAACGTATAATCAAATGTATAATTGAGATGCTCACCCTTACTGTTGAATATTTCAGATTGAGGAGCTTCGTTCAGGTGCTTGGCGAAGGCTTGTCGTTCTAGTTTATTTCCGTTTTAGTATTGTCCGGGTCATGCTCTGATAGTTGTAACTCCGGGAACGTTTGTTTGTCGAGCTGCTTTAATCAGACTCGTTTAATTTCCTTATGTTTTGTTATAATATGATGTTGACATTTTCCAGGTGTTAATCCCTGATGATTTTGGAAATATTATAACATTGGTTTTATTAAATAAATTATTCCGCTGTGTAACCATGTATGAGTTACTACTAAAGATTATGCATGACATGAATTTGTGTTATTTAAAGAGAATTGTAGCATCCTCGATTATACATGTACTCTGATATTATGCTTTTAATAATTGCGAAAATTCGTTCGGGGTTTTAGAGGGTGTTACAATAGTGGTATCAGAGCATAGTCGGTCGTTGCGACCAGAGTCTTGAGTCAGTCATCCCTTTTGGTATGCGATTAGTGTAAGATAACACTGTCGATACTGTATTCTAATGAAGAGTATGTTTTAATTCTCAGGAATATGGCTGGAGGAGGTAACGGACGAAATGATGCTGCACTAGCTGAGGCTTTGGGGATGTTAGCTGGTGTACTTGCTGGAAACCCAACTGGAGGCGTGATTGGTGCTGATAGGCAATTGGGAAATTTCCAAAGGAACAATCCTCCGTTGTTCAAAGGTACACATGACCCTGAAGGTGCTCAGAAGTGGCTGAAGGAAATCGAAAGGATTTTCCGTGTAATTGATTGTGCTGAAGATCTGAAAGTCAGATATGGTACGCATATGTTGGCAGAAGAAGCCGACGACTGGTGGGTTGCCACAAGGACTGAAATGGTTCAGGATGGAGAGGCACTGACTTGGGCTAACTTCAGAAGGGCTTTTCTGAGGAGGTACTTTCCTGAAGATGTTCGAGGAAGGAAGGAAATTGAGTTTTTGGAGCTTAAGCAGGGCAATCTGACTGTTAGTGAATATGCTACTAAGTTCACTGAGCTGGCAAAGTATTATGCACACTACAACAATGATGAGGCTGGAGAATTCTCTAAATGTATCAAGTTTGAGAATGGTCTCCGAGATGAGATTAAGCAGGGAATCAGGTACCAGCGTATTCGTAGATTTTCTGATCTGGTGGATTGTAGCAGGATCTTGGAAGAAGATATTACCAAGAATAGGTCGTCTCACTCTCGTGGAGCTGTTGACAAAAGAGGAAAGCAACATATGGACCGTGGCAAGCCATATGGTAGAGATAACCAGAGATCAGGCGGTTGGAAAAGGCCTAGTGGGGGAGATTCTAAGGCTCCTATCAGATGCTACAAGTGTGGTGAGTTTGGTCATCATATTCGAGATTGCAAGAGTGATGAGAAGAAGTTCTATAAATGTGGAAAGGCTGGTCATTTGTCTATTGATTGCAAAGGGAAGTCTGTTACTTGTTACAATTGTGGCGAAGAAGGTCACATTCGTCCGCAGTGTCCTAAGCCTAGGAAGGATCAGTCAGGTGGAAAGGTGTTCGCTTTGTCTGGATCTGAGACTACTCCAGAGGATCGATTGATCAAAGGTACGTGTTTTATTCATGGCACACCTTTAGTTGCAATTATTGATACTGGTGCAACTCATTCTTTCATTTCTTTGGATTGTGCTGAGAGGTTGAAACTGGACATATCTGGTATGCGAGGTAGCATGGTTATTGATACTCCTGCATCGGGTTCAGTGACAACTTCACTTGTATGTAGGAATTGTCCTATTGAGATTTTTGGTAGAGGGTTCGGTATGGATTTAGTATGCCTACCGCTTGAACAAATTGATATTATCCTTGGGATGAACTGGTTGGAATTCAACCGGGTTCATCTGAACTGCTTTGCTAAGACGGTGATTTTTCCAGAAGCAGTTGGTGTCGAGAATTTGACTATGACTGCTAGGCAGGTACAAGAAGCAATGGAAGACGGTGCTAATGTGTTTATGTTACTTGCTTCATTAGATGCAACAGGAAAGGTCAGGAGTGTAGAATTGCCAGTGGTGTGTGATTTTCCAGAAGTCTTTCCGGATGATGTTGGTGAGTTACCTCCAGAGAGAGAAGTGGAATTCTCTATAGATTTGATTCCTGGTACGAGACCGGTGTCGATGGCGCCATATCGTATGTCCGCGTCTGAGTTGGCTGAATTGAAGAGTCAGTTGGAAGATTTACTGGAGAAGAAGTTTATTCGTCCAAGTGTTTCGCCTTGGGGTGCTCCGGTATTGTTGGTTAAGAAGAAAGAAGGTTCTATGAGACTGTGTGTTGATTACAGGCAATTGAACAAGGTAACCATTAAGAATCGGTACCCGTTACCGAGGATTGATGATTTAATGGATCAGCTAATTGGAGCCAGTGTATTCAGTAAGATTGACTTGAGATCTGGATATCATCAGATTCGTGTGAAAGCGGAAGATATTCAAAAGACTGCCTTTCGAACGAGGTATGGGCATTATGAATATTCTGTTATGCCGTTCGGGGTTACTAATGCACCTGGTGTTTTCATGGAATATATGAACAGGATTTTTCATCCGTATCTGGATAAGTTTGTTATGGTTTTTATTGATGACATTCTGATTTATTCCAAGAATGACGAAGAGCATGCGGAACATCTCAGAATTGTGTTAGAGTTGTTGAAAGATAAGAAGTTGTATGCTAAGTTGTCCAAATGTGAGTTCTGGCTGAATGAAGTTAGTTTTCTTGGACATGTGATTTCTAAGAATGGTATTGCAGTGGATCCTACAAAAGTAGAAGCAGTATCTCAGTGGGAAGCGCCGAAGACTGTTTCTGAAATCAGAAGTTTTCTTGGTCTTGCAGGTTATTACAGAAAGTTTATCGAAGGATTCTCAAAGTTAGCATTGCCGTTGACGAAATTGACTCGTAAAGGACAAGCGTTTATTTGGGATTCTGATTGTGAGAAAGGTTTCCAAGAATTGAAGCGGAGATTGACTAGTGCTCCTATTCTGATTTTGCCGAATCCGGTGGAATCTTTTGTGGTCTATTGTGATGCATCTCTGTTGGGTCTAGGTGGAGTTTTAATGCAGAATCAACAGGTAGTTGCGTATGCTTCGAGACAGTTGAAGGTTCATGAAAGGAACTATCCTACTCATGACTTAGAGTTGGCAGCAGTTGTGTTTGTCTTGAAATTGTGGAGACATTATCTGTATGGTTCAAGATTTGAAGTGTATAGTGATCATAAGAGTTTGAAGTATCTTTTCGATCAGAAAGAGCTCAATATGAGGCAAAGAAGGTGGTTGGAATTTCTCAAAGATTATGATTTTGGTTTGAATTACCATCCTGGTAAGGCAAATGTGGTTGCAGATGCTTTGAGCAGGAAATCCTTGCATATGTCTATGATGATGGTTCGTGAATTGGAGTTAATTGAACAATTCCGAGATTTGAGTTTAATTTGTGAAAGTACTCCGAAGTGTGTTCGTTTAGGTATGTTGAAACTTACTAGTGGTATTCTAGAAGAGATCAGGATCGGGCAGAAATCTGATGTTAATTTGGTTAATAAATTGACATTGATCAACCAAGGTCAAGGTGGTGAGTTTAGAATTGATGAAAATGATGTTATGAGATTTGGCGATAGAGTTTGTGTTCCTGATGTCGCAGAAATCAAGCAGAGTATATTAGAGGAAGGACATCGCAGTGGGATGAGTATTCATCCGGGTGCCACGAAAATGTATCATGATTTGAAGAAATTGTTTTGGTGGCCGGGAATGAAAAAGGAAATAGCTGAATTTGTGTATGCATGTTTAATCTGTCAGAAATCGAAGATTGAGCATCAGAAGCCGTCTGGATTTATGCAACCAATGTTTATTCCAGAATGGAAGTGGGATAGTATTTCTATGGATTTTGTATCTGGGTTGCCGAAGACTCCTACGAATTGTGAAGCGATATGGGTCGTTGTGGATAGGTTGACTAAGTCTGCTCATTTTATACCGGTGCGAATGGATTACTCAATGGAGAGATTGGCACAGTTATATATTGAGAAAATAGTGAGTTTGCATGGAGTTCCTTCTAGTATTGTGTCGGATAGAGATCCGAGATTTACTTCGAAATTTTGGGAAGGATTGCAGAAGGCTTTGGGTACTAAATTGAGGTTGAGTTCAGCTTACCATCCTCAGACTGATGGACAGACAGAGAGGACGATTCAATCGTTAGAAGATTTATTGCGTGCTTGTGTTTTAGAGCAGGGTGGAGCTTGGGATAGCTATTTGCCATTGATTGAATTCACTTATAACAATAGTTACCATTCGAGTATTGGTATGGCTCCGTTCGAGGCATTGTATGGTAGACGGTGTAGAACACCTTTGTGTTGGTATGAATCTGGAGAGAGTTCGGTAGTTGGGCCAGAGATTGTTCAGCAGACTACTGAAAAGATCAGATTGATTCAAGAGAAGATGAGAGCTTCTCAGAGTCGTCAGAAAAGTTATCATGATAAGAGGAGAAAGAATTTAGAATTCAGTGCTGGAGATCATGTGTTTATGAGAGTTACTCCGATGACGGGTATTGGTCGAGCGTTGAAATCTAAGAAGTTGACTCCGTGTTTTATTGGTCCGTTTCAGATTACGGAAAGAGTTGGAGAAGTTGCTTATCGTATTGCTTTACCTCCGAGACTTGCGAATTTGCACGATGTTTTTCATGTTTCTCAGTTGAGGAGATACATTCCAGACCCATCTCATGTAATCCAAATAGATGATGTACAGGTGAGAGATAACCTGACAGTAGAAACATTGCCTATGAGGATGGAAGATCGGGAAGTGAAACAGTTAAGAGGTAAAGAGATAGCATTGGTGAAGGTTGCTTGGGGAGGTCCAGCAGATGGAAATGTTACTTGGGAGCTGGAGAGCCAGATGAAAGAGGCTTATCCGGAACTGTTCGTCTAAGGTATGTTTTCGAGGACGAAAACTCTTTTAGTGGGGGAGAGTTGTAACACCCCAGTTCTATTATTTGATTTATTTAAATTTGGGAAATTATTTTATTAGAATTAATAAAATAAAAAGGAATTATTTATTTTGAAATATGGAGGAAAATAAAAGAAATAAGAAAATGCTGAGTTTTAAGTTATTGGGCTTAGAAGTTGTTAGTAAAGAGTGGGGGTGCAAAAGAAGTAAAGTTATGTTTTGGAACTCAAGTTAGTTTTCTCATTTTTCACGATAAACAGAAGTTGGGAATTTGGGGAAATAGAGCTCTGAAGGTACGAAGAACGAAGAACATCACTCAAAAAGTTCAAAGCTGCTAATTGATAAGGTAAGGGGGGGCTATTACTCGATTTACCTTTGTTTATGGGTTTATGTACGGTTGATTTGGGTAATCGTAGGGAAAAACCCCAATTGTTAGATGTTAATAGGAATCGATACCCTTAGGATTGAACCTTGTTAGAAAATGGTTAGGTTCCCAATTTTTATGAATCGATTAGGAATTTTAGGTTCCAAATGGTGGATTGGGAGTATATCTGCATGATCGTGAATTTACCTTAGAGGTTTAGGGATAACCTTAATGTTGTCAGAAATTCCCTAAAAAGGACAATTAATCCCGGTTACGGTTACTATAATAATTGTTGGTAATTATGAAATGGATGTGTTGTTTTGAGTTGTGAAATATCGATGTCGTTAGGTACCGAAATGCGCGTTTAGCCGGCATTTTTCCCGCGTTTGGCTGCTGTTCTGAGCTGCTGCAGGTTCAGGAAAATCCTGTACGCGCTCAGCAACACGGGCCGTGTTGCACAACACGGGCACCCGTGTTGCCCTTCTGTGTTGGTGAGATAGTGTGCTTCTGGTTGCACAACACGGGCCGTGTTGCACGACACGGGCACCCGTGTTGACCCCCCTGTAATGAGAAAAAAATGTGTTTTCTGGATATGTTACAACACGGGCCGTGTTGCACAACACGAGCACCCGTGTTGAGCCCCTGTATTGATGAGGAAAAATTGTGTTTTCTGGACGTGTTGCCCAACACGGGCCGTGTTGCACAACACGGGCACCCGTGTTGAGGCTACTGTGTTGATTTTTCTGAACTTTGTTTTCAGTGCTTGATTTTGGATTTTATTGCCATGCTTTTGGATAATGTTATCGAGCATGAATTTATGATTATGACTTGATATGATTGATGTTTAAATAGTATGCTGAGTGATTACATGCTATCCGTATCTTGTTATGGTTGATGTGGTTGATGTCGCATGATATGTTGATTGATGTTCATAGTATGCTGAGTGTTACATACTTTACATATCATGTTGCATTTGTTAATTCCCATTGTGTGGAATTAACATGGTGGCCAATATACGTGTCCACGATTTAATGGAACGTTGAGGTGGTAGCCGTGTCCGCGATATAATGGAACGGTGAGTTATCCGTGACCCGAGATTTAATGGGGCGGTAAAGTGGTACCACATGCATGGGTGTGTTGCATTACCTTGAATATAACATGAATGGATGATTTTTCCAATGTTGTATTTGATTGCTGTATGCACGTATGGTTGCTAAATGGTTGACGATGTTTGACGTTAATTGCAAATATGAAAAGCAATATATTATGGGTATATGAATTGTAAAGGTTTTTGTAAACTATGAAATATGCTAATTATTGGGTGATGCTTATGATTTCCTGAATTGATTGTTATGAACGTATAATCAAATGTATAATTGAGATGCTCACCCTTACTGTTGAATATTTCAGATTGAGGAGCTTCGTTCAGGTGCTTGGCGAAGGCTTGTCGTTCTAGTTTATTTCCGTTTTAGTATTGTCCGGGTCATGCTCTGATAGTTGTAACTCCGGGAACGTTTGTTTGTCGAGCTGCTTTAATCAGACTCGTTTAATTTCCTTATGTTTTGTTATAATATGATGTTGACATTTTCCAGGTGTTAATCCCTGATGATTTTGGAAATATTATAACATTGGTTTTATTAAATAAATTATTCCGCTGTGTAACCATGTATGAGTTACTACTAAAGATTATGCATGACAGGAATTTGTGTTATTTAAAGAGAATTGTAGCATCCTCGATTATACATGTACTCTGATATTATGCTTTTAATAATTGCGAAAATTCGTTCGGGGTTTTAGAGGGTGTTACAGGCTTAAAGATGCCATCTAGAGAATGTGGATTTCCTAAGATGTTCCTTTGACGAGAATCCCTGTTGTTGTTGTCGATGAGGAATCTGCTGAGGAATGTTGGTATCTGTCTTGGGAGATATAGAATTTTAGGATCTTCAGTTATCCGTTAATCTACTGGGGAATTAACTCCGGCTTGAGGAAGCGAAAGTGAACTGCGTATCTGGTAAGGGTATATGTTGCACCGCGACTTACTGGGGAAATGCAAAACAATCGGGTTTGATCAGGTCCAGGTCTTACAGTGTTGTGGACTGCTGTCTGCAGATAAGATAGGAGGAACTTGGATATTAAGGTTATGAGAAAGAACCTGGATAGTAGGGTAACTTCGATATGAAAGCCTGGATAGTAGGGCTGTGAGAAGGAACCTGGATAGTAGGGTTACTTCGATGTGAAAGCCTGGATAGTAGGGTTGTGAGAAGGAACCTGGATAGTAGGGTTACTTCGATGTGAAACCATGGATGGTAGGGCTGTGAGAAGGAACTTGGATAGTAGGGTTACTTCGATATGAATGCCTGGGTAGTAGGGCTGTGAGAAGGAACCTGGATATTAGGGTTACTTCGATGTGAAAGCCTGGATAATAGGGCTGTGACAAGGAACATGGATAGTAGGGTTACTTCGATGTGAAAGCAAGGATAGTAGGGCTGTAAGAAGGAACCTGGATAGTAGGGTTACTTCGATATGAAAGCCTGGGTAGTAGGACTGTGAGAAGGAACCTGGATAGTAGGGTTACTTCGTGATAAGTTTGTGTAAAAATTCAAAAGGAACCCGGGTAAGGTTACTTTGTGATATGACAACCTGGGTAAGGTTGTTTCGTGATAAGTTTGTGTAAAACTTCAGGAGGAACCGGGGTAAGGTTACCTTGAGATAAGTTTTTGTAAAACTTCAGAATGAATCGGGTTAAGTTTGTGTAAAATTTCAGGATGAACCGAGGTAAGTTTGTGTAAAATGTCAGGATGAATCGGAGTAAGTTTGTGTAAAACTTCAGGATGAACCGGGGTAAGTTTGTGTAAAACTTCAGGATGAACCAGGGTAAGTTTGTGTAAAACTTCAGGATGAACCGGGGTAAGGTTATAAGTTTGTGTAAAACTTCAGGATGAACCGGGGTAAGGTTACTTTGATCTGATAATGTAGATTAGTTGACCAGATTGATTTCGAGAACTAAGTTTCCATTAGTTGTCTGTAGATGTGATCTGTATAACTGCTGGATTCGTTGAAGCTAATCGTCTCTTCCTGAAAATATATCAGGGTTAGTTGCATGCGATGCATGAAATGCAGGGTGAGATAATGTTCTCAAAATAAATGAGATTATGTTGTATATGATATGTATGTGTCTATCATGATGTATGTTCATGAAATGCTATCGGGGTATGCTCGTGTCTGGGAATATAAATCCCTGACGTTACCTGGAGATTTGCGAATATTTTATCGGGAAGAGATGCTGGAGAATAACTCTGCGGGGATTAGACTTTGGGGAAGACATACTCTGTCGATAGACCTGCCGATCTGGAGGGACAAACTTAGCCGGGGATGAAATTTTGTTGCTGGAAGTGATGAGCTCTGGTGGAGATCGAGCTTTTGTATCTGTAGAAATAAGCTCCGCTTGGGGGATGAAATTCGTTGACTCGCCCGCGATTGTGAACCTCGGCTGGAGATAGTTATGTCCTGTTTCGGGAAAGCTGACATCAATGTCTTTGGATACCTTTACTCTGTGGGGAGTGTATGTACCAATAATTATGTTCCCAAGCTGACTCTATCTTGATACCTACTGGGAAGAGGAACTGTCGGGTTTGGAACTTCTTGTTTTTTCCTGTTTCTGGAATTACGAGTAATTGTCTTTTGTTTCTTATGAGAAGAAATCATTTTCAAATGGATATATCAAAAATAAATCATTGGACATTCTTGTAAAATAAAACAGAAAAAGAAAAAGAAATTGAAGTTTTTTGTGAAAATGACTTTTATTGATTTTGAAATTGGCCTCTAATAGGCGTTTTGTACAAGGAGGCTGACGTCCTAGTAAGAGAACGCTGGGGAAAGATAGAAATTATACAATTTATGTAAAGGAAAGAAAAACAGCTATGTGAAACGACCCCATTGGGTTCCAACTTTGCTATTGCCTTTATATCTTCAAGTGTCTCATCACTTTGCTATATGGCCAAAGGTTGATTAGATTGATTGGTGGCGTTTGAGCTTGATAGTCAATACCGAAGTCTGGTTGCAAGATGATCCAATGAGACATAGTGATACGCTTCAATCCCTAACTTTTTCCTGGACTGCCCTTTCGGGTTTTCAATCCATAGGGATACCCTTTTTTGCCCAAGCCTCCCTTTCGGGTTTTCGACTTGCCGGGTGTACAGATTTTTTCATTTTCATCCCTAACTTTTGCCCGAACCCTTTTGGTTCGCCGAGAAGCCCTTATTTTTGCCTGGGCCAGTCGACCTAGCGGGTCTTTGATTATGCGTAGTATCTTTTCACTATGTCTGCATTGACAGGGTGAGGAAGGTCGTCACCATACATGGTGGTTAGAATCATAGCTCCTCCCGAGAAAATGTTCTTAACCACAAATGGCCCTTCGTACGTGGGAGTCCATTTTCCCATGGGATCACCTTGCGGCAGTATGATGCGTTTGTTAACCAGATCCCCGACTTGATATTCTTGACGCCTGACTTTATTGTTAAAAGCCTTGATCAATCGCTTTTGATACGTCTGACCATGGCAGATAGCAATAAGTCTCTTTTCATTGATTAGATTCAATTGATCAAGTCGGGTTTAGATCCAGTCATCTTTGTTCAAACCTGCATCCTTCATAATTCTGAGAGAAGGTATCTGGACTTCGATGGGTAGGACTACCTCCATGCCATACACCAGAGAGTAGGGTGTTGCCTTTATCGACGTCTGTGCTGAGGTACGAAACCCATGAAGAGCGAACGATAACATCTCATGCCAGTATTTATATGTCATCGTCATCTTCTGTACAATCTTCTTGATGTTCTTGTTAGTTGCTTCAACAACGCCATTCATCTTCGGCCGGCAGGGAGAAGAGTTATGATGCTGTATCTTGAACTGTTTACAGAGCTCGGTGATCATTGTGTTGTTGATATTCGTACCATTGTCAGTAATAATCCTCTCTGGTACACCATATCGACAAATCAGATTGTGTCGGATAAACCGTGCCACGACGTTCTTGGTCACAGTAGTAAAAGAGGCTGCCTCAACCCACTTTGTAAAGTAATCAATTGCCACCATAATAAAATGATGTCCGTTAGACGCAGTAGGTCTGATCTCGCCGATCATGTCGATGCCCCATATTGCAAAGGTCCAAGGAGCTGTCAGGATGTTCAAAGGAACTGGAGGCACATGCACCTTATCAGCATAGATTTGGCATTTATGACAAGTTCGAGAGTGCTGATAACAATCGGCTTCCATGGTGGACCAATAATATCCTGCCCGTAGGATCTTCTTAGCCATGGTATGTCCACTAGAATGGGTTCCGAAAGTTCCTTCATGTAGATCTACCATGATCCTCTCTGCTTCGCTCTTGTCTACACACCATAGTAGTGTGGAGTCATGGTTGCGCTTATAGAGGATTCCACTACTGAGGAAGAACTTTGCAGCGAACCTTCTCAGAAACTTATTATCATTGACAGATGCCCCTTCGGGATATTCCCAAGCCTCGAGATACCTTTTAACTTCGTGAAACCAGGGTTTGTCTGCTACCTCTTCGGTATCGATCTCACAGCAGTGTACTGGTTCATCCAACCTCTCAATGGTAATCTTGGGAGCCTCATTATCCCACCTAACCTTGAACATAGAAGACATGGTAGCTAGCGCGTCCGCCAACTGGTTCTCCTCTCGTGGGAAATGCTCGAAGGTTATCTCCTCATAGTGTGGGAGCAATGTCAGTACATATTCTCTTTAAGGGATGAGATTTGGGTGCTTCATATCCCATTTGCCTTTGATCTGACTTATCACCAGAGCCGAATCCCCGAATACACTCAAGAACTTAATTCTCAGGTCAATAGCAGCTCGAAGACCCATAATACATGCCTCATACTCCGCCATGTTGTTGGTGGAGTTGAAACATAAGCGGGCGGTGAACGGAGTATGACAACCCTTGGGAGATATGATTACAGCGCTAATGCCGTTACCCAGTGCGTTCGAGGCTCCATCAAAATACATAGACCATCGGGATCCTTCCTCGGGTCCTTCATCTGGTCCAGGTTCTTCATAGTCAGTCACCAACATAATATTCTCATCCGGGAACTCAAAATTCATAGACGGGTAGTCATCCATGGCCTGATGAGCCAAATGATCAACCAATACACTCCCCTTTATTGCCTTTTGGGTCGTATATTGTATGTCATACTCGGTTAAGATCATTTGCCACCTTTCTATCCTTCTGGAGAGAGCGGGCTTCCCGAAAATATACTTGATCGGATCCATCTTTGATATCAACAGGGTAGTGTGAGTCAGCATATACTGTCTCAGTCGGCGAGCATCCCATGCCAAAGCGCAGCATGTTTTCTCGAGCAATGAGTATCGTGTCTCACAGTCGGTAAAATTTTTGATAAGGTAGTAAATTGTGTGCTCTTTTTGACCAGACTCGTCATGCTTCCCCAGCACACACCCCATTAAATTGTCTAGCACTGTCAAGTATAATATCAAAGGTCTTCCTTCAACCGGAGGCATCAGAATTAGTGGTTCTTGAAGGTATTCTTTGATTCTTTCGAAAGCGGTATGGCATTCATCATTCCACTTTACCACTTGATCTTTCTTTAGAAGCTTGAAGATTGGCTCACAAGTAGCAGTCAGATGTGAAATGAACTTGGCGATATAATTCAGACGTCCCAAGAAACCTCTAACTTCCTTCTTCGTGCGGGGAACCGGCATCTCTTGTATAGCTTTTAGTTTGGCAGGGTCTACCTGAATACCCTTGTTACTGAAAACGAAACCCAGAAGCTTACCAGACCTTACCCCGAAGGTACACTTGTTCAGATTCAACCTCAGCTTGTATGTCTTCAATCTGTCAAACAATTTTTGGAGATGATCCAGGTGCTCTTCCTCCGTCTGAGACCTGGGTATCATATCATCAACATAAACTTCGATCTCGTGGTGAATCATATCATGGAACAAAGCGACCATGGCGCACTGATAGGTTTCCCCAACATCCTTCAACCCAAAAGGCATTACCTTGTAGAAAAAGGCGCCCCACGGTGTAACGAAGGTTATCTTCTCCATGTCTTCAGGAGCCATCTTGATCTGGTTGTAGCCAGAGAAACCATCCATGAAGGAGAAGATTTTGTATTGCATGGTGTTGTCGACCAGAACATCAATGTGAGGAAGTGGGAAGTCATCCTTGGGGCTTGCCCGGTTCAGATCTCTGTAATCAACACACATCCGTACCTTACTGTCCTTCTTAGGTACTGGAACGACATTAGCAACCCACTGTGGATAAGAAGTGAAAGCTAAGAATCCTGCATCAAACTGTTTCATGACCTCTGCCTTGATCTTCTCTGACATTTCGGGACGCATACGGTGGACCTTCTGCTTAACTGGAGGACAGTCTTCTTTAGTCGGTAGACGATGTACCATAATATATGTGTCCAAAACAGGCATGTCTTCATAGGACCAAGCGAAAGATCTCGACATAGTCGTGCAACATCTGTATCAACCTCTGTTTGACGCTAAGCTCCAGATTTGCACCTATTTTAACCTCTTTTTTGTCTTCCTCAGTACCCAAATTCATTGTCTCAATCGACTCTTCATGAGGCTGTATGGCCCTTTCTTCCTGCTGTAGTAGTCTAGCAAGTTCTTCAGGCACCTCACAATCATCCTCACCTTCGTCCTCGGCTTGGTTGATCGGATTTTTGAAGTCATAACTGGAAATAGCAGAGCTGTTATCAATGGGATCCAGAGTGGATATGGATCTGCATTATGATACGTGAGTGTGTGTAAGAGAAATAGCTGTTTTGATAAAGTGAGAATAGAAAAGAAAAACAGAGAGCACAAAATTTGTATGCAAGAAACGTCCAATGCTTTATTAATGATATATGAAATGACAAAATAAAAGCCCTCACAAGCAAATCCAAGGTGCCTCGGGCAAGGCACCAGGTCGTAAAGTTTCAAATTGTTTATTACAAATCTTAAAACAAATAAGTCAATTACTGCGGAATAAAAGAAACAGGTATGAAGTCCCTAGCCGTCCAGTTACTCGGTCCACCGTTGGTAGTTGGGTAGATCTAGTTGTCAATGTCCGAGTCCTCTTCATTGTCTTCAATGACGTTAATCCCACGATTTCTGATGCGTAGGGGAGGTCCTCCAGCCCGAGTGCGTCTAACATCCCTTTGAGCCCCTGTAGTAAAGCCCAGACCAAATTTGTCAGTTTTATGAGTCAAATCAGGGAGCTGACCCCAATTGGCACACCCACCTTCTTCAACCACAGTCCTGGTGTCCTTGAGAGAAGCCGTCTTTAAAGGAGGTTTGTCTCCAGTAGTTTCAGTTGATGCCAAGATCTGAGGGACCTCTTCAAAATTCTGACAAGGAGTTTCGATGAATTCCCCGTCCATCTCTATGTAGCAGAAGGAATTGAGGTGGCTCACCATATACTCTTCTTCATCCCCGCACTATGACAATCTTTCCTTCTACCGGATACTTCAGCATTTGTTAGAGTGTGGAGGTGACTGCTCCAGCCTCGTGGATCCAAGGATGACCTAGCAAACAAAAGCATGACGACCTTATATCCATCACATAGAAAGTGGACCCAAAAGTCTGAGAACCTACTTTGACAGGGATGTCCACCTCCCCGTGCACCATTCCCTTTGATCCGTCAAAATCCCTTACCACAATGTTACTAGGCTTTAGAGTTAAACCCTCACAATCCAACCAGTCTAATTCCTTCTTCGGAAGAACATTCAGTGAAGACCTGGTATCTACCAGCACATGATCCATAGTTGTGCCCCTGCATTCAATCGGGACATGAAGAGCATCATTATGCTTCCTTCCCTTTGGTGTCAAATCCACATCTGAAAAACCTAGCCCATTATCAGCAGTCAAGCTGGCCACACACTCTTTGAATTGATCAGCTGAAGTTTCCTGTGGCACATGTGCAGTTTTGAGGAATGCGATCAAAGCCTTCGCATGGGCCTTAGAACACAACAATAGAGACAACATGGATATCTTCGATGGGGTCTGTCCCAGCTGATCGACCATATTGTAGTCCCTCTTCTTAATGATTTTCAGTATTTCCTCTATTTCTTGCTTAGAGGCTTCCACAACAATTTTCTTAGGCGCCTCCGTCCGGGCAGGCTCACCTACAACCTATTTGCCGCGGGTATCAGATGATTCTCCGACTGGAGTAAGAACAAGAACTGTAGTTTATGTACTAGTAGGAACAGCCGATGGGATGACAATAGGTTTGTTAAAAGTCTTAGGGGAAATCTCGGGAGAGAAGACCCTTCCACTTCGGGTAACTTTGCTGGTTCTGACAATGTTACTGTAGCGATAAAAAATGTAGCGGGGTAAATCGGAGATCGAATTATTGATTAATTCTTCTCACAAAAGCAAGAGTCTCCACCGCGCTTTATTATTTCCAAGGGAAAAGGGAAAAGAGTGAAATAAAACCCTAAATATGCAATGTAAAATAATACTTTTTAAAAGTAATAAAAAATACAAAGCGTTTTTGAAAAGAGATCTATGGTTCGGGGGTTGGTTATACAATGGGAAGTTATTAGCACCCAATGTATCTATAGTACTCTATAGGAACCTTTTGAAATATCTATTTATAAAAATGTTCGTTTGATTAAAAAATAAATTGTTTTGGCCGAAAAGGAGTACGGACGGGTTTTTGAAGGTACGACGACCTAATGTCGAAGTTTTGGCTTAAAAGGTATCAATTTTTGAAAAGATTGAGTTTTGCGGGGAAAATTGTCTTAAGCTTTAATGAAATGCAAAATATTCGCGTGATCGGACTTGAGGACATGAAGTCAACAAATTTAATCGTTTTTCCCTTGGATTTAGACGTAAACGGAATAAACAAGTAAAGACAAAAATAATTAAACAGAGAATCAGATAGATAAGTGATATACAACAATTAAATAAAAGACTAAATGTGCGAACATGCATTTTTGTATTTTTGTTTAATATTAATAACGCAAGAGAATTAATTAAATAAAATGTTTTTTAAGTTTTTATTATATGTATTTTTTAATATGGATAAAGCAAGAGAGTTAATTAAAGAAAATAAAAATGTTTTCAGTTCTTAAATTCTATTTTTTTTATATATTTTGTTTTTATGTTTTTTTTATATTAATATGAAGTATTATTTAAGAATTGTTAAATAATTAAACTAAATTAAAACTTTAAATGGTTATTAGCTTAAATCTAGTAAAAAAAGGGAATACTAAAATAAAATACTAAATTAATCCAACACTTACTATTAAAAATTGGGTAAAATATTAAAATTTGTCTAATTAAATTATCCTCTTATTTAATTAACTTACCAATTAACTAAGTCAATAAAAATTCTAAAAAAAGAAAAGCTAAAAGAAAGCAAATAGAAAAGGGGGTGGCCAAAAAATAAAAGGGGTAAATAAGCAAATGTATGGGCCTGAGGAGTTCCAAGGGGGCCCAATCAACAACAGCAAAGGGATGGGGGTGTGCTTAAGGAAAACATGGGCTCTTAGGCAGGAAAGGGTGAGGCCCAATTTCATTAATCTGTTTAGGGTTAAACGCGTTTGTTTAGTTTGAGAAAGGGATTAGGGATTTAACAGGGGCGCCGCTTCGTTCATCGTTCGTCTTCGTCTTCTTCGCGTGATTCATCTTCTTCGTTCGCTTCTGAAATCTCTCCTCTGTCCATGGCCACCGGTATCCTCCGCCTTCCTCTTCCCTCCAACGAAAGCTATGGCGATCGAAGGATTCACGGTACAATCGTTTCCTAATTCGTTTAGGGTTTTGTTACAATTTACGTGTTATGATTTTTATATCCATTGATTCTGACTTCGTTTTATTATGTTATTTGAGGGATTTTGAAAGAAAGAGAAAGAGAAAAGTTACCCTTGGAGACGGAGGAGGAAGGTTGGGGGCGAGCTAGGAGGCCAAGGCGAGGGGAAGGCAGTGACGCTGTGAGCTTTGCTTTTGCCTACTTGGTAACCTGGTTTGTCTTCTTTATTGCTTTAGTTTGATGATGACTTGAAAACCTTTTATGCAATGTCTTTTCTTCCTCTTCTGTTGGCCTGGGCTTTGCCTACCCCTCTCTGACTGTATACCTTGTGATTCCTTTTTCTTCTTCTCCTTTAATCGCTTCTATATGTTGGGTTTGGTTGCCTTGATGATTTTTGATGATGATATACTGGAAATGTTTCTGAATACATTTGATTTTCTCTCTTCTTCTTTTCTGGTCGCCTTGTGTTAGTAGCCCAATGATGAGAAATTCTGAGGGTTTCGTGTTGCCTTGTACATTGCCTTCGTTTGGATGCTTTTGTTGGCGTTTGCTTTTTGTGGCCTTGAGTTTGAATCAGGTGAGACCTGGACTATTACAGGTTTTAGGCCTGAGGGTTAGGCTGGTATGTTTAAGTGAATTTGCTGGTTTTGGTAAGGCCTGAACAGGTTTGGTGATGATTGAGGTTTCAAGGCTTAAGGCTTTGAAATGGTTTTGCAGGTTTGATGGTGTTTATGCTGGTTTGACTCAGGTTTGGCCTTTGAACTGGTTTTTGATATTTAGGCCAAGGTTTTACTGGTTTTGCAGGATTGGCATTTGAACTGGTTTTGCTATGTGGTTCTGGTTTTTTGGTTGGACAGTAGGTGGAAGGTTTGGTCCTTTAGACCATGGTTTTTGGTTTTAAGGCTTAAGCTGGACAGTTTGGTGCTTTTCTGGTTTTTCTTTGAGACTTTAAGAAAATGACCTTGTATTTTTTGACAGTTTTTGGGTTTTGAAGGCTTGAAGATAGGTTGACCTCCTTTTTCGTTTTTGAAGGGTTTTGTTGTGTTATAACAGTTGGTTGGCTTGAGGTTATGCTACAGGTTGGTATATTTTTAATATTTTTCTTGGCCTCTGCACATTACTGCTTCATACGGTTTGTCTCTATTCCTATTTCATGCTTTCTCTTTTTCTTACTGCATTGTTGTTGTTCTGTTTTGTAACTCTTTCTGCCTAAGCCAAAACCTGTAAAACCACACTTTCTTCTCTCTTCTCTCTCTTAAGTATATTTGACATTAAAATGATATGTACTTTACTTGTTCTGAAAAAGTATAATGCTGGAAAATGATGAAAAAAGAAAATATTCTTTGCTTGCATATTGGTTTAAACTGCATGCTTTCTCTTTGTCTATTGCATGGAGCCTTTGATTTTTGGCCTCTTCCTATATTGTTGGATAGTTTACGTTGCATTTGGCTTTGTGTTGAAAATGCATATGTTGTTTACTTTTGAAATATGCAGTGGACTTTTGAAAAAAGTGCAATTGATTTTGGATTATGCAGTTTTCAATTAAAGTGTGCAATTTTGACAAAAATGAATTTGTGCATATTTTTAACTTGTGCAGTTTATTTTGAAAATAAAAATTCATCCCTTTTTATGAACCGGGAGAAATCCCGTGATTTGCAAAAAGGGTAAAACTGATTCCAGCCGTTTGCTTTTAATGATGAACACTAAATTAATTTTTTTGCTTTTAATTATATTCATTTCTGAATTTTCTTTTAATTCTTTTGCGGGTAAAATTAAATGAGCAGACAAAGAAGCATTGGATAGAAGATGAAGATTTAGAATCTTAGAAAAATAGTTTTTATTTTACTTTAAACTTTTTATGTAATTGTCATTATAAATACTTTGTACAATAGTATTTAAACAACAATTGTAATAATTAGAATAAAGATGAATAAAAATTCTATTATTTACTAATTAATTCTTTTCTTCTTTCCAATTGTTTATTTATCGTTTATAATTCTTTAAATTATATAATAATTGAAAATCAATTTCAATTACTTAAATTCAGAATAATAAACAATTAAATAAACATCATTGATCAATAAACTTCTCTTCAATTAATTATTTCATTATTTATAATTATTCTAAATTATAATAACTGAAAATAAAATTTCAATTATTTAAACCTAGAACAATAAATAATTAAATAACATTGTTTGATCAATTAATATACCTCTTTTCAAATATTTACTTTATTATTTATAAATCTTTAAATTATATACTAACTGAAAATAAATTTCAATTATTTAAATTTAAGATAATAAATAATTAATAAACATTGTCTGATCAATTAATAAACTTAGCGTTCAAAAAAATAAACAGCTCTCGACTTGAAAAAGTTATGAATTTTAAAATCAATAGATCAAAACGCTTGCAATGTAATGATGCAGATGGGAGATGGTATCTTAGTTCAAAATTTGGGGTACAACAGCTGCCCCTATTTAAGTTTCTTCTATCCGGAGATATGAAGATTAAAATCTTCGTTTCGACGAGATTGAAGGTACTTAAATACATAATACGCAAATTTTTGCTCTAAGATACCGCCATTATGTTTGATATGAATGCATTGATTGAATTCACAGAGAAAGATATTGTATGAGACAAGACAATGCTGGAGAAATCAAACACCAACAAAACACAAAGACGTAGATTATACACTACTGGGGAAATGAGCCATCGACTTCAAATGACAGACTCTTGACGGCGAATAAAATTGAGGGAATACGACCTCTGACCCTAACAAAGAAGGCATCTTGCATAGGCCATAAAACAGATTATTGACCCAAAAATATCAGTGAGCTCACAACTCAAGGTCAATAATAGACAAAAAAGTATCAATTTTGCTGATAATGGATTACCGACTTCGGAAGGTAATGATTCATGACAAGCTTCTCTGCGAGATTTCCGGAGATATACTCATTAATGCTGAGATAATAATAATATTGTAGATACGCAAGCTGCTCAAATAAAGAAGCTGCCACTTGATGTCTTCCAAAAAATATTATGACATACAAGCTGCTCAAATAAAGAGGCTGCCACTTGCTGTCGTCCAGGGATGTCAATAACATACAAGCTGTTCAAATAAAGAAGCTGCCACTTGCTGTTTTCCAAAAAAAATACCAATAACATACAAGCTGCTCAAATAAAGAAGCTGCCACTTGCTGTATTCCAGAAAAATACCAATAACATACAAGCTGCTCAAATAAAGAAGCTGCCACTTGCTGTATTCCAGAAAAATAATAACGTACAAGTTGCTCAAATAAAGAGACTGCCGCTTGCCGTTTTCCCAAATAATAATAACGTACAAGTTGCTCATGAAGAGACCGTCGCTTGTCGTTTTCCAAAATGATAATAACGTACAAGTTGCTCGTGAAGAGCTGCCGCTTGTCATTTTCCAAAATGATAATAACGCACAAGTTGCTCGTGAAGAGCTGCCGCTTGTCGTTTTCCGATGTCTATAACGTACAAGTTGCTCATGAAGAGACCGCCGCTTGTCGTTTTCCAAAATAAAATAATAACGCACAAGTTGCTCGTGAAGAGCTGCCGCTTGTCGTTTTCCAAAATAATAACGTACAAGTTGCTCATGAAGAGCCACCGCTTGTCGTTTTCCAATGATGTCTATAACGTACAAGTTGCTCATGAAGAGACCGTCGCTTGTCGTTTTCCAAAAAATAATAACGCACAAGTTGCTCGTGAAGAGCTGCCGCTTGTCGTCTTCCAAAATAATAACGTACAAGTTGCTCATGAAGAGCTGCCGCTTGCCGTCTTCCAAAATAATAACGTACAAGTTGCTCATGAAGAGCTGCCGCTTGCCGTTTTCCAAAAATGACTCAGAAGGAAATTGCGATGACACTGGCGGAGAATAAAATCTTCGTCAAAGAGAATCATGAATCAATCCTTCCCGAGGAGATCACATACTTGAATGTGCAAAATAAATGCACCAATCGTCTAGGTCGCGACTTCACTGGGGAAAATCAAGAGATAGCCTATGCAAGAGACAACAACTTCATCCAGGAATAACTAGAGAGAAAACAGTCAAACAAGACTCCACCCAATGAGAAAGTAACTTGATTGGGGATTCATCCTATCCAGAAATGGACAAGGTAGGCTAAATAAAAATAAACATCCACGAGGATTAGCTCAGTTGGGGAATTTAGAAAGGAAGCACATTTTCTGCCTAAGCTAACCTTCTACTTGGAAAGAAACATGTACATTGTTTGAATAAACAAAGTACGACCCAAAATCAACGGCAAATGTGAATATGCGTGCGTGATATAAGTGTAAATGAATAAATGAATGTTATGCTGACAAAAGGAACAAATGGAATATCCTGAAGACGGTAAGATGTCACGAAAAGATAGATACTCGGCCAATCTTGAAAAAGATGGAAAATAACTGGAACTGGAACCCCACAGCAACGTCGGAGCGTACCACGCTACAAATCTCAAATCTTCTAAGGAGAAAAGTATCCAAATCCAATCTTCTAATACCAATAGACCACTGGCATGAGACAAAGCGTACCACACTTCAGAAATTGCCCAAATAAAGGTAACCAAAACGACGCTTAACTGGAACAACTAGGGAGTCACCAAACTTAGTATCACCAGAGACACAAGCTTACACAACCAACACCTCATGACGATTTTGAAACGAAACATGTTCATCATGCAAGGATAAATTACTGTATTGTTTTGCACTTCATGGCTTGACCATCCTCGAAACAACTGTTAATATTCCTTTCATGATTCACGACACATTTTAAAAATAAGAATACTTTAAATACTTTGTTTCAAATATTGCCGTAAAAATTAAAATTTTGCCCACAAAAGGTAAATGCTCAGATTTCATTAATAAGGTGGTAGTTCGCTTAACAACGCGACTCCAACGGTTTACAAAAGTTTGGGAAATAGTACATGAAAGAAAAAGGGTTACACAAAAACAATGATCACCATTCTCCCTAACAACTTCGAATTCCAAAATGTGTTCAAATGCCAAGACTGGTCTGACCAAAAGCTTGCCTAAGCTGCCCTTTCGGGTTTTCAACTTAGCAAACTGTCAACTCAAATCTAAGCGAAATACTTCTTGACTGCCTCGGCGTTCATGGGACGCGGGAGCTCTTCACCATCCATATTAGTGAGAATCAAAGCACCTCCAGAGAAAACTTTCTTAACGACATACGGTCCTTCATAATTCGGAGCCCACTTGCCCCTAGAATCAGTTTGGAAAGATAATATCTTCTTGAGCACGAGGTCACCTTCTATGAACCCGCGTGGTCGAACCTTCTTATCAAAAGCCTTCTTCATTCTCTGCTGATATAATTGACCGTGACACAAAGCTGTCAATCTCTTCTCTTCAATTAAATTCAACTGATCGTACCTACTTTGACACCATTCAGCCTCAGAAAGTTTAGCTTCCATCAGCACTCTCAGAGATGGAATCTCAACCTCCACGGGGAGTACTGCTTCCATGCCATAAACTAGGGAAAAAGGGGTTGCGCCTGTTGAAGTTCGAACTGAAGTACGGTATCCATGCAGAGCAAACGGAAGCATTTCATGCCAATCTTTATAAGTTACCACCATCTTCTGGACAATCTTTTTGATGTTCTTGTTAGCATCCTCGACAGCCCCATTCATCTTCGGTCTGTAAGGAGAAGAATTATGATGTTCGATCTTGAACTCTTCACAAAGCTCTTTCATCATCTTGCTATTCAAATTCGAACCATTATCAGTGATGATCTTGCTCGGGATACCGTATCGACAAATGATTTGATTCTTTATAAATCTGACTACCACCTGTCTGGTTACATTAGCATAAGATGTTGCTTCCACCCATTTAGTAAAATAATCGATCGCTACCAAGATGAAACGATGACCATTTGAAGCTTTGGGTTCAATCATTCCAATCATATCAATGCCCCACATAGAGAAAGGCCAAGGTGAAGAGATAACGTTAAGGAGGGTCGGCGGCACGTGTATCTTGTCCGCATAAATATGGCATTTATGACATTTCTTCACATATTTGCAGCAATCAGATTCCATTGTCATCCAATAGTAACCAGCTCTCAACATCTTTCTAGCCTTTGCATGTCCGTTGGCATGTGTGCCAAAAGATCCTTCATGTACTTCTTGCATCAGCATGTCTGCTTCACGTCTGTCTACACATCTGAGCAAGACCATGTCGTAATTCCTCTTATACAAAACTTCTTCATTAAGGAAGAAACTGCTTGCTAATCTTCTCAACGTCTTCCTATCCTTATGGGATGTCCCAGGCGGGTACTCTTGAGTTTGAAGAACACGTTTAATGTCATAGAACCACGGTCTGTCGTCGGTAACCTCTTCTACTGAGAACACGTGAGCAGGTCTATCGAGGCGCATAACCCGGATTGTAGGCACATCATTCCAACCATTCACTTGAAACATTGAAGACAAAGTAGCTAAAGCATCAGCCATTTGGTTCTCATCTCTAGGGATATGATGTAATTCCACTTTGTTGAAGAAAGTTAACAATCTTCTAGCATAGTCTATGTAAGGGATCAAACCAGGATGACGAGTCTCCCATTCTCCTTTGATTTGATTAATTACCAATGCCGAATCTCCGTAAATATCAAGAATCTTAATCCTTAGATCCACTGCTTCTTCGAGACCCATAATACATGCCTCATATTCAGCCATGTTGTTCGTGCAGTCAAACTTCAATCTCGCCGTGAACGGGATATGAGTACCTCGGGGAGTGACGATGATTGCCCCAATTCCATTTCCATAAGAATTCATAGCTCCGTCGAATATCAAACCCCAATGGGATTCGGGATCAGGTCCTTCTTCAGGTAACGGCTCTTCACAATCTTTAGCTTTCAAGTACATAACATCTTCATCCGGGAAATCAAACTTGATGGATTGATAATCGTCAATTGGTTGGTGAGCCAAATGGTCGGCTAAAATACTTCCTTTGATTGCTTTCTGAGTGTGATAATCAATGTCATATTCGGACAACAACATCTGCCAACGGGCTATTCTTCCAGATAAGGCGGGCTTCTCAAAGATATACTTGATCGGATCCATTTTGGAGATCAACCAAGTGGTGTGGTTAATCATATACTGGCGCAGACGGCGAGCAGCCCAAGCTAAAGCACAACAGGTTTTCTCAAGCAATGAGTATCGAGATTCACAGTCTGTGAATTTCTTACTCAGATAATATATGGCATGTTCCTTTCTTCCAGTCTCATCTTGTTGACCAAGCACACATCCCATGGAATCTTCCAATATAGTCAGGTACATAATCAAAGGTCTTCCTTCCACCGGAGGAATCAAAATGGGAGGTTCAAGCAAATATTCTTTGATGCTATCAAAAGCTCTCTGACAATCTTCTGTCCACACACATCCTTGGTTCTTTCGGAGAAGCTTGAAAATCGGCCCACAGGTAGCAGTCATATGAGATATAAATCTAGAAATATAATTCAGTCTCCCAAGGAATCCTCTTACTTGTTTTTCCGTCTTGGGTGCGGGCATTTCCCGAATAGCTTTGACTTTATCCGGATCTACCTCAATACCTTTCTGACTGACAATGAAACCCATAAGACTTCCAGAACGAACACCAAAAGTGCACTTGTTGGGATTCAGACGGAGTTTATACTTTCTCAAACGCTGGAATAACTTCAACAAATGTTCCAAATGATCTTCCTCCGTTTGTGATTTGGCAATCAAGTCATCTACATACACTTCTATCTCTTTATGCATCATATCATGGAACAAAGCAGTCATGGCCCTTTGGTATGTTGCACCAGCATTCCTCAAACCAAACGGCATAACCCGATAACAAGATGTTCCCCACGGTGTAATGAAAGCTGTCTTCTCCATATCTTCTGGTGCCATCTTGATTTGATTGTAACCAGAGAAGCCATCCATGAAAGAAAAGACTTTGAACTTTGCGGTACTGTCGACCAATACGTCAATGTGCGGTAATGGGAAGTCATCCTTTGGGCTAGCTCTATTCAGATCTCTATAGTCTACACACATCCGAACTTTGCCATCTTTCTTAGCAACAGGAACTATATTGGCTAACCATTGGGGGTAGACCGATGTAACAAGGAAACCTGCATTAATCTGTTTTTTAACTTCTTCTTTGATCTTGTCAGCAATATCGGGACGAGTCCTTCTCAACTTCTGCTTAATCGGCGGACATTCAGGTCTCAACGGTAAACGATGCTCCACAATATCGTTGTCCAAACCTAGAATATCTTGGTAGGACCAAGCAAACACATCAACATACTCTTTTAGAAGCTCCAACATTTTCTCTTTAACCTCTGGGATAAGCAATGTTCCGACCTTAACTTCCTTTTTATCTTCTTCATCACCCAAATTGATCAACTCTAAAGGTTCTTCAAACGGTTGAATAATCTTCTCGTCGTGCTCAAGTAAACGGGAAATTTCAACAGGAATCTCTTCACCATCCTCTTCTTCGGCTCTGAACACAGGGAATTCAAAGTTGGGAGAGGGCATAGGATCATTGTTTTCAATGGTTAAGTCATGGATTAATCTGCACATATGATTATGCTTTATTTTAGAAATCGATTAATATGAATGTTGTACAAATGAAAAACAAAATATTATTATATTTTCCTATTACTACCAATTAATTTTCATTACTATTTCCCAGAAAAAGTGAAAAATAAAACAGTAGTGGACAAAATAACATTTTTATTCATGGGGGAAAATACTTGAAACAAAGAGCCCAGACATTTCTCTTTTGCCTTGGGCAGAGCAAAAAGATTTATTTTCATCATAGCCCGACACAAATACTTTTCGCCTTGGGCAGAGCAAAAGTTTTTTCAAAAACAAAACAAAACATTACTCAGAAATGTGCATCACAACAGGATCATCAACAGCAATACAGTTCTGGAAAACCATTCCATGCGTCACAAAATCGGGTAAATCCTCTTCAGAATCGTCCTCTATGATAGCATCAACCTCAGGAGGAGTCGGATGGATAAAACCTGCGCTTCGGAAAACCTCTTGAATCGGACGAGTAACTACTTCCTGCTTGACTCTTGCAGACACGGGATGAAAACCAAGACCTTCTCCAGACTTGTTCTCGGGCAAAGTCAACACCTGGCCCCAACCTTCAGCCGAACCACTTTCAACCACATGTCGCGCATCCTCAAAATAAGAAATAGATGTCCCTTGCTTCTTCACTTCATTCTTAGCAACATATAGAGCTTGGAATTGGGTTCCAATATCCTCATCAGCATCAATAAAAGAGAAAGATGACAAATGGCTTACCACCATAGCCTGCTCTCCACCAATCATTACCAGCTTTCCATGCCTTACAAACTTCAATCTCTGATGGAGCGTGGAAGTGACTGCCCCTGCATCATGGATCCAAGGACGACCCAATAAGCAACTGTAGGCAGCACGAATACCCATTACTTGAAAAGTAATCTGAAAAGTATGAGGACCAATTACTATAGGAAGATCCACTTCACCAATGACAGTCTTCCTAGAACCATCAAACGCTTTGACAATTACTCCACTAGGTCTCATGGGAGCACCTTGATATGAGAGTCGAGATAATGTAGTTTTGGGCATTACATTTAACGACGAACCTGTATCTACCAACACACTTGATAAGGTATCATTTCCGCAACTTATTGAGATATGCAAAGCCATATTATGGTTCCTTCCCTCCTCCGGGAGTTCTTCATGACTGGAACCAAGATTGTTACATGAAGTAATATTTCCCACAATTCCATCAAATTGGTCAACCGTCACATCATGATCCACGAATGCCTGGTCCAAGACCTTCATCAAAGCTTCTCTATGGGCACCGGAATCTCTCAGTAAAGCAAGCAAAGAAATCTTGGAAGGAGTTTGCAAAAGTTGGTCCACAATCTTATATTCACTTCTCTTGATAAGCTTCAGAATCTCATCATCCTCAGGATGAGGGATAGGTTCACTGGATCGGCCTATCTCAACCCTTGGTTCAACATTTCTCACTGGAATTTTTACCGGTATGGGTCTCCTGACTTGAACTTCTGGTCTCTTCAAAGGTACTGCTGCAAAGACACGTCCACTTCTCGTAACTCTACTCACATCAGCGATGTTAACAAAAGACGGCTTGGTCGGTATAGGGACTTCTACCCCATTCTCAATCATTGTGGCATTATACTTATACGGTACAACTTGGTCTGAGTTGTAAGGCACTGGACCAGGTGGATAAATGGTCAAAGGATCAACAGGTTCAGTCTGACTGTCGTAAACGATCTCTACTGATTCAGGCAAATTGAATTGTGGTATTATAACATTCACTTCATCCTCCGGATCTCTGTCATATGTAATAGTGATAACTCTCTGGTCTAACAACTTTTGAATATCCTCCTTCACAATAGGGCAATCAACTTCTCTTGAACAAAATTCACAAACATCATAATCATGCTGATGCCTAACAAAGGCAAGTCTTCTTAAACTCTGATGTAACCTGATCAACGACTCTCTTATGTGTTCAACTTGAAAAACTCGAAACTTTCCCGGACAACCTTCCACCATATTCACTGATGCTGCCCCATGTCGAGGCAAAGGATTATCTCTAACATTTGGGTTAACATCCTTGAAAGACAAGATACCATTCTTAATCAACCTCTGCACGTCCGCCTTTAGAGCAAAACAATTTTCAAGGTTATGCCCCGGCGACCCTTGATGATATTCACAAAACTGATCCGCCTTGTACCACAGAGAAGTATTATTCGGTGCGACAGGAGGAGGCTTCGTCGTTATGAGGTTCTTTCTGATAAGAGCAGGGAACAATTCAGTATAAGTCATAGGAATGGCATCGAATTGCGGCTTTCTAGGTGAACGATTCTGATTGTTGAATGGATAAGCCTGTTGTCGAGGCTGCTGCTGAAATGGCCGTTGTTGAGTTGGTGGGGTTTGATGAGTTGGGGTCATCAAAGCTGGGCGGACAGCCGGAGTGACTGCCGCAATGTGAGAGTAACCTCTCCTTGGTCTCCCTGGGAACAATGCGCTGACATCCTGTTCTTTTCTTTTCGGGAAAACACTTCCAAACTTTTTAGTACTGCTAGACGGACTTCCTTCTTTAACCAAACGCCCTTCACGAATCCCTTCCTCCAATCGCATGCCCATGCTTACCATTTCGGTGAAGTCACTGGGTGCGCTGGAAATCATTCTTTCATAGTAAAAGGAACCTAAAGTCTTCAAGAATATCTTCGTCATCTCTTTCTCCTCAAGAGGTGGATAGATTTGAGCAGCAATTTCACGCCACCTCTGGGCGTATTCCTTAAAAGATTCTCTGTCTCTCTGCGACATCACCCGGAGTTGATCCCTGTCCGGTGCCATGTCAACGTTATTCTTATACTGGTGGACAAAAGCTTCGCTAAGATCGTTGAAGTTGCGGATCCGAATGCTGTCTAAACCCATATACCACTTTAGAGCAGCACCCGTCAAACTGTCTTGAAAATAATGAATCAACAAGTCATGATCATCGGAATACGTAGACATCTTTCTCACGTACATAGTCAAGTGACTCCGAGGACACGAATCACCCTTATATCTTTCAAAGTCTGGTACTTTGAATTTTGCTGGAATCTTGACATTCGGAACTAAACAAAGGTCATGCGTGTTCTTCCTAAACAAATCCTTCCCCTTTAACGCTCTGAGCTCCTTCTGCATTTCTTGGAATTGGTCTTGAAATTCTTCCATTCTATCAAAAAGACCCAAACTTTTAGCAGGCTCAGCAGGATAAGTAGGTTCATTCAAGTGTGGCACAGAGTGAACCACAGGAGCGACAGTTGTCATTACCGGTTGCGGAAAAGGTGTTACATACGGGATTACCGGCGACATGGCAGTTGTCTCTGGCTGAGGAAGAGACAAAGCAAGTTGAAACAAAGGTTGTGCGGCAGGCTGATACCCCTCTGGCACAAAGTTGTAAGGCATTCCCCACGGAAAACCTTTCGGCATCTGATGTTGAAGCGGAGAGTTGATTTGAGTCACAGATGTTGGAACGGTGACAATCTCGGAAACCACAGTAGTTGAAGTCTGAATCTCAGCAGCTGTAGTCGATGGCTGATTCTGAATAGCCACCAAACTTTCCACTAGCGCAGTTAAATTTTCCATACCGACACGAAGGGTAGCGACCTCCTCACGAAGCTCGTGGTTTTCCTGTTCCAGATCTTCCATCTTCCTCTGACGATTGGCTCGAGTATCGTATCGATGAGACAGCTTGACAACCTTTGGAGTGGAAAAAGAAACAAGGATAAGACTCTAGGAAACATGTGAAGTGGAATGTTGAATGATGCATGTTGTACCCCAAAATTTGCCCTCCCATATTCTTCAAGAAATTGCCAAGTCAAGCTTCAAAATTCCCCAAGGGTTGCACAGTGTAAAAGCCTCCTAAACAGTCAAAATTAGGGTTTTGGTGCTGATCAAGAAAATGAAGTTTCCAAGGGTCCAATCAAGTCCCACATGCCTATAAATATGGTCAAGCATCCTCATACCAAGTTTCAAGACTTTCAGCACAAAATTGCACAGTCAAAAACCCTAATTGCACTACAGTCAACTGTAGGGGCAAAATGGTCATTTGACAGTCAAAAGTCCAAATTTTTGGTCAACATCTCATTTTGAAGCCACAAACATCATTGGATAAATTCTTGATCATGATTCTCAAAGCTTGGCTCAAAAATCATCAAGATGCAAAAGTTTCCTTATTTGGACAGTTGAAAAAGTCAACTGTAAATTGACCAGGGCATAACTTTCACATGGATTATCAGAAAAATTCCATCCAAAGCGAATTTTGAAGAGAAAGACATTTCCTACAACTCATCTTCATACTTCAAGTCCAAGAAATGCTCTCACAAAAAGTTATCAATTTCAACATTATAGGTCATTTTCAAAAGTCAACAAAAAGGGACTTTAAGTCAAAGGCCATAACTTGAGATTGGTAAATCAAAATGACATGGGACCAAAGACATTGGTTAGAGGACTCAAAGACCATTCCAAAATGTCCTAGAACATGAGCAAAGCTTAAAAATTGAGCAAGTTATGCCTTGTGGAAGTTGGGAAATTTTTGGATATTTTGAAAAGTCAACATTGCTTCAAATGACCTAAAATTGCTAATGGGCCTCTTTTTCTTCCACAATTCATCATCCAAGGCATGTGCACGACCACTTGGCCCAAAGGGAAGTTTTTATTCATTTTTTATTTATTTATTTGGATTTTTATTATTAATAATTCATTTAAATTAATTAAAATACATGAAAAATACTAAACCTAAGTTTTTCAATCTTTTTATGCATGATATATACTCAATAATTCGTGCATGATCAGATATAGAAGGAATTGAAGTTAATTGGCCATGATTTGTACCAAATAGGCATGAAAAATATTTGAAAAGATCTTGGAAAATCAAATCTTGCAAATCATGAATGCCAAGGTTTTTGGTTGCTTTCTTTGACCTAATTCATTCCATACATAAGCTGGATCAAGACCTAATGCTCATGGACCAAAAAGCTGCGCAAGAACCTGAAGAAAAAACTTGAACTTTTTGCTTGAAAACTCAAAACTGAAAATACACTTGTAGGTCGTTTCAAGCCACAACACTGATTCCATTGCATCCCTGGGACATCAAGCAACGTACCTGGATCAAGAACACCGTCCCTAACCCTTTGAATCATTATACAGAAGTCAAACTTTTTCACTTTTTTTCATAATCGTATTTTACAATTTAAGCATATTCATTGCATTTTGTTCATGAATTCTTATTAATTAACTGATTCTGAAGCTAACCATGTAGATGAATTGAGTTTTTATGCACTATACAAGAAATCACCATGGGCGATGCTTAGGGTTTTCAGAACCTTAAATTGGGGTTTCTTGGTGAAGGAAAAATTAGCATTAGAGACCTATATCATTGAAACAAGCGTGATTGGACGATTGTAATGCCACCCTCGCGCTCAATTTATGAGCCCCCCTGAGCTAATCGCTATTTTTGCAAAAGTGACCTTTTGAAACGTTTCAAAACCGTTGCCAATGATTTGTATGTTTCAGGAAATAAACAAGACCAGGAGGAAGATGATGATGTGTA
The DNA here is from genome assembly GCA_948472305.1 of Vicia faba. NCBI lineage: Eukaryota > Viridiplantae > Streptophyta > Magnoliopsida > Fabales > Fabaceae > Vicia > Vicia faba. The sequence continues at coordinate 106,860 of CATIWC010001303.1, read as the reverse complement.
GAGAGATGATTGGCTGGTTCAAATTTCGCGCGAAAAGCGCCCCACTAACGTTTGCTTATTTTATATTGTTTCTTAGTTATATTATAATCAAAATGCGTTGGATGGTTCAGTGGTAAGCATAGGCGTTGGTAACATTCAGGACCTGGGTTCGAGCCCCAGATCCTCATCCTTTCCATATTATTTTTTCACTAACATTCCTATGCAGTTCAAGCCTTGAAGACCACCATGCATCCCTTGATTCAGATTGCCACGCGCCCACAGAGATTGATCCAGTGGCTCTGATCAGAGGAGCACCATGATCGTTGGTCAACACACCTGCACGCTGGCACAAAAGTCCACCAGGCTTTGCAATAGATGGGCCTAAATTGCTAAAGAAAAACCTCCAACTGGGGACAACACCCCCCTCAGGCTTGCAATATTTTTTTCATCCTTTTTTTTATTTCAATTATTATTCTTTTTATTAATTAATTTAATATTTTCATAATATATAAAAAAAACACCAAAAAATCAGAAAAGAGAAAAAAATAATAAATATTTTATTTTAGTATTTTTGTAAATAAATTGCATTAATTAATTTTAGTTATTAAATTAGGTTTAATTGTAATATTTTCCTTAATAAAAATCTAAAATTGGTAGAATTAGGGTTTATAATCATTTTTATCCCTTTTTCTTTTCTTTCATAATAATTAAATATTTCCTATTATTTATTTTTATAATTAAATGGCATGTACATAATTAGGTTAAATATTAGGTTAAAATTTAATCTTTTCTTAATAAACTAAAAAACAATTAGAATTAGGGTTACCATTTTATTTTAATTAATTCTTTTTTCATTAAAATCATAAAATACAAAAATACCAAAAAGACAATTTCTTTTCATTTTAATTTTATTAATTTAATCATAATAATTTAATTTCATCAAAAAAAGGTCCAACGCCCTCGTTTCTAATTTAAATTTCAATTCACATATTTATTTCTTTTTCTTTTGGTTACTTATGTATCTCTCCCAAAGCCGTGTAATTAATTTCTCGCACTTTACTTTACTTTATTTCTTTATTTTTCCGTCAAATCGGGTTCTGGAAATTTTGGCGATGTGGACCCGCGCCTTTTGTAATAGCTTAGAACTTTACTTTTCTCGCACTTTTAAATGTTAATCAAGGCATGCAAGAATGAATGACAAAAAATAAAAAAAACAAACGCATAGATCACTTTGACATGAACAAGACAAAATAACTGAACATGACACACGAATCACACACCACCCCTAGGGTACGTCTCACTGTTGCCTTGCCTCGAAAGGTGATCGTCGAGTAGAGGATGTTTTAGTAAGTCCTCATGATCCGGGAACCTGGCATGAGGGTAGCTTCTAAGGTGTCTTCCCATTGCTCTGGTGATCACCATGTCTCGAACCTCGAATTGACCCGAACACCTCCAACGGTGGTGCTACCTACCTCTCAATGGTGGGATGGCACTACTTTAAAGGACATTTACACAGACGAATTCCTTAGGGTAGGTAGATGACTCGTGGATACTTGCTCTAATTCAAAACAAAACAAATCAAAAATACTTTTCACACCAACACATTTTCAAAAAGCTTTCGAAAGCATTTTTCAAACACTCTTGAGGACCGATACAGGAGTTGAACTGGAATTTTCAAAGAAACTTTTTAAAACCCACAGTTGAAAAGCAAACAAACCATTTTTGAAAACACAAATGAGCAAGTATCTAAGAGCCCATGGATAACCATGGATAGAAAGGGTGCTAATACCTTCCCTTTCTATAATCTACCTCCCGAACCGAGAGCAATCTCTTTAAGGAATTTTTCTGTGCTTTTGTCCTTTCCATTTGGAGAAAATAAAAGACGGTGGCGACTCTTGCTTCCGCGAAATTTCGCGAACCAGCGTTAAACAGTCAGTTCCAGATCCACCGATCACAGAACTGGCGACTCTGCTGGGGACCCTTTATAAAGTGAGGTGTACCTTAGGGTTAGTTCATAACTGTGTTTTCAATTGTATTGACTTGTCTGCTTTAAATTTGTGGGTTGCATGGGAGTTACATAGATCCTAACCCGGATCTGGGGATACCCTGTTTAGGTAGCATAAGCTGTGAGGGACCTGTCCGGCGTATACCGACATGGGTGAAGCAGTGGCTACGTTGGTGTGGCGCCTTGGTCTGTACCGATATCCCTCGTGTTGAAACGGGGAGAATATGGGTCTTCCAAGGAGTCATTAAGCACCAACAGACCTTAGAACCTTAAATGACACAACTTGGCCATTAGAACAGTAGCAGTATGCTACGCCCATTGAGGCTAAACTCTCGTGATGGTTCTGGCTGCAAGAAAAGATTGCGATGCTGGAGTTATGACCGATTGAGGGTAGTCAATGATATTGGGATCCTCTAAGAACCCGGTTACTTTGATAGGACAGGTATGAACCAACAAACTGAAAGAGGGTAATACCTAGACCTCATGCTGGCCTAAACTCTAAGGGCCCTTTTGTGTGACTTGTGTGCCTTCGTACTTGACTATTTGCATGCTTGTTGTCTAACACTTGAGTTTCCTGCAGGTTTTGTTTATAGTCCTTAATTAGGACTTATAACAGGGTTTATTGAATTCCTCGCAGGTTTTGTTTTAGTCCTTAATTAGGACTCATAACAAGGGTTTACTAAGTTTCTTATAGGTTTTGTTTATAGTCCTTAATAGGGACTCATAACAGGGTATACTAGGTTTCTTACAGGTTTTGGTTTGCAGTCCTCAATTAGGACTCATAACAGGTTTTACTTGAGTCTCTTGCCGGTTTCTGTTTATAGTCCTTAATAATGGCTCATAACAGGGTTTATTCATATTACCCCATGCATCATGACATCATACCATTGCATACATCCTAACCTATTTCAAGGATCTCAAGGGCTTGTGATGCAGGTCATGATGAATCAAACATCTAGCAAGGGGCAAAGAGGATTTATTTTCCTCTAGCCAAAGTCGTCAGAGGCTATGACCCACTTGATATGGTGAGCTTTGACTCCTGAAGAAGGTTCCCCTAGCCAAGGTTGTTTGGAAAGCAAAATAAGGTTGATGACTTGAGTCAGGGGCTATGACCCACTGGATATGGTGAGCCTTTGACCCTTGAAGAAGAATTCTCAATAACATGGGCTTCCTTCAATCAAGCTACCGGACCCAAATTCTAACAAATTTTCTTGTTTACCCCGCGAGGTCCTTGAAAACATTGCATGCATATCATACATATCATTGCATAACAGGTACCCCTTTGACAGGTCACTTACCATCTCCGCTGTTTATTTCAGCAATGGCTTCCCAACAAGATAACCAGGACCTTCTTGCTCAAGAGGCTCAGTTCAAGGAGATCTTTCTAAGCCTATCCAAGGGGCAGGAAGAGTTGAGGACACTCCTCATGGGGAATCTGATCAGAAAGAGTCCTGAAGATGACAAGGACGAACAACTGAAACGTCTATAAGCTGAGGTAGACACATTGAAAGCCCAGATGCTGGGGCAGGGGACTGCCATTCAAGGGTTAGCTCAAAGACAAGAAGAGCTCGGAGTTCTCATCAACCAACTGCTTCAGAATAACCAACTGGGGCAAACACCTAAGGGTAAAGAGCCAGTCATTGTTCAACCACCTTTGAGACAAGGAGGTAAGGGGAGAACTCCTCAAATGATTCCAGTGTCACAAATTCATCATCAACTTCACCAGCTTCAGCCATACAAGCCCAGAAGGCAATTCACCCAACTCAACATGTCGCTGTTTCAAGCTTTACAATGCTTATTGAGATTGAATCTGATCACGTTAAGGGCTCATCCCTGGAACCCCAACACATCATCTCCTATCTATGATCCCAATAAAAGGTGTGCCTACCACTCTGCCAGTCCTGGACATGATACAAATGAGTGTTGGGCTCTGAAGAACAAGATCCAGGACCTGATCGATGAAGGGGCATTGGAGTTCACACAAGATGGTCAGGCTGAGTTTTTCTACCATCCCTCTAAAGCGCACAATTTGAAGTGACAAAGCCCTGAGACTAGAAAACTTTTGTTCATTTGAATTTTTCTTTTGTTCAAACATTTACTCATGTTAAACATTGTTATTTCATTAATGCATCACATATGTCTGTTTTGAAGCAATATATTCGCATTCGCGATATTCAAACTGATTTCATATTTTTTGATGATCAACTCTTGATTAAGAAATTCTAAGCCTCTTGAGGGAGGATGACAAAAACGATACCATAATCTACAGTATGCTTTTGAACAGACCCCGCTGATGAGGTACAGGCATTGTTTCAATCCCTAAACACTGGAGTTATAAGGATGATAATCCCTCGTCAACCCCTCTGAGCCAAAGAAGTAGGAGTTTTTCTTTTCGAAATTCAAAACCCTTCATCATAACCTGGGGCAGGGTAGTTCTCTCAGTTGATCCAAGTGCATAACGAATGGCACCAAAAAGATCCTTACAAAACAAAGAAAGACAGTAATGGTTCCGAATAATCAATAAAGAAAGGCAGTCATTATCTCAAAAAATAAAAAACCCATTAAGTCAAAACCCATGAAGGAGACTTACAAAACCGGGGCATCCCGCTGACTGTAATTCCAAAAAAGGAAACAGTTCAGGCAAAAAGAAAGGGATAACAAAAAAAAAAATCAAAAAAGAAAGAGGTCATACAAACCCTCAACAAAAACAAAAATGACTGCCTATTCAGAATCAATCATCAATATCTGAATCATCACCGGAAAATCAGAGCAAAGACTCAAACAAGGTCTAACGTATGATCAACTGAGGTTAGGTTTGGAGAACATCACGAAGAGCGGGTGGGTATAAATAAATTTGAGCCTTTATCCTTTATTTCTTAAACCGTGAACCAGGCCACGTTATAACCCTTAAAAGTCCTAGCTGAAGCATGGGTTAGTTCGAAAGCATACTGTGACGAAAGGTATCCTGACTCCTTAAGGCTTACTATAAAGAAGGAGTTGACATCACGTTTTACAAACATTCATTTGTTTTATGAAAAAAGAATGCATTTTCAAAATCTTCAAGACAGACATAGGCTTTGCATTTTTAACATAACTTTGTTTGCATATGACTTTTTGTTTGAACAGCATAGAAGTTCGCACGACGAATGCCTAATGAACAGAAGTACCTCCAATCAAGGGGCAGACGGGATTATTGTCCATCATCTGGGGCAATTCAGTCAAGATTCGGAGAATCTCTCAAAGGCCAAATAGCCTGGGGCAAATCTCCGCCTGAGTCACTTGGGGCATTTCAAACAACGAATCTTGCCTGATCAAACACCTTCTGGTGGTACGACAAAACACTTCTAACAGGGGCAACTCCCTACTTTCTGAGAACGGACATAGTCGAAAAAATACTACGCATAATCAAAGACCCGCTAGGTTGACACACCTAGGCAAAAATAAGGGCTTCCCAGTGAACCAAAAGGGTTCGGGCAAAATGAAGGGATGAAATGAAAAAAAATCTGTACACCCGGCAAGTCGAAAACCTGAAAAGGCAGCTTGGGCAAAAATGGGTATCTCGGTGGACTGAAAACCCGAAAGGGCGGTCCAGGCAAAAGTTAGGGATCAAAGCGTACGACTATGTCCTGTCATCTTGTCACCTTCCCACCAGAAGAAGGTTTGCCCATCAATGGCAATCAGCATCTCACAGATCTTCCTCTCCCACCTCAGAAACAGGGGTAATAATGAGCTGTCCAAACAATCCAATGATTATGTCCATCAAGGTACCAAGGTAGGTTCAACTGAAGAACATAACCAGATATCTTAAATCCCCAGAGAGTGGGCCAGCAAGTCAGTACACTCCCCTCCAGCAAAGCTACTATCAAACTTAAGGAAGATGGGTATCCTCCAGCAGATCTCAGCATTCCCCGGCAGCATATATATTCTTAACAGGCATCCCCGGCAGTCTTGGTCTAAAGATTGTTCCCCAGCGATATATCGAACATTCAGTGGAGTCACCTCCCCAGCAGTTCAAACTTTCCCAGAGAGTCCAATCTAGTTCCCCAGGAAATTTGGAATTCATCTCCCCAAGCAGTAAGCTTATCCCCAGAAGATTCTGGAAGCTTATCCTCGCAGAACATGAACACGTCTTCCGGCTTTATTCAAAGAGTTATTTCCTTACCAGGATATAACTGGGTTATCCTCAGCCAAAAGCCACGGGAAGATCGTTCTCGGCGAAGTCTTCTTACCCCCAGCGAAGTCTATTAACACTTCCAACACAACAAGGATATCCCCAGCAAGTTATCATCAACAACTCAGCAAGATCGCTAGAGTATTTCTCTCCCCACAGAGTGTTGCTTCCAGCAAGATCGTCAGAATACTTTTCTCCCCGCAGAATATTCCATTTGCCAAGTTTATTCCCCAACGGAGTCATCTTCTCCTACCGGTATTCTTGCAACTATCTTCCTCAGCGGAAGTAAAATCTATTCTCCAACATCAGCCCAGGAGTAACTTCCCGGCACCCGTCAAGGATTTACTTTCCTAGACGAAAAATACATTCATAAACATCACATATATCATTATAGCATGCATATACGCATCATATCTTACAAATCTCATTTATGTTGAGAACATCATTGCTTGGTCCATATCATGCATTGCATATGACTGACCTTTACCTTTCAGGAAAGATTCAGTTAAATTCTCAATCATATCTCAAGACTCTAAGACCTTATCTGGTTCAGTTAAATCGACTCCAAAGATTTCTCTGGTTCTTATCCAGTCCAAGGCCTTCTCTGGTCCAGTTAAATCGAACCCAAACAGATTTTTCTGATAAAGACCCAGTTGAAGACATTCCAAGACCTAGACCGGTTCAGGTAATCGACTCCAAAGATTTCTTATCCAGTCCAAGGCCTTCTCTAGTACAGCTAAATTGACCCCAAAAGATTTTTCTGATGAAGACTCAGTAGAAGTTTTCCAAGGTTTTCTCAATGATTGCTATTGAGATTGTAATCGCCTATGGTTCTCTCCCCAATATTGCGGAGATGATAATTCCATCCAAGGTTTTCTCAATGATTGCTATTGAGTTGTAATCGCCTATGGTTCTCTCCCCGATCCTGCGGAGACGATAATTCCATCCAAGGTTTTCTCAATGATTGCTATTGAGTTGTAATCGCCTATGGTTCTCTCCCCGATCCTGCGGAGACGATAATTCCATCCAAGGTTTTCTCAATGATTGCTATTGAGTTGTAATCGCCTATGGTTCTCTCCCCGATCCTGCGGAGACGATAATTCCATCCAAGGTTTTCTCAATGATTGCTATTGAGTTGTAATCGCCTATGGTTCTCTCCCCGATCCTGCGGAGACGATAATTCCATCCCAGGTTTTCTCAATGATTGCTATTGAGTTGTAATCGCCTATGGTTCTCTCCCCGATCCTGCGGAGACGATAATTCCATCCAAGGTTTTCTCAATGATTGCTATTGAGTTGTAATCGCCTATGGTTCTCTCCCCGATCCTGCGGAGACGATAATTCCATCCAAGGTTTTCTCAATGATTGCTATTGAGTTGTAATCGCCTATGGTTCTCTCCCCGATCCTGCGGAGATGATAATTCCATCCAAGGTTTTCTCAATGATTGCTATTGAGTTGTAATCGCCTATGGTTCTCTCCCCGATCCTGCGGAGACGATAATTCCATCCAAGGTTTTCTCAATGATTGCTATTGAGTTGTAATCGCCTATGGTTCTCTCCCCGATCCTGCGGAGACGATAATTCCATCCAAGGTTTTCTCAATGATTGCTATTGAGTTGTAATCGCCTATGGTTCTCTCCCCGATCCTACGGAGACGATAATTCCATCCAAGGTTTTCTCAATGATTGCTATTGAGTTGTAATCGCCTATGGTTCTCTCCCCGATCCAGCGGAGACGATAATTCCATCCAAGGTTTTCTCAATGATTGCTATAGAGTTGTAATCGCCTATGGTTCTCTCCCCGATCCTGCGGAGACGATAATTCCATCCAAGGTTTTCTCAATGATTGCTATTGAGTTGTAATCGCCTATGGTTCTCTCCCCGATCCTGCGGAGACGATAATTCCATCCAAGGTTTTCTCAATGATTGCTATTGAGTTGTAATCGCCTATGGTTCTCTCCCCGATCCTGCGGAGACGATAATTCCATCCAAGGTTTTCTCAATGATTGCTATTGAGTTATAATCGCCTATGGTTCTCTCCCCGATCCTGCGGAGACGATAATTCCATCCAAGGTTTTCTCAATGATTGCTATTGAGATTGTAATCGCCTATGGTTCTCTCCCCAATCCTGCGGAGATGGTAATTCTCACCAAGATTCTCTCAATGTTTGCTGTTGAGGTTGTAGTCGCCTTTGGTTCTCTCCCCGATCCTGCGGAGGTGGTAATCCCAAGATTCGCTCAACGATTGTTGTTGAAGCTGAAGTCGTCCAAGGTTCTCTCACCGTTCCTGTTGAGGTAGTAACCATCCCTGGTTCATTCATCACTGTTTGAAGCTCCAGATTCAGCTCCTGTAACCAGTCAGGACATATCTATACAAAGCATCTGAAGACCAGCTCCTGCAACATGTCAGGTACTCATTTTTCTTTTGCAGGTACGCAAGTTCTCGTTAAGGAATCTCTTATGCGATTGACACCCAGATGGCATCTATAAGCCCATCCACCTTCCATCATCTCTTAGCATGGCATCTATAAGCCCATCATCCTATCCAGCAATCTCTAAGTGGCATCTATAAGCCCATTCCACCATCGCACTGCTACTATGTGAGCGCAAATTTCTGGGCACTCTAGTGTTCAATCATCTTCCACCCTCGGATTACGAAAGGCATGTCAGCCAATCTGCATCCTCAGGTCTAAGAAGATTGAACAGGGGCAACTGTTGTACCCCAAAATTTGCCCTCCCATATTCTTCAAGAAATTGCCAAGTCAAGCTTTAAAATTCCCCAAGGGTTGCACAGTGTAAAAGCCTCCTAAACAATCAAAATTAGGGTTTTGGTGCTGATCAAGAAAATGAAGTTTCCAAGGGTCCAATCAAGTCCCACATGCCTATAAATATGGTCAAGCATCCTCATACCAAGTTTCAAGACTTTCAGCATAAAATTGCACAGTCAAAAACCCTAATTGCACTACAGTCAACTGTAGGGGCAAAATGGTCATTTGACAGTCAAAAGTCCAAATTTTTGGTCAACATCTCATTTTGAAGCCACAAACATCATTTGATCAATGCTTGATCATGATTCTCAAAGCTTGGCTCAAAAATCATCAAGATGCAAAAGTTTCCTTATTTGGACAGTTGAAAAAGTCAACTGTAAATTGACCAGGGCATAACTTTCACATGGATCATCAAAAAAATTCCATCCAAAGCTCATTTTGAAGAGAAAGACATTTCCTACAACTCATCTTCGTACTTCAAGTCCAAGAAATGCTCTCACAAAAAGTTATCAATTTCAACATTATAGGTCATTTTCAAAAGTCAACAAAAAGGGACTTTAAGTCAAAGGCCATAACTTGAGATTGGTAAATCAAAATGACATGGGACCAAAGACATTGGTTAGAGGACTCAAAGACCTTTCCAAAATGTCCAAGAACATGAGCAAAGCTTAAATATTGAGCAAGTTATGCCTTGTGGAAGTTGGAAAATTTTTGGATATTTTGAAAAGTCAACATTGCTTCAAATGACCTAAAATTGCTAATGGGCCTCTTTTTCTTCCACAATTCATCATCCAAGGCATGTGCACGACCACTTGGCCCAAAGGGAAGTTTTTCTTCATTTTTTATTTATTTATTTGGATTTTTATTATTAATAATTCATTTAAATTAATTAAAATACATGAAAAATACTAAACCTAAGTTTTTCAATCTTTTTATGCATGATATATACTCAATAATTCGTGCATGATCAGATATAGAAGGAATTGAAGTTAATTGGCCATGATTTGTACCAAATAGGCATGACAAATATTTGAAAAGATCTTGGAAAATCAAATCTTGCAAATCATGAATGCCAAGGTTTTTGGTTGCTTTCTTTGACCTAATTCATTCCATACATAAGCTGGATCAAGACCTAATGCTCATGGACCAAAAAGTTGCGCAAGAACCTGAAGAAAAAACTTGAACTTTTTGCTTGAAAACTCAAAACTGAAAATACACTTGTAGGTCGTTTCAAGCCACAACACTGATTCCATTGCATCCCTGGGACATCAAGCAACGTACCTGGATCAAGAACACCGTCCCTAACCCTTTGAATCATTATACAGAAGTCAAACTTTTTCACTTTTTTTTCATAATCGTATTTTACAATTTAAGCATATTCATTGCATTTTGTTCATGAATTCTTATTAATTAACTGATTCTGAAGCTAACCATGTAGATGAATTGAGTTTTTATGCACTATACAAGAAATCACCATGGGCGATGCTTAGGGTTTTCAGAACCTTAAATTGGGGTTTCTTGGTGAAGGAAAAATTAGCATTAGAGACCTATATCATTGAAACAAGCGTGATTGGACGATTGTAATGCCACCCTCGCGCTCAATTTATGAGCCCCCCTGAGCTAATCGCTATTTTTGCAAAAGTGACCTTTTGAAACGTTTCAAAACCGTTGACAATGCTTTGTATGTTTCAGGAAATAAACAAGACCAGGAGGAAGATGATGATGTGTAGAGAGATGATTGGCTGGTTCAAATTTCGCACGAAAAGCGCCCCACTAACGTTTGCTTATTTTATATTGTTTCTTAGTTATATTATAATCAAAATGCGTTGGATGGTTTAGTGGTAAGCATAGGCGTTGGTAACATTCAGGACCTGGGTTCGAGCCCCAGGTCCTCATCCTTTCCATATTATTTTTTCACTAACATTCCTATGCAGTTCAAGCCTTGAAGACCACCATGCATCCCTTGATTCAGATTGCCACGCGCCCACAGAGATTGATCCAGTGGCTCTGATCAGAGGAGCACCATGATCGTTGGTCAACACACCTGCACGCTGGCACAAAAGTCCACCAGGCTTTGCAATAGATGGGCCTAAATTGCTAAAGAAAAACCTCCAACTGGGGACAACACCCCCCTCAGGCTTGCAATATTTTTTTCATCCTTTTTTTTATTTCAATTATTATTCGTTTTATTAATTAATTTAATATTTTCATAATATATAAAAAAAACACCAAAAAATCAGAAAAGAGAAAAAAATAATAAATATTTTATTTTAGTATTTTTGTAAATAAATTGCATTAATTAATTTTAGTTATTAAATTAGGTTTAATTGTAATATTTTCCTTAATAAAAATCTAAAATTGGTAGAATTAGGGTTTATAATCATTTTTATCCCTTTTTCTTTTCTTTCATAATAATTAAATATTTCCTATTATTTATTTTTATAATTAAATGGCATGTACATAATTAGGTTAAATATTAGGTTAAAATTTAATCTTTTCTTAATAAACTAAAAAACAATTAGAATTAGGGTTACCATTTTATTTTAATTAATTCTTTTTTCATTAAAATCATAAAATACAAAAATACCAAAAAGACAATTTCTTTTCATTTTAATTTTATTAATTTAATCATAATAATTTAATTTCATCAAAAAAGGGTCCAACGCCCTCGTTTCTAATTTAAATTTCAATTCACATATTTATTTCTTTTTCTTTTGGTTACTTATGTATCTCTCCCAAAGCCGTGTAATTAATTTCTCGCACTTTACTTTACTTTATTTCTTTATTTTTCCGTCAAATCGGGTTCTGGAAATTTTGGCGATGTGGACCCGCGCCTTTTGTAATAGCTTAGAACTTTACTTTTCTCGCACTTTTAAATGTTAATCAAGGCATGCAAGAATGAATGACAAAAAATAAAAAAAACAAACGCATAGATCACTTTGACATGAACAAGACAAAATAACTGAACATGACACACGAATCACACACCACCCCTAGGGTACGTCTCACTGTTGCCTTGCCTCGAAAGGTGATCGTCGAGTAGAGGATGTTTTAGTAAGTCCTCATGATCCGGGAACCTGGCATGAGGGTAGCTTCTAAGGTGTCTTCCCATTGCTCTGGTGATCACCATGTCTCGAACCTCGAATTGACCCGAACACCTCCAACGGTGGTGCTACCTACCTCTCAATGGTGGGATGACACTACTTTAAAGGACATTTACACAGACGAATTCCTTAGGGTAGGTAGATGACTCGTGGATACTTGCTCTAATTCAAAACAAAACAAATCAAAAATACTTTTCACACCAACACATTTTCAAAAAGCTTTCGAAAGCATTTTTCAAACACTCTTGAGGACCGATACAGGAGTCGAACTGGAATTTTCAAAGAAACTTTTTAAAACCCACAGTTGAAAAGCAAACAAACCATTTTTGAAAACACAAATGAGCAAGTATCTAAGAGCCCATGGATAACCATGGATAGAAAGGGTGCTAATACCTTCCCTTTCTATAATCTACCTCCCGAACCGAGAGCAATCTCTTTAAGGAATTTTTCTGTGCTTTTGTCCTTTCCATTTGGAGAAAATAAAAGACGGTGGCGACTCTTGCTTCCGCGAAATTTTGCGAACCAGCGTTAAACAGTCAGTTCCAGATCCACCGATCACAATGCATGATGTGTGATGCAAATGATGATTCATTTTAATAGTTTTTTTCAAGGAACTTCGATGATTTTGCACACATCAATGGTAAAGGAATTTGGAACAACAAAAACTCATTTCATTAATCAAAAGCAGTAAATTACAACTTACAACTTTGGAACAATAAAACGATAAATTACAACTTTGGGATAACAACCCAACAATAAAAGCAGTAAACTACAACTTTGGAACATGAAGCCCAATAATAAAGCAGCAAATTACAACTTTGGAACATGAAGCCCATAATAAAACAGTAAATTACAACTTCGGAACATGAAGCCCTTTTACAAAGTTTTACAAAATGACATCAGCAACATAAAACTAAAAGCTAAAGATCACTCAGAATCAACTTCGAGTGTTTCTTCTTCCAAACTCCATAGTACTTGAGATATCTGCAAGAATCATTCCCAAGTTCCTTGAAAACAAGTTTTTTTTTACAAAAATGTTGATGAATGCATGAATGAATGATAATGCAACAGCTACACACAAGTTCACAAACATGGGGTTCAATGGTTCAACGTTTCAGCATGGAGTCAAAGGTAAAGCCCACCCCAAGGTATGTACTACCGGTTCAATCACACCTGTAAGACAAGGTTCTAAGAGTTCCCAGAGTCTACATTCCTCCTTCGGATATTACCAACGTCTTGATTACTCAATAATTAGCAATATTCTCAAGAGAAACTCGTCCGAGCGTAGCATCGCGTAACAACTACTTCCGAATTACTCCGTTATAGTCTCCGCGCTACACCTAAAAAGGCCAAGATGGGTTAGGGTTCTACGGTCCTCAATTTCTCGGGCTCCTAGGTCGAAAATAATAATGTCTTCCCGATTACTCGGTAAACAAATATTAAGTTCAAGAGGGCCTTCCATTGAGTAGGGGATCTCATGCCTCCTTCTTCGGGATTACTCCCTCAAAGTTAACATGACTGTACCGCCCGTCCTATTCTTAAGTGTAACTTAATCCGGGTATAGGATTCGTCCTTTGAAAAAAAAAACCAAACACCCCAATTTAAACACATAATCAAACAAATCAAATAATAATAAAACAGATAAGACAAATTAGGCTTAACCCACTTAGGGATGGACCAGCAAGAGGTCAATCTTTCCCCAGCAGAGTCGCCAATTCTGTAGCGATAAAAAATGTAGCGGGGTAAATCGGAGATCGAATTATTGATTAATTCGTCTCACAAAAGCAAGAGTCGCCACCGCGCTTTATTATTTCCAAGGGAAAAGGGAAAAGAGCGAAATAAAACCCTAAATATGCAATGTAAAATAATACTTTTTAAAAGTAATAAAAAATACAAAGCGTTTTTGAAAAGAGATCTATGGTTCGGGGGTTGGTTATACAATGGGAAGGTATTAGCACCCAATGTATCTATAGTACTCTATAGGAACCTTTTGAAATATCTGTTTATAAAAATGTTCGTTTGATTAAAAAATAAATTGTTTTGACCGAAAAGGAGTACGGACGGGTTTTTGAAGGTACGACGACCTAATGTCGAAGTTTTGGCTTAAAAGGTATCAATTTTTGAAAAGATTGAGTTTTGGGGGGAAAATTGTCTTAAGCTTTAATGAAATGCAAAATATTCGCGTGATCGGACTTGAGGACATGAAGTCAACAAATTTAATCGTTTTTCCCTTGGATTTAGACGTAAACGGAATAAACAAGTAAAGACAAAAATAATTAAACAGAGAATCAGATAGATAAGTGATATAAAACAATTAAATAAAAGACTAAATGTGCGAACATGCATTTTTGTATTTTTGTTTAATATTAATAACGCAAGAGAATTAATTAAATAAAATGTTTTTTAAGTTTTTATTATATGTATTTTTTAATATGGATAAAGCAAGAGAGTTAATTAAAGAAAATAAAAATGTTTTCAGTTCTTAAATTCTATTTTTTTTATATATTTTGTTTTTATGTTTTTTTATATTAATATGAAGTATTATTTAAGAATTGTTAAATAATTAAACTAAATTAAAACTTTAAATGGTTATTAGCTTAAATCTAGTAAAAAAAAGGGAATACTAAAATAAAATACTAAATTAATCCAAAACTTACTATTAAAAATTGGGTAAAATATTAAAATTTGTCTAATTAAATTATCCTCTTATTTAATTAACTTACCAATTAACTAAGTCAATAAAAATTCTAAAAAAAGAAAAGCTAAAAGAAAGCAAATAGAAAAGGGGGTGGCCAAAAAATAAAAGGGGTAAATAAGCAAATGTATGGGCCTGAGGAGTTCCAAGGGGGCCCAATCAACAACAGCAAAGGGATGGGGGTGTGCTTAAGGAAAACATGGGCTCTTAGGCAGGAAAGGGTGAGGCCCAATTTCATTAATCTGTTTAGGGTTAAACGCGTTTGTTTAGTTTGAGAAAGGGATTAGGGATTTAACAGGGGCGCCGCTTCGTTCATCGTTCGTCTTCGTCTTCTTCGCGTGATTCATCTTCTTCGTTCACTTCTGAAATCTCTCCTCTGTCCATGGCCACCGGTATCCTCCGCCTTCCTCTTCCCTCCAACAAAAGCTATGGCGATCGACGGATTCACGGTACAATCGTTTCCTAATTCGTTTAGGGTTTTGTTACAATTTACGTGTTATGATTTTTATATCCATTGATTCTGACTTCGTTTTATTATGTTATTTGAGGGATTTTGAAAGAAAGAGAAAGAGAAAAGTTACCCTTGGAGACGGAGGAGGAAGGTTGGGGGCGAGCTAGGAGGCCAAGGCGAGGGGAAGGCAGTGACGCTGTGAGCTTTGCTTTTGCCTACTTGGTAACCTGGTTTGTCTTCTTTATTGCTTTAGTTTGATGATGACTTGAAAACCTTTTGTGCAATATCTTTTCTTCCTCTTCTGTTGGCCTGGGCTTTGCCTACCTCTCTCCGACTGTATACCTTGTGATGCCTTTTTCTTCTTCTCCTTTAATCGCTTCTGTATGTTGGGTTTGGTTGCCTTGATGATTTTTGATGATGATATGCTGGAAATGTTTCTGAATACATTTGATTTTCTCTCTTCTTCTTTTCTGGTCGCCTTGTGTTAGTAGCCCAATGATGAGAAATTCTGAGGGTTTTGTGTTGCCTTGTACATTGCCTTCGTTTGGATGCTTTTGTTGGCGTTTGCTTTTTGTGGCCTTGAGTTTGAATCAGGTGAGACCTGGACTATTACAGGTTTTAGGCCTGAGGGTTAGGCTGGTATGTTTAAGTGAATTTGCTGGTTTTGGTAAGGCCTGAATAGGTTTGGTGATGATTGAGGTTTCAAGGCTTAAGGCTTTGAAATGGTTTTGCAGGTTTGATGGTGTTTATGCTGGTTTGACTCAGGTTTGGCCTTTGAACTGGTTTTTGATATTTAGGCCAAGGTTTTACTGGTTTTGCAGGATTGGCATTTGAACTGGTTTTGCTATGTGGTTCTGGTTTTTTGGTTGGACAATAGGTGGAAGGTTTGGTCCTTTAGACCATGGTTTTTGGTTTTAAGGCTTAAGCTGGACAGTTTGGTGCTTTTCTGGTTTTTCTTTGAGACTTTAAGAAAATGACCTTGTATTTTTTGACAGTTTTTGGGTTTTGAAGGCTTGAAGATAGGTTGACCTCCTTTTTCGTTTTTGAAGGGTTTTGTTGTGTTATAACAGTTGGTTGGCTTGAGGTTATGCTACAGGTTGGTATATTTTTAATATTTTTCTTGGCCTCTGCACATTACTGCTTCATACGGTTTGTCTTTATTCCTATTTCATGCTTTCTCTTTTTCTTACTGCATTGTTGCTGTTCTGTTTTGTAACTCTTTCTGCCTAAGCCAAAACCTGTAAAACCACACTTTCTTCTCTCTTCTCTCTCTTAAGTATATTTGACATTAAAATGATATGTACTTTACCTGTTCTGAAAAAGTATAATGCTGGAAAATGATGAAAAAAGAAAATATTCTTTGCTTGCATATTGGTTTAAACTGCATGCTTTCTCTTTGTCTACTGCATGGAGCCTTTGATTTTTGGCCTCTTCCTATATTGTTGGATAGTTTACGTTGCATTTGGCTTTGTGTTGAAAATGCATATGCTGTTTACTTTTGAAATATGCAGTGGACTTTTGAAAAAAGTGCAATTGATTTTGGATTATGCAGTTTTCAATTAAAGTGTGCAATTTTGACAAAAATGAATTTGTGCATATTTTTAACTTGTGCAGTTTATTTTGAAAATAAAAATTCGTCCCTTTTTGTGAACCGGGAGAAATCCCGTGATTTGCAAAAAGGGTAAAACTGATTCCAGCCGTTTGCTTTTAATGATGAACACTAAATTATTTTTTTTGCTTTTAATTATATTCATTTCTGACTTTTCTTTTCATTCTTTTGCGGGTAAAATTAAATGAGCAGACAAAGAAGCATTGGATAGAAGATGAAGATTTAGAATCTTAGAAAAATAGTTTTTATTTTACTTTAAACTTTTTATGTAATTGTCATTATAAATACTTTGTACAATAGTATTTAAACAACAATTGTAATAATTAGAATAAAGATGAATAAAAATTCTATTATTTACTAATTAATTCTTTTCTTCTTTCCAATTGTTTATTTATCGTTTATAATTCTTTAAATTATATAATAACTGAAAATCAATTACAATTACTTAAATTCAGAATAATAAACAATTAAATAAACATCATTGATCAATAAACTTCTCTTCAATTAATTATTTCATTATTTATAATTCTTCTAAATTATAATAACTGAAAATAAAATTTCAATTATTTAAACCTAGAACAATAAATAATTAAATAACATTGTTTGATCAATTAATATACCTCTTTTCAAATATTTACTTTATTATTTATAAATCTTTAAATTATATACTAACTGAAAATAAATTCCAATTATTTAAATTTAAGATAATAAATAATTAATAAACATTGTCTGATCAATTAATAAACTTAGCGTTCAAAAAAATAAACAGCTCTCGACTTGAAAAAGTTATGAATTTTAAAATCAATAGATCAAAACGCTTGCAATGTAATGATGCAGATGGGAGATGGTATCTTAGGTCAAAATTTGGGGTACAACAGTTACCAATATCAGGATCAGCCTCTTCATCTTTCAGATCTTGTTTGATGCCATGATAGTACATATCGACACCATAATGCCATGGGACAGCTTTGTCCGAGACATACGGGAAAGGACCGGGAACAGTGATTATCAGCGGAGCAATTCTTGGAGCAGGTGTAATCCTAACAGGTCTTTTCGAGGAAACCTTGGAAGGATTGACGGAAATGGTTATAATAGCAATGTCTTCAATTGGAACAACAAGAATCATAGTCTTCTTGAACAAAATCTCTTTGCTATCTATCAGGCGTTGAACACCTAACTTCAGCAAACGACAACCAGAAGGTAGAAGCGAACACATGTGGCAACCTTCACCATAACCCGGAAATAAACCGGCCAACAACAAATTCTTATTAACAGTCATGAGAGGAGTAGACACTACATCGACAAAGGTAACAAACAAATCAGTATCAATAGCATTGACTCCATGGCCGTGATTAGGCATGGGAGCAGTTATGACATTTGGCTTCTCCGGAGCATCAAAATCTATCTCCTTAGCTTCAATCAAGTCTTGTATTTTGTTTCTCAGGGCCCAACAGTCATTTGTATCGTGTCCAGGACTCTCGGAATGATAAGCACACCGGGAATTCAGATTATATCAGGGAGATGTAGTATTTGGGT
The DNA here is from genome assembly GCA_948472305.1 of Vicia faba. Taxonomy (NCBI): domain Eukaryota; kingdom Viridiplantae; phylum Streptophyta; class Magnoliopsida; order Fabales; family Fabaceae; genus Vicia; species Vicia faba. Next base: position 88,545 of record CATIWC010001303.1, on the reverse strand, counting down.
TCTTGGGAGCCTCTCTCAAGGTTGCCAAGTTAGATCTCAGCAGATGAGTAGAACTTTAGCCAATGTCATATTGATGCGGGTAAACTGCCGTTGTGGCCTTTCCACCCTTTGTTGATTGTTGCGTTATGGAGAAACTGTAGGTCGAGGTATCATCACGACACTTACTGTCTGACGTTGTTCAGCCCCAATCTGACCCATCGGGCTATAGACAACATTGGCTTCCTTCTTACCAGCAAAAGGCTTCTTTACTAAACTTTACGAGGCATCCTTCTATATTTTGCCGCTTCGAATCCCAGCTTCTACTCTTTCCCCAGTTAGAATCAGCTCGGTGAAATCAGCTGATGAACTGCCGATGAAATGGTTGAAAAATAGACCAGATAGCGTCCCTATAAACATATCAACCAACTCCCTATCAGACAATGGTGGTTGAACTCTCACAACCAAGTCTCTCCATTTTTGTGCATAATCTTTAAAACCTTCACTTGCACCCATGGACATACTCTGGAGTTGAGTATGAGTGGGAGCAAGGTCAGCATTATACTTATACTGCATGTAGAAAGCAGCAGCCAGATCATCCCAGTTTCGGACATTGGCTCCCTCCAGCTGATAGAACCATTCAAGCTGAGTCCCTGACAGACTATCTTGAAAGAAATGCACCCACAGACTATCTTCAAGCTGAATCTTCCTGACATAAGAGCGGAGATGGAGCTTTGGGCAGGACACCCCATCATACTTGGTAAAAACTAGAGCTTTGAACTTCTGCGGGATGACCACTCCCGACACCAAACCCAATTCTTCAAAATCCAATCCAGGTATCCTCTTAACTTCCATGGCACTCAGACAATCTTCCAACTGTTTATATCTATCCTCAGCAGGAGGATATTGCTCATCGTTATAATCAGTATCATTGTCAGAGACTGCAAGACTAGGGTCTTTCTCTTCTTCTTGGTTCTCCCCTTCCTTAGATGAAGAGGTCAGGTCGACTTGTCGCTTCAACCGCTCTCCAAACCTTCAGTCCATGTTCAGAATACCAGTAGCCTTCTTCTTTTTCTTCTTCTCTTTCAGAATGAGGGCTTTCAGTTCTTCCTGCCCCTTTGCCAGACTTATGAACATTCGTTGGAATTGGGCGTTTTGTGCCTGCAGGTCCTTAATGCTTTGTTCGGAAGACATTTCTGCTGAAATAAACCGCGAAGGAGATGAGAAACCTATAATGGTACCTGTAATGATGTGTATGATAATGGTATGCGCATGAAACGATTTCAAAGACTTCGGGCAATTTAAATTTGCAAGCCAAAATAAACAAAAACTTTATTAGCTGAATTTGAAGTTAAAATTCCCTTTAGGCGTTACAATTAAAAATAAACAAATCCAAAACTATAAAAAAACATCAAAATTCCCATGGATGCTTCCTCTTTATGCCGAGATAGTCATTGAGTCATTTTTCCTCATGGAGTTGCTTTGTGAGCTCTAGAACCTTCCTCTCCTGAGCATGGAACTGATCCCGGTAAGTATCCCGCTCCTTCATCAACTAAATCCAAGACCTCTGTAATTCCCCAAGATCAGTGGGCATGTAAGGATAGAGAACCGTGTAAGGAATGCCTTCTTCAGTAGTGGGTTCCACAATCACTGGAAAAACATCCACATAAGGTGGCATAAGCTGCTGAGCACGAGCTCGTACCCATTGTAGATACGGTTCCATTGGAATGGAAGTCTTTGGCCCAAAAGCCCTGACGCTCGATCTGTTTACCATGCCCCAAGCTCGTATGAACCTCCGACGATACTCTTGAATAACGTCCTCATAGTTGAATACAATACCCTCGATAAGTAACTCGTGGGGACCATCCCTTCGAGCATGACCAAATTGTTGCAGGGCTAAACAAGGATTGTAGGTTATACCCCCTCTGGTACCAAGCAGTGGGACATTAGGGTACTCCCTGCAGCGGTCAATAATAGCAATGTTTTCCATAGATCAAGAACACCAAAGAATATTCGTATGAGCGAGTGACATTATCCTTTGTGACCAAACCAAGCCTTCTTCATTCTTCAGTATGGACTTAAGGAGGTGAGAAATAAACCACCTCGACAGCAATGGCATGCAGCACACAATAATCCCTCTTCTCCTCATGGTACGAGTATGGAGAGTGTGTAAAATATCTTCGAGCAAAGTAGGCACCGGGTTGAGAGAGAGAAAGATCTTAATAGAATTCACATCTATGAATGAGTCTGAATTAGGAAAGAGAACTAAACCATAGATAAGAAGAGCCAAGGCCTCCTCAAAAGCCTAAAAATCCATACCATCCCAAAACAGCTTGGCTTTGTCTATCACAAACTTAGCTAGAAAGCCCTTGACTCCGCTTCTAGCTTCCCAATTGGATACCATGTTGGCCCGTTTCAAGTGCAAAAATGAGGCAATGAATTCTGGCTTAGGAACTTCTTCTAGACCTGTGAAGGGTACCTGTTCAAGAATAGGTATATCCAATAGTTGAGAGAATTCTTCCAAGGTAGGCACCAACTGATAGTCTGGAAAGGTGAAGCATTGGTGCTTGGGATCAAAGAACTGAAAGAGTACACTCATCATCTTTTCATCAAAGTTTGAAGTAACCAGGTTGAGAAGTTGACCATGTGTCTTAGTGAATGTAGATGTTTCAGAAATCCTTGATGCTAGCGCTTTGAGTTGGGAAGGTATCTTCACAAAGCTGATTCGGATGGTATTTCTACGAACAGAAGCCATGATCTGCAAAATAGGGCAAAGATAAATTCCCTTGGTCTTTGAAACGGTTAGTGCAATAAGAATGGATGCCATGTTATGATGCATGATGTCATGATAAACCCCAGGTATTGCAAACACAAGTATAGCAAACACAGTCAAGTCACACCAAGTCCTTAGATTTAAGGCTTGCATGAGGTTAAAGGTAGTACCCTCTTGAAGTTTTAATTGGTTCAAACCTGTCCTTAAAAATTAACCGGGTTCTAGAGATTCTCAATATCACTGACCATCCTTTATCGGGCATTGTTTTAGCTCTCAATCTTTTCTTGCAGCCAAAATATCCCGAAATTCTGGTCTCAATGAGTGTAGCATCGAGTATCAATCAGTTCTCAGTTCTACACCGAGGCCGGCTATCTCACTACTTTCTAATGGCCAAGTTGTTCAACTAAGGTTCTAAGTTCTGAGAGTGCTTCATGACACCGCACGGCGGCCCGTATTCTCCTTGTTTCCCCATGAAGGATACCGGTACCAACCAAAGTGCCACACCAACACAGCCATCGCTTAAAAGATATCGGTTTATGCTGTACAGTCTCCACGATCTATTGCTGTTTACCTAAAAAGTTCCCCCAGATCCAAGTGTAGGATCTATAGTAACCCCAGACAAAACCCTTAAAAGTAAAGCAATCAAGACAATCAAGAGAAGCAATTTAATGATCTAGATCCTAAGGTAAACCCCACTTTATTTTTATCCCCAGCAGAGTTGCCAGTTCTGTGATACGGTGGCAGAACCGACTGTTTAATACTGGTTTGCGTTTTGCATTTTGTGTTTGAAAAATGTCGCGGTAAGCAAGATTCGCCACCGACTTTTATTTCATCCAATCATGGAAATAGAAAAAGAACAGAAAAAACCTTTTCTCGAGATATTCTGAGTACGGGGGGGGGGGGGGGGGGGGGGGGGGGTAGATTATATAAAGGGTAGGTGTTAGCACCCTTTCTTTTCATAGTTATCTACGGGCTCTTAGGTACTTGCTTATTTTTCCAAATTGCTTGTGTGTGTTTGTCTTGAAAATGTTTTTACTTCGTGATAACCCTTGTATCAGTCCTCAAGGGTGTGGAAAGTGTTTGTGTGAAAAGTTTTTGATTGGAGCAAGTACTTAAGATTTCTACATACTCAAAAAAAGATTATTCGTTCTATTTCCTTTAGATAGTGCTATCCCACTATTAAGGATTAGGTAGCACCTTCGTTGGAGTTGTAAGGGACGTTCGAAAGGGACAAATACAATCACTAAAGCAATAGTTAGAAAACTTTAGTAGTAACCCTAGAGTCTTAAGATCTTTCTGAGGTAACATTTCCGAGGCAACATTCGAATGGGACACTTTGATCTTTTTAGACTGGAGGGTAACCACTAAAATCTCCTATGCTTAATGATTGTTTACCGAAGGCAACCGAAGTGAGGTAAACCCTAGGAGTGAATATGTGCATATGATTTATTTCAGTTATTTAATCTTTGCACATTAGGTGATCTACCATTTTAATTTTTCAGACATCCTTGCCTTATAATCCTATTAGCCATGCATCTTGACAGTTAAAGATTGTGGAAATTAAAAGTGCGAGGAAGTAAAACCTAGCTATTACAAGGCTTCGGGGAGGGGGATTAATTACATAACCAAAAATTGGGGATTTAAACAGTAAATAAAAACCCTAGATTAACTATTACAAACCCTGAACAGTTACAAGATAATGGAAAAAATAATTAACAAGCGCGCGGTGAATTAAATACGAGGACGATAATTAATAACTTAAAACCCTAATTGAGAGAAAGAAATTTTTGTGGATTTTTATTTGAGAAAACAATTAAATTACAAATTAATTAAACCTAATTTCTAATTGTTTTTAATTATGAAAGAAGTTAATTAACCTAATTCACTAATTAAATTAAAAAAGTATTTTATGAGAAAAATAATTTTTGTGTGTTTCTTGAGAAAAATTAATTAAATAATGTACAATCTCAAACCCTAATTCTAATTGTTTTTTAAATTATGAAAGAAATTAAAGTTTCCCTAAATTAATTAAACTAATTAATTTTAAAAAAAATATTTATTAAGAAAATAAATCTTTTTTGTGATTTTTGATTGGTTAATTTAATAAAAATAATTTTTGTATTAATTAAAAAAGAAAATAATTAAAGAAAAGAAATTAAAGAAAATAGTAAAAATAACCAAATGGGCCTGTGCTGTTAGCAATTCATGGGGGTGGGAATCTGAATTTCCCAGCCCATTAAGCTTTCAAGCCCAGTCAACCTTTGGATTTGGTGTAACATTGACTTGCACGTGTACCATGGGCATTCACAGGAGATGCGTTAGATCTGGCCAGCTGGGCATCCAGTGGATGGATGTTGATGGTACATGATAGGCGTGTGAGGGAGAAATGAATTGGATTGGCCTGAAATTAATAAGAAAATAATAAAATGCACACGCTTGGGATCGAACCCAGGACGTGTGCATCAAAGGCGTGCCTTCCAACCATCTGCACTGCTGTCTCCTTTGTTAATTCATATAAATGAAAAATAATATAATACAAAAAAAAGCACTAACCCCATAAAAATGCGCGAAATTCAAACCAACCGGTCATGGGCTGCCATGCATCACCTTCTTCACTGCAACCGTCGTGTTTGGTTAAGGACTTATACCTACAGACGTTTGCTGTAACTACAGCCCTGCAAAAATTCAAAAATCTCGTACAAGCATGATAAATTAAATGCGATGGTACCAATCAACTCGTCTTGGTCTCACGAGTATCATGATACCTCATTCATGGTCCAATTTTTCCTGTATCAGAAATCCCCAAATCGTGCTCTAAAACCCTAACAATGGTGAATATGGATTCCTGCACTGTTAGTACAATTAAATGATACAGAAAGCTTGCAAACATGATTATGAACAAGAATATATGGTTAGAACATGTTTATGATGCGTGAAACATTAAAATCGAGTTTGAGTTTTAGGGCAAATCGTGATGCTTTTGGGGACCATTTCTGGATGCTTTGAGGCTTGCAAATGATGTTGTTAGCTTCCTAGGATGTCCAAGAACCGATTGGAAAGCTTGGACTGGCTTAAATTGACCTGTAAACAAAGATAGGTCTCACAGTTTTCTTGCAAAAATTTGATTTATTTCTTGCTGTTTCATGCCTTCATTTCTCCCCCCTTTGAGCTGGAATTATTATGCACTTATAGTAGACTGAATTAGGTCAACAAAATTGTATCATATCTTTGAGAATTACGAAAATTAGATTTGATTTTCTTCATGTATGATATCTTTCTAAAACAAGCTTCAATCCAATCTTTTTCAACCCTAATGAGCCTTGCACGAATTGATCATCATGCTAGCTGTATATGGACTCCAAATGTGCACAAAAATATCAAGATTTGATTTGTTTTCATTATTTTACCATTTAATTTGATTTATTTTGATTTAAATGAATAAAAAATCAAAATAAATGATAAAAATAATAAAATAAGAGATAAATGAGCTCAGGGGTCGTGGGTCCTATTAGAAACATGTTTCAAGCAAAAAAACATGGGGCCCTTTGGAAAAAATGAAAATTTGATCAATGTTGACTTTTGACAATTTTCCAAAAATGGCCAACTTTGACAATGCACAACTCTCTCAATTTGACCCTAGGAGGGTGTTATGGGACTTTTTAGAAATATTAGTATGTCCTATAGACAGCCCTTTTGGTTTCATCTCAATTGGATCTTCCATGTTCATGTATGATGCTTTGACCCAAAAGGTGTTTTTGTTGACTTTTCAAAATGACCTATAATGTAAAAATTCATATCTTTTTCTGAGTGCATATTTTGAACTTGTGGGATGAAGATTAATTGTAGGGAATTTCATCCTCTTAAAAATGAGCTTTGGATGGAAAATTTCTGATAAAGTTTGAAGAAGTTATGCTTGGTCAAAGTTGGGTTGACTTTTACTAAGAAACTCTAATTTAGTAACTTTTGGGTTTTGATGAATTTGGAGCATTCCCTGAGGAATCATGATCAACCCTTGATCAAATGATGAAAGTCACTTTAAAATGTTGATGTTGACCAAAAATCTTGAGGTTTGACGGTATGTGGGCCACAGTTGACTTTTGACCTAATACAGTCGATTCTCAAGCATCTGAGCAGTTGACTGAGAAACCTTCTTGTGAAAGGTATGAAACTTGACATGTAGGGTCTTGAGAACATATTAAGACCTTGGAAAGCATTTGAGACCTTTGTGGTTCACCCATCTTGATGAAAATAGAAACCCTAATTGGAGGTACACTGCCTTAGGAGAGAGCTTGTCTGGTCAACTCTTGGGCTTCCTTAAGCAACTTGGGGATCTTGATGGACATGTATTGAGTAAAATGAGAGGGAAAATTTTGGGGTACAACTGGTGCATTAGAAGAACACACAAGTGGTGCACGTGGTCCATTCGAAGGACACACAAGTAGTTCATTCGAAGGACACAATTGTTGGAAATAAGTTTTTGTTTTTTCTTTTAATGAGTTTTATTCAAGATGATTGCAGACCAAAGTACAATATGTTGCCAAGCCCAAGCCTGCTGTACTGGCCACAACACTCCAAAACTGCTGCAAAGAAGTCCTGCTATGCTGCTCCCGTATTTGCACTAAATTGCCATACAAAAACTGCATCTCGAAAGCAACAAAAACAACATACCTAATTTGTTCAAATTTCATTTGTCCCCCCCCCCCAAACCTCAGCCAAACTTCATCTATAAATAAGAGGTTCCATAACACATATGTAGAGGCTTTTTGGTAGCTGGAAAGACTTTTGTTGTGTGAAAAAAATCACACCACTCTCAAACTCTCATACTCTCAAACTCTAAAATTCTCAAACCCCTTCATGCATTAGTGAGCCTTTAGATTCATTCCCTAACTGCCATATAACAGCCTTTCGATTCATTCCCTAACTTCCATATAACAGCCTTTTGATTCACTCTTCAACTTCCATATATCAGCCTTTTGACTCACTCCCAGCATACCACATACCAGCCTTTTGATTCAAACAAAGAAGTAGTCCCATTAGCTCAAGGAAGATCCCAACAAAGCTTAATCCACCATCAAGTCATTTCTGAAAGTCATATAGAGGTCTTTCGAGTAGAACTTCAAGAGGTAACTTTTTTTTCTTAAAACTTGGAACTTGTCATTCCAGCATCATTTGTACATACAATAAAAGAAAAATGTAGATATCATGTCTCGGAAGCTAACCATTTCCATAGTTTCGATTGTCATTGCTTGCACATTAAAATTTTCAACTCTGCCTAGCTAGGTTTTAATTTTTGTGCTGAACAAAATTTCTTGCTAACCTTAGACTCATAACTTTCGAAGGTTACTGGTTAGACTTGTATTTATATTTTTAGGCATGGTTTTTACATCTTTCGATTGGCTGAGAAACAGAGTCTTTCGAATCTCAACAAATGAGTTATGCATCCCTGTGCTTGAAGGAAGAAGCTGGGCATTTCAATTATTCAAAAACGAGTTCATCTTGTACCTAGTCGAAGTCATCTTATGGACGGATTAAACAGACCACCTTAGTGGTACAAACAGCACGCGCGAAAGACATCTATATATCAGGTCTTGGGTTCAAGCCTTGGTAGGACCAGAATAATTTTTATTATTTGTTTGTTTGCTCTTCTTTTTTAACAAACTTCAAACATTTTTCCAACCAATCAAAACAACTACTTTTGAGTTGATTTTTTGCACACTATTTATTTACAATGTTTGTTTTATGAATATATAAAAATATCCCAGAAAAATATTTTATTTTCATGATTTTTAACCAAAACCTTTCTTTAATAAAATTAAAACATCTTCATCTTCTTTTTATTCATATCTTGTACATTATTTTCCTTTTAATTCTTGTACATTATTCAAATTCAATATGGTTGTAATAGATAAATTAGGATTTAATTTCTTGAAATCCCCATTTGTACATTTGTAACCCCATCCCCTAAAGTGATGTAATAGCTTAGGATTTTAATTTCCGCAATTTACCGCTTTAATATAAAATGTTAGTAACTAGGGTGTGTATGGCAAGATTAAAACCAATACTTAGACCACCCTAAATTCAAGACAAAAATGCATGCAATCAAACACACTATCCACACACGTGCACCTCTAGGGTAATCTCACTTGTTGCCTCAGAAAATAGTCATGTCCCTTGAATATGGGAGTTTTAGCAAAGACCCTCGATAAAAGATCATAGTCCCTCGATGTCCCTTGATGTTGCCTTTGGTAAATGATCTAGTCCCTAACGAAAATTTCTAAAACGTGTCATAAGCTGCCTTCTATGACTATACAATTGGCCCACGCCCGTCCCTTCACATCCAACGACGGGGCTTCTTACCAAATCAATAGTAAGATAGCCACATCTAAAGGAGGAGGAAAAGAACATTGACCTTTTGAGTATGTAGGACGCTCGTAGTTGCTTTCTCGTAAACTAAAACCATTTTTCCACACTTACACTCACAAAAAATATTCAAAACAGACATTTATTTGAACTATTTTCAAAACCAACACTTTGTACGCATTCTTATAGAGACAATAATCATTACAAAGTTCTCCGAAACAAAGGCATTTTGCAAAATACTTTCAAACTTACACCCATCACAAAAAAGCATTTTCCAACAAAGCAAGTGATCTAGCAAGCTATTAAGAGTACCTAGATAATTATGGATGACAAGGGTGCTAACACCTTCCGTTTTCATAATCTACCCCCAGAACTCAAGAAAATATCTCAAAGTACTTTCCTATTATTTTCACCCTTTCCTTATTGGATAAAAGAAAAGTCGGTGGCGACTCTTGCTATACGCAACAATTGCAATCAAACACAAAACTACCAAGTCAGTTCTCCCATAGTATTACAGAACTGACGACTCTACTGAGGAAAACTTTAAAAGTGGGGTTACCTTAGAGTTAGATCACATTTACTTGCTTTCATTGTTTGATTTGTTTACTTTAGACTTTTTGGTTCTTTGCATTGATCTTCTACCCGGATCGGGGAACACCTTTTAGGTAAGTAACAATAGATTATGGAAATTGTGCGTGGTATATAGACATGGTTGAAGCGATAACTACGTTAGTGTGACACATTTTTTGGTACCGGTAGCCCTCAAGCAGTCAAGAAGAATACGGGGCTGCTGTGTGGTGTCATGAAGCACTAACTAACCTTAGAACCTTTAATTGAACAACTTGGCCATTAGGAAGAAGTGAGATAGTTGACTTTGGTGCAGTCCGAAGTTGGCTTATACTTGATGCTACACTCATTGAGATTGGACTTTCAGGATATTTCGGTCGCCAATAAAGAGGATTGCGCTGAAACAATTCCCGATGAAGAAAGATCAGTGATATTGAGATTCCCTAGAACCCGGTTACTTTCTAGGACAGGTTGAGCCAAATAAACTTCAAGAGGGTACTTACCTATGAACTCCATGCAAGCCTAAACCTAAGGACTTGTTTGTTTTGTGTGTATATGTTTACCTGTACATAACATCATGACATCATACCATAGCATTTTACACTAACCATTTCAAGGATTTCGAGATTCATCTTTGTTCTGTTTTGTAGGACATGACTCCCATTCACAGGAATACTATCCAAGTAAACCTCGTACGAGTTCCTTTTCAACTCAAAGAATTAGCATCAAGGATTCCTGATAATTCTCTGTTTACCAAAATACATGTAGGACTTCTCAATCTGGTTACCTCAACCCTTGATGAAGACACGATGAAGGTGCTTTTTCAGTTCTTTGACCCTTTACACCATTGCTTTACCTTCCCCAGTTACCAACTTGTGCCTACTATGGAAGAATTCTATCAACTCCAGGGAATTCCTATTCTTGATCAATTACCTTCCAACGGTATTGAAAGAGACCCGAGCCCTGAGGAGATTTCCCGAGCTCTACATTTACAACGATTCGACGTCGTGGCTAATTGGGAAACAAGAAGTGGTGTCAAAGGGTTTCTAGCCAAATTTTTGTTGGAAAAGGCTCAAGATTGTTGGGATACTTTAGATTTATGAACCTTTGAAGAAATTTTGGCTCTTCTCATCTATGGGATGGTACTATTTCCTAATCCTGAACAACTTATAGATGTGAACACAGTCAAAAAATTTATGTCTCGCAATCCGGTGCCTACTTTGCTTGGGGACATCTTGGATTATTTTAACTCTCGCATCATGAAGAGAAGGGGGACCCTCATGTGTTCCACTCCTCTGTTGGCCAGATGGTTTATTTCGCACCTACCTCGATCTGTTTTGAAAAATGAGTAAGGCATGAGATGGTCTAATAGGTTGATGTCACTCAGACATTCAGATATTTACTGGTGTTCTTGATCCTTGGAGGACATTACTATCATCGACCGTTATGGGGAATTCGCTAATGTCCCTCTGCTTGGTATTAGGGGAGGTATTACCTACAACCCTTGTTTGGCATTACAAAATTTTGGGTATGCCCGAAGAGACGGCGCCCATGATGCGCTCATCCAAGGCGTGGTATTCGACTATGAGTGCAATGATCAAGGCTATCGTCAAAGGTTCATACGAGCTTGTATAATGATAAACAAAGTGGATAGTAAGACATTGGGACATAAGAATTCTATTCCTCTTGAGCCTTACCTTAAATGGGTATGAAGTCGTGCTCAGAGACTCGTGATGACTTACCCCTTCATCTTACCAATCACCATGGAGCCTGTTGCCGAAGGAGATGTTCCATATACTATTCTTTATCCTGATATGCCTACTTCTCTTAAAGATTTGCAAAGATCTTGGATTCAGCTACAAGAAGAGAGAGACACCTTTGAAGCCCAGTGCTACGCAAGTGAGAAGAGGGTTTTGGAGCTCACGAGACAACTCTATGAGGAACAGAGTTTGAACGCCTACATTACACCAAAGAGGATGTGTTGGACCTTTTTGTCTTAGGAGTTTATTTTGTGTTAATTTACTCCATTGTAAGCCCAAGAGGCATGTTTGTAATCAATTTGAACTTATTAATGCAATTGATGTTTGTTCCTTTTGTCTAAGAAAATTTAAATCTCCTAAGTCCTTGAAATCATTTACATATGCATTTTCATGCATCATAACACAAACAAGTTTTTCACAACAGGTTTCCTTATCTTTATAATGTTTATTTCAGTAAGGTGGATATCGAACAAACAGTGAAGGATACTCAAGCACATAATGCTCAATTCAACAGATGTTCCTGGCTCTAGCTAAAGGACAAGAAGACCTGAAGGTTATCATGATCAAATACAAGAAGAAGAAGACAAAGAAAATGGTGGGTGTCCTGAATATGCAAAGGAGATTCAGAGAACCAATAAACCAAGCTCTAGATTTCGTAACTTCGTCAAATGAGGGAGACAATCAGGAAGAGAAGGCAAAAGAAGGAGACCACAGTCTGGGATCTGATGAAGAGGAGGTTGACTATGCTGATGAAAAATATCCTCTTGCTGATGACAAATATAAACAGATGGAGGATCGTCTCAATACAATGGAAATTCAGAGAGTACCTTGTCTGGATTTTGAAGAACTAGGTTTGGTTTCTAGGGTGGTCATTCCACCAAAATTCAAAGTTCCCACATTTTCTAAGTATGACAGTGTCTCCTGTCCTAAGCTGCATTTAAGGTCATATGTCAGAAAGATTCAACCCCACACTGCTGATAGGAATCTTTGGGTACATTTCTTCCAGGAAAGTTTGCCAGGGACGAAGTTAGAATGGTTATATCAACTGAAAGGAACCAACATTCGCAATTGGGAAGATCGGGCTACTGATTTTTACAGGCAGTACCAACACAACATTAACCTCGCCCCAACCCGTACATAATTGCAAAGTATGTCTATGGCTTCCAGTGCGGGTTTCAAAGATTACGCCCAGAAGTAGAGAGATCTTGGGGGAAGAGTCCAGCCTCCTCTGTCTGATAGAGAGCTGGTAGACATGTTCTTGGGTACTTTGTCTGGTCCATTCTTCAACCATCTGATTGGAAGCTCTTCAACTAAGTTTACAGAGCTGATATTGACTGGTGAGAGAGTGGAAGCTAGTATCAAAAGTGGTAATATCCATAGAGATGCATCCTCAAGTACAGTAAGGAAACCATTCTCTGGGAAGAAAGAAGTAAGTGTTGCCTATGGTCAGAGGAATCAAAGCAAAACTAAACACCGTCCAACGGTAGGGGCTGCTATGATCTCCAATCCTGTATGAAACCAACAATGAAACAATCAACACAGAACAGATGCACCCAGAAGACAGTTCACCCGGATTAACATGACGTTATCTCAAATTTTGCCACACTTGTTGAAGTCTAATCTAGTCACTCTAAAAGAGGCTCCTAAAAATCCCAATACTGCATCTCCCCGCTACAACCCAAATGCTCAATGTGCCTATCATTCCGAAAGTCCAGGGCATGATACAAATGATTCTTGGGCTCTAAAAAACAAGGTGTAAGATCTTACAGAGGCGAAGGAGATTGAGTTTGACCCCCCGAAGACCCCTAATGTAATCACTGCACCAATGCCCAAACAAGGCCAGGGTGTCAATTCCATTGATGATGACCTGTTTGTTTCTTCTATTAACGAATTAGTTACTCCTCTCATGATTGTTAAAAAGGAATCTGTTGCGAGCCAGTTTATTTTCGGGTTATGGTGAAGGTTGCCACCTGTGTATGTCTCTACCCAATGGCTTCTTGTTTTTAAAGATAGGTGTCCAGCGCCTGATAAACAACAGAGAAATTATGTTTAAGAAAGTTCCCTCTACAAAAGTTCCGTGTGAAAATATTTCAATAATTACCATTTCCGACAATCCTCCCAAAGTCTCCTCCAAAAGACCCGTCAGGATTACATCCATTCCTAAGGTTTCCCCTCTGATCATCACTTTTCCTGAGCGAATACCATATTCCTCCGATAAAGTTGTTCCTTGGAATTATGGGGCTGATGTCAATTACCATGGCGTCAAGCAAGACCTATTGGCTGTTAAAAATAAATCTGCTGAAGATACTGATCCTGACATCGACAACATCGTTGGGACCAGTAAAATTACGAGAAACAGAAGAGTTTTCTGTCCTGGAATATCTCTGAAGACTGTTGCCACCCCTTTGGTTATTCCTGTTACCACTCATTTTGCTTCTCCTGTTATTACTCCCAATGCTACTCCTATTATCATCCATGTTGTTATCCCCGCTACTGAGTCAGCTGAGACTCGGGGCAAAGAGATACTAGTTGAGCCTGTCTGGACGAAGGCACATAAAGAAGTCATTCCCGAGGCTTCTAAAAAGGAAATAGAAGAAATACTGAAGATCATAAAGAAAAGTGATTACAACGTTATGGAGAAGTTAGGGCATACCCCTTCAAAAATCTCAATGCTGGCCCTACTGTTATACTCTGAAGCCCATGCCAAGGCTTTTGTAAAATTCCTGAAGTCTGCCCATGTTCCTCAAGATATCTCCGCAGATCAATTCGAGAACTGCGTTGCTAGTTTGACAGTTGATAATGGACTTAGTTTCTCTGATGCAAATTTAACATCCAAGGGAAGAAAGCATAATGATGCCCTGCATGTCTCCATTGAGTGCAGGGGCACTACCCTCGCTCATGTACTGGTGGATACACGTTCATCGTTGAATGTCTTAACCAAGAACACTTTGGACATATTAGATTATGAAGGACTCACATTGAAACCCAGTAATATTAGGGTGAGGGCCTTCGATGGTTCCAAGAGAATGGTGCACGGGGAAGTGGACATACCTATCAAAGTTGGTACTCAGACTTTTGACTCCACTTTCTACGTGATGGATATCCGCCCGTCTTACTCTTGTTTATTGGGTCGCCCTATATCCATGGGACCGGTCTTGTTACTTCTACTCTATATCAAATGTTGAAGTACCCAGTTACTAGAAAGATTATCACAGTCCATGGCGAGGAGGAATACATGGTGAGCCACCTGAACTCTTTCAGGTATGTTGAGATGGACGGCGAGTTCATTGAGACCCCCTGTCAGAACTTTGAGGAGGTTCCACAGACAGTTGCCGTAACTACAACTGCTACTAGTGTACCGAAGACTACCAGACCTCCGTTGAAGATGGATTCTTTGAAGGATTCCAAAGCAAAAGTAGAGGAAGGTGGGTGTACCATTTGAGGCCAACTCCCTGATATCCCTTACAAATGTAACAAATTTGGTTTGGGTTTTACTTCAGAAGCCCAAAGAGTTGTTCGTCGTGCTCGAGCCGGAGGACCACCACTACGCATAAGCAATCATGGAATCAATGCTTTGAGGGATAGTGATAGCAATTGTGACATGGACAAGTGGATCTTCCCAACTATCAGCGGTGCACTCAAGAATCGGGAGGCCAAGGATTTTGTTCCTATTACTTTTATTCAAGAGTAATTGTCTTTTGTTTTTGGAATATGTAATATTTGAACAATTGAAACTTTAAAGCCTTGTGCTTTACCCGAGGAACAATGGTATATTTTGTGAGGGCTGTTACTTCATCTTCATTTGTCATTAATAAATCATTGGAAGTTTTGCATGCAAATTTTAAGCTCTCTTTATATCTTTTCTGTTTTTACTCTATCAAAATAGTTATGCTCTCTTACACACACCCACATATCAAACTGCAGATCCACATCCACTCTGGATCCCATTGATTACGGTTATGCTATTTCCAGTTATGACTTTGAAAGTCTAATCTACCAAACTGAGAACGTAGTTGAGGAAGATTATGAAGTACCAGGAGAACTTGCTAGACTGTTACAACAGGAGGAAAGGGCGACACAGCCTCATGAAAAGCTAGTCGAGACGATAAACTTGGGTACTGAAAAAGACAAAAGGGAAGTCAACAAAGGTGCCAACTTGGAGCATAGCATCAAGGAGCGGTTAATCCAGATGTTACATGACTATATTGAGATATTTTCATGGTCGTACAAAGACATACCGGGGCTGGACACTAATATTGTGGTTCATCATCTACCAATGAAAGAAGACTGTCCTCCAGTAAAGCAAAAGGTTCGTCATATGCGACCAGAGATGTCAGAAAAGATCAAAGCTGAAGTCATGAAATAGTTCAATGCCAGTTTCTTAGTTGTTACCTCTTATCCATAATAGGTTGCTAATGTTGTTCCGGTACATAAGAAGGACGGTAAAGTACGTATGTGTGTGGATTACAGAGACTTAAACATGGCAAGCCCCAAGGACGACTTTCCGCTTCCCCATATTTATGTTCTGATTGACAACACCGCACATTATAAGATATTATCCTTCATGGATGGTTTCTCTGGGTACAATCAGATCAAAATGGCACTTGAAGATATGTAGAAAACATCCTTCGTCACGCAGTGGGGAACTTTCTGCTACAAAGTTATGCCATTTGGGTTAAAAAATGTTGGGGCAACCTATCAGCGTGCCATGGTAGCCATGTTTCACGATATGATCCATCACGAGATAGAGGTCTACATCGATGATATGATAACCAGGTATCAGACTGAAGAGGAGTACCTTGATCACCTGCAGAAGCTGTTTCAAATACTGAAAAAGTACAAACTGAGGCTGAACCTGAATAAGTTCACTTTTGGGGTAAGATCTGGTAAGCTCTTGGGCTTCATTGTCAGTGGAAGAGGTATTGAAGTAGACCCTGCAAAGGTTAAAGCCATACAAGAAATTCTAACTCCCCGCACTGAGAAGGAGGTTAGGGGATTCTTGGGACGTCTAAACTACATTTCCAGATTCATTTCCCATCTAACCGCTACTTGTTATCCAAACTTCAAATTACCGAAGAAAGATCAAGCAGTGAAGTGGAATGATGATTGTCGGACCTCCTTTGAAAAAATCAAGTACTATCTTAAAGAGCCTCCAATTTGATGCCTCCGGTTGATGGGAGACCTCTGATCATGTACTTAACAGTGTTAGAGAACTCAATGGGGTGTGTGCTGGGGCAGCATGACGAGTCTGGTCGAAAAGAGCATGAAATATACTACCTTAGCAAAAAATTTACCAACTGTGAGACCAGATACTCACTACTCGAGAAAACTTACTGCGCTTTGGCATGGGGTGCTCACCGACTGAGACAGTATATGTTGACTCACACTACCTTGTTGATATCTAAAATGAATCCTATCAAATACATCTTTGAGAAGCCCGCTCTTTCCGGAAGAATAATGAGATGGAAAATGATCCTGACCAAATATGATATTCAGTATACGACCTAGAAAGTTATCAGGGTAAGTGTATTAGCTGATCATTTGGCTCAACAGGTTGTGGATGACTACCAATCCATGAATTTTAAGTTCTTGGATGAGAACATCATGTTAGTGATAGATTTTCAAGAACTTAGACCGTATGACGGACCTGGACAAGGATCCCGATGGACTATGGTTTTTTACGGAGCTTCCAACGCACTAGGCAATAACATCGGTGTTGTGATCATATCTCCCGAAGGCTGTCATACTCCTTTCACTTCCAGACTATGTTTCAATTGTACCAATAATATGGCTGAATATGAATCATGTATTATGGGTCTCAAGGCTGCTATCGACTTGATGATCAAAATATTGAGTGTATTTGGAGACTCGACCTTAGTAATCTGTCAAATCAAAGGAGAATGGGACACGAAGCATCCTAATCTCGTCCCTTACCGGGAACATGAGTTGACACTGATTCCATACTTTGAAGAAGTTACCTTTGAGCATTTTCCATGAGAGAAAAATCATCTAGTGAACGCGCTAGCTACTATGTCATCCATGTTCAGGGTCAGGTGGGATAATGAAGCTCCTTAGATCACTATTGAAAGAATGGACGAACCAACATACTGCCATGAGATTGATACTGAAGAAGTAGTGGACAAACCTTGGTTCCATGAAGTCAAAAGATACCTTGAAACGCAAGAGTATCCCGATGGAGCTTTCGTCAATGATAAGAAGTTCCTAAGAAGGTTCTCTGCCAAGTTCTTCCTCAGTAACAGAATCCTCTATAAGCGCAACCACGATTCTACTTTGCTTCGGTGTATGGATAAGAGTGAAGTAGAGAAAGTTATGGAAAATTTGCATGAAGGAACCTTTGACACCCATTCTAGCGGGCATACAATGGCTAAGAAGATTCTGAGGGCAGGATACTACTGGTCCACTATGGAAGCAGACTGTTATCAGCATTCACGAACTTGTCACAAGTGCCAGATCTATGCTGAGAAGGTACATGTGCCCCCAGTCCCCTTGAACGTCTTAACTGCTCCATGGCCATTCGCAATGTGGGGCATCGATATGATTGGGGAGATTAGACCTATGACTTCTAATGGGCACCGCTTCATCCTTGTCGCCATTGATTACTTCACAAAGTGGGTTGAGGCAGCCTCTTTTGCTTCCGTTACCAAGAATGTTGTGGTCCGATTCATCAGAAATAACCTTATCTGTCGGTATGGTATTCCAGAATGAATCATCACGGATAATGGTACCACTCTCAATAATACTATGATCACCGTACTCTGCGCGCAATTCAAAATCCAGCATCATAACTCTTCTCCTTACTGACCGAAGATGAATGGCGCTTTAGAGGCTGCTAATAAAAACATCAAAAAGATCCAAAAGATGACAGTGACATACAAAGATTGGCATGAAATGTTACCATTTTCACTTCACGATTAGCGTACCACAATGCGCACATCAACATGGGAAACTCCTTTCTCTCTGGTATACAGTATGGATGTTATGCTACCCATTGAAGTCCAGATGCCTTCCTTGAGAATCATGAAGGATGCATGTTTGAATGATGATGAATGGTTTCAGACTCGACTTGAACAATTGAACCTGATTGACGAGAAGCGGCTCGCGGCTCCTTGCCATGGTCAGATGTACCAAAAACGTATGATTAAAGTGTTTAATAAGAAGGTCAGACGTCAAGTATATCAGGCTGGTGACCTAGTAATCAAGCACATCATACAACCGCAAGGTGATTCTAGGGGCAAATGGGCTTCCACATACGAAGGGCCATTTGTGATCAAGAACATATTTTCTGGTGGAGCCATGATCTTAACCACTATTGACGGTGATGGCCTTCTGCACTCTGTAAAGGTAGACATAGTTAAAAGATACTACGCGTGAACAAATACCCGCTAGGTTGACTGGGCTAGGCAAAAATAAGGGCATCCCGGCGAACCAAAAGGGTTCGGGCAAAAATTAGGGATATACCTATGAAAAAAATCTGTACACCTGACAAGTCAAAAACCTGAAAAGGCGTCTAGGACAAAAAAGGGTATCCCGGTGGACTAAAAACCGGAAAGGGCGGTCCAGGAAAAAGTTAGGGATTGAAAGCATATAACTATGTCCCGTTAGATCACCTTACTGCCAATTTTCAATATCAACTATCAAGCTCAAATTGTAATAATCAATCCAATCATCTTCGGACAAGCAGCAAAGAGATGAGACGCTCAAAGACATAAAGGAAATAGAAGAATGGGAAACCAATGGGATTATTTCACATAGCTGTTTTTTTTTCTTTGTATACAATTTGTATAATTTTCATTCTTACGATGGCATTCTCTTACTAGGGTGTCCATCTCCTTGTACAAAAACGCCTATTTTAGGCAAAACCTCTTCAAATTAATACAAAGTTATTTCTTTGAAAATGCAAAACTATTTGTTTTTTACCTTTCTATTTTGTTTGGAAAAACGTTCGATGATTATTTTTGAACGTGTGCATTTGAATGTGATTACCATTTACAAATACACACATAAAAAACAGAAAGACTGTTACTGCAGGCTTTAAGAAACAGGGCAATGTCTAAAAGCCATCTGCAAATCCCCACAGATACTTTCTCCAGCAGGTACAGAGGCAGAGATATCCTACTATAAAGTCACTGCCATATCTTCAGCATACAACCTAATGATGTCAGGTGTTCTTATATCCCCAACGGAGCAAAAATTTCCAGTTACTTACCCGACATCTCAAAGAATTCCTTAGTCTGGTTCACAAGCTTCTTAGGTTTCCCAAATAAAGGTTTTGTAAAAATACCCAAGCAGTTTATGGAGTTTCCCTTCCCTAACAAAGTTTATTTCTCTAACAACAGAAATCCGTCTCTCAGCATTTCAACTTCAATAAAATATGAAGACTTACACTCTTCATCCCCAACAGTAGTCCGGGATTTATTTTCCCCAATTCAGCAACACTGCAGTAGAACAATTGATACGGTCATACATTGCATTCATACATCATTCTACAAATGTCATAGCATATGTAGTACAAATTCATATATCGCAATCTCAATTATTTTGAGAACATCATTACTCGATGCATCTCATGCATCATGACACTGCATACAACTGACTCTTTACCTTTTTTAGGAAAGTTAGCTAGCAGACAAATATCATCACCAATTTTCAATAGTTCCAGATTAATACCTGAAACAATACAGGACAACTATCTTTGAACGATTGATTGTAGATTAATACCTGAAACCAGACAGGACAACTATCTACATGAGAAGATTAAAGATTAACTCCCGAAACAAGCCGGGGAAACTATCTTTCTTTTAAATAGGTCAGAGATTAATTCCTGAAAAAATCCAGGGCAACTATCTCTACAACTAACAAAAAACAAGTTCCAAATTAATACATGAAACAAGACAAGACAACTATCTATGAACAAATTGATTGTAGATAAATTCCCGAAACAAGACGGGACGACTATCTACATGATGATTATTTCCTTCAGAGGAGTTCTAAAATGCATTTCCCCTTCAGCACTTCACTCTGAAAAAACATCTCTTTTAGAAGTTTTATT
Organism: Vicia faba; assembly: GCA_948472305.1. Lineage (NCBI taxonomy): Eukaryota > Viridiplantae > Streptophyta > Magnoliopsida > Fabales > Fabaceae > Vicia > Vicia faba. The sequence goes on along the minus strand of CATIWC010001303.1, from coordinate 68,039 downwards.
CTGAAAAGCATCTCCTTCGGTTCTTCATTCTTAAAAGCATTTCCCCTTCAGATACGGAATCCCGAAAAGCATTTTCCCCAGAGACCGAGTTCTGGCGAGCACTTCCATCAGAAGAGTCCTGAAACGCATTTCCCCTTTAGCACTTCACTCAGAAAAACATCTCCTTCAGAAGTTTTATTCTGAAAAGCATTTCCTTCAGCGCTTCATTCTGAAAAGCATTTTCCATTCAGATACGGAATCTTGAAAAGCATTTTCCTCAGAGACTAAGTTCTAGAGAGCATTTCCTTCAGAGGAGTTCTGAAACGCATTTCCCATTCAGCACTTCATTCTGAAAAGCATCTCCTTCAGAAGTTTTATTCTGAAAAGCATATCCTTCAGCGCTTTGTTCTGAAAAGCATTTCCCTTTCAGAGACGGAATCCTAAAAATCATTCTTCAAGATACAGTCAAACTTAGACTTAGTCTAGTTTCTGTCAATAATCACCTTTGGATGGCATCTATAAGCCCATCTCCGACGACTCTTCATCACCTCTCCAAATGGCATCTTTAAGCCCATTCCCCATACAATCAACTAATACATCATCGAGTGCAAATTTCTGGGCACCCTAGTGTTCAATCATCTTCCACCTTCAAGCCACGAATGACGAATTTTCCAATCTAACTTTTTAGGTTTAAGAAAATTGAACAGGGGCAGCTGTTGTACCCCAAAATTTTCCCTCTCTTTTCTCAAGACATTTTCTCACAAGGCTTTATTAAAGTTCAAAGATTGCACAAGTATAATTGGACTTTTAATCCCCCACATAGTTTCCATGGATCATATTGGGGTTTCAAACATCAAGTCAAAGAGGAAACTGTTGAAAGAGCAAAGCAGATAAATTTGATTTTTTTGACAAAATTGAAGAAAAGAAAGCTTGCTTTGATTCATACTAGCCTCGACAGGGCATTGCTTCGATTCATGCTTGCTTCGAATGAACTCTTTCCTTCATGCTAGCTTTGACTGGGCAATGTCTCCCTTTGAAACAGATTGTTTTGATTCACAAAGCAATGGCCTCCTGCATGCAAGCTTCATTTGGATAATGGTTATCTTCATACAAGCTTCGATTGGGCATTTGGCCTCCTACATGCTTTCCTTGATTCACAAAGCAGTGGCCTCCTGCATGCTGTCTAGCACCCACAAAGCAGTGGCCTCCTACATACAAGCTTCATTTGGACATTGGCTATCTTCATACAAGCTTCGATTGGGCATTTGCTCCCCTTCGAGCAAGCTTTGGTCCACAAGCTTCATTTGGGCATATGGCCTCCTACAGGTTTTGCTTTGATTCACAAAGCTATGGCTATATTCATACAAGATTCATTTGGATAATGGATATCTTCATACAAGCTTCGATTGGGAAATGTTTTCCTTCAAAGCAGCCTATTTCGATTCACAAGGCAAGGGCTCACATCATGCAAGCATGCACAAAGCAATGGTTTCCCTCATTCTAGCACCCATGAAGCAGTGACCTTTTTCCTGCTTACTTTGATTCACAAGGCAGGAGTTTCCCTCATACAAGCATGGACAAGGAGATGGTTTCCCTCATGCAAGCACCCACAAAGCAATGACCTTTTTCTTGCCTGCTTCAATTCATAAGGCAAGAGTTTCCCTCATACTAGCATGCACAAGGCAATGACTTCCTTCATGCTAGCACCCACATGGCATTGGTTTCTTTCATGCGTGTTTTGATTCACTTGGCAGTGGTTCCCTTTGAAACATCTTGCTTCGATTCCACCTTTAAAAATCTTTAACACACATAGTTTCTACACTATGACACACAATTGGTGGCTCATTCAAAGGATAGGCATTGGTGGATTTGAAGGACATACATGGGTGTCCCATTTGAAGGACATACATTTGTGGCCAATTTCAAGGACAAACATTGGTGGACCATTTGAAGAATTGAAAGTGGTGCATTAGAAGAACACACAAGTGGTGCATGTAGTCCATTTGAAGGACACACATGTAGTCCATTCGAAGGACACAATTCTTGGAAATAATTTTTTGTTTTGTCTTTTGATGAGTTTTATTCAAGATGCTTGCTGACCAAAGTCCAATATGCTGCCAAGCCAAAGCCTGTTGTACTGGCCACAACACTCCAAAACTACTGCAAAGCAGTCCTGCTATGCTGCTCCCATATTTGCACTAAATTGGCATACAAAAACTGCATCTCGAAAGCTACAAAAACAACATACCCAATTTGTTCAAATTTCATTTGTCCCCCCCCCCCCCTCCCCAAACCTCAGCCAAACTTCATTTATAAATAATAGGTTCAACAACACATCTGTAGAGGCTTTTGGTAGCTGAAAAGACTTTTGTTGTGTGAAAAAAATCACACCACTCTCGAACTCTCAAACTCTCAAACTCTCAAAAATCTCAAACCCCTTCATGCATTGGTGAGCCTTTCGATTCATTCCCTAACTTCCATATAACAACCTTTCGATTCATTCCCTAATTGACATATAACAACCTTTCGATTCACTCTCCAACTTCCATATATCGTTCTTATGACTCACTCCCAGCATACCACATACCAGCCTTTTGATTCAAACAAAGAAGTAGTCCCATTAGCTCAAGGAAGATCCCAGCAAAGCTTAATCCACCATCAAGTCATTTCTGAAAGTCATATAGAGGTCTTTCGATGGGCACTTCAAGAAGTACGTTTTTTTCCTTAAAACTTGGAATTAGTCATTCCAGCATCATTTGTACATACAATAAAAGAAAAATGTAGATATCATGTCTCGGAAGCTGACCATGTCCACAGTTTCGATTGTCATTGCTTGCACATTAAAAATTTCAACTCTGACTAGCTAGGTTTTGATTTTTGTGCTGAACAAAATTTCTTGCTAACCTTAGACACATAACTTTTGAATGTTACTGGTTAGACTTCTATTCCGATTTTTAGGCAGGGCTTTTACATCTTTCAATTGGCTGAGAAATGAAGCCTTTAGAATCTCAACAAATGAGTTATGCATCCATGTGCTCGAAGGAAGAAGCTGGGCATTTCAAGTATTCAGAAACAAGTTCATCTTGTACCTAGTCAAAGTCATCTTATGGACGGATGAAACAGACCACCCCAGTGGTACAACCAGCACGCGCTAAAGACATCTATATTTCTGGTCCTGGGTTCAAGCCTTGGTAGGACCAGGATAATTTTTATTATTTGTTTGTTTCCTCTTATTTTTAACAAACTTCAAACATTTTTCCAACCAATCAAAACAACTCCTTTTGAGTTGATTTTTTGCACACTATTTATTTACAATGTCTTTTTTTATGAATATATAAAAATATCCCAGAAAATATTTTATTTTCATAATTATTAACCAAAATATTTCTTTAACAAAATTAAAACAACTTCATCTTCTCTTTATTCATATCTTGTACATTATTCAAATTCAATATGGCTGTAATAGATATATTAGGATTTAATTTCTTGTAATCCCCATTTGTACATATGTAACCCCATCCCCTAAAGTGATGTAATAGCTTAGGATTTTAATTTCCACAATTTACCGCTTTAATATAAAATGTTAGTAACTAGGGTGTGTATGGCAAGATTAAAACCAATACTTAGACCACCCTAAATTCAAGACAAAAATGCATGAAATCAAACACACTATCCACACACGTGCACCTCTAGGATAATCTCACTTGTTGCCTCAAAAAATAGTCATGTCCCTCGAATATGGGCGTTTTAGCAAAGACCCTTGATAAAAGATCATAGTCCCTCGATGTTGCCTTCGGTAAACGGTCTAGTCCCTAACGAAAATTTCTAAAACGTCTCATAAGTTTCCTTTTATGACTATACAATTGACCCACGCCCGTCCCTTCACATCCAACGATGGGGCTTCTTACCAAATCAATGTTAAGATAGCAACATCTAAAGGAGGAGGAAAAGAACATAAACCTTTTGAGTAGGTACGACGCTCGTAGTTGCTTGCTCGTAAACTAAAACCATTTTTCCACACTTACACTCACAAAACATCTTCAAAACAAACATCTCTTTGAACTATTTTCAAAACCAACACTTTGTACTCATTCTTATAGAGACGAGAATCATTACAAAGTTTTCCGCAACAAAGGAATTTTGCAAAATACTTTCAAACTTACCCCCATAAAAAAATTCATTTTCAAACAAAGCAACTGATCTAGCTAGCAACTAAGAGCCCATAGATAGCTATGGATGAGAAGGGTGCTAACACCTTCCCTTTTCATAATCTACCGCCCGAACTCGAGAAAACATCTCAAAGGTCTTTCCTGTTCTTTTCACCCTTTCCTTATTAGATAATAGAAAAGCCGGTGGTGACTCTTGCTATCCGCAATAATTGTTATCAAAGTGCAAAACTACCAAGTCAGTTCTCCCATCGTATTACACCCAGGAATATTGCTTCATCACTCTTGGGATCCATCTTCCTCTTTTGTTCACGATCAACTAAGATGTAACATTTACTTCCAAAAATATGAAAGTATTTAAAAGTTGGTTTTCTTCCCTTCCATATTTCATACAAGGTGGCTGAAGTGCCTTTCCTTAGAGTGACTCTGTTATGGATATAACATGCAGTATTCATAGCTTCAGCCCTAAAATAGTAGGGTAACTTCTTAGAATGAATCATGGCTCTGGAAGATTCCTGAAAGGTTCTATTCTTGCGTTCCATAATCCCATTTTGTTAAGGAGAAATAGGAGAAGAGAATTCATGGATGATTCCTTCAGAAGAGAAAAAGTCAGCAAATTTTTTATTCTCAAATTCCTTTCCATGATCACTTCTAATTCTGATGACATGACTATCTTTTTCCCTTTGAAGTTTTTGACAGAGATCTTTAAACACTTCAAAAGTTTCTGATTTCTCTCTAATAAAAATTATCCAGGTTTATCTAGAGAAGTCATCTACAACAACATAGGCATACTTATTTCCACCAATACTTTCAACCATAAAGTCCATGTGAAGAAGTTCCAAAACTTTTAATGTAGTAAGATGTTGGATCTTCTGATGTGACATCTTAGTCTGCTTTCCAATCTGGCAGTCACCATATACCCTTCCTTCTTCTATCTTGAGCTTAGGAATCCCTCCCACTGCTTCTTCAAATATAATTATTTTCATACCTTTCAGATCCAAGTGCCCCTATATTTGATGCCATAGTTTAACTTCATTATCTTTGGCTAAAACACATGTTGAGGTTGATTCTATTGTCAGTGATGATGCTTTCAGGGATGTTGTACCGAAAGATGAGGTTATGCTTAATAAATCGGGCTACAACATTCTTGGTAACTAAGGCAAACGAAGCTACTTCGACTCATTTAGTGAAGTAGTCAATGGCGACGAGGATGAAACGATGTCTATTAGATGCAGTGGTCTTGATTTCTCCGATCATGTCAATGCCCCACATTGCAAATGGCCAAGGAGAAGTCATGACATTTAACGGTATTTGAGGCATATGAACTTTATCATCATAGATCTGGAACTTATGGCAAGTCCTGAAATGGTGGTGACAACCAGTTTCAATATTCGACCAATAGTAACCAGCCCTCAGAATCTTCTTGGCCATAGTATGTCTACTAGAGTGAGTTCTGAAGATACTGTCATGCATGCCCTCTATGGTCTTTTATGCTTCCTTCTTATCCATACAACAGAGCAGAGTTGAATCATGGTTGCGTTTGTACAAAATCCCATTGCTTAGGAAAAACTTGGCTGAGAACCTTCAAATGAATTTCTCATCATTGATTGAAGCTCCCTCAGGGTATTCTTGTGATTCAAGGTACCATTACACCTCATGGAACCAAGGCTTCTCCTCATCAGTTTCAATCTCACAACAGTGTGTCAGTTCGTCAAATCTTTCGATAGTAATTCTGGGAACTTCTTTGTCCTAATTGACCTTGAACATAGACGAAATAGTCTCTAAAGAATCTGCCAACTGATTTTCTTCCCTTGGGATATGTTCAAAGGTGATCTCTTAAAAGTATGAGATCCAGGTTAGCACAAGCTCTTTGTAAGGGATCAAATGTGGATGTTTGCTAACCCACTCTCCTTTAATTTGATTGATTACTAGGGCAGTTTCTCCATATACGCTTAAAAATTTGATTCTTAGGTCAATAGAAGCCTTAAGACCCAAGATGAAGGCTTCATACTCAGCCATGTTATTGGAACAGTCAAAGCAGATTCTGGCAGTGAAAGGTGTATGGTAACCTTCTGTAGAAATGATCACATCCCCAACTCCGTTACCTAATTCATTAGAAGATCCATCAAAAACCATAGTCAATCGGGATCCTTGGTTTGGTCCTTCATACGGTCCAGGCTTTGCACAATCGGTTATTAGCATGATATTCTCGTCCGGGAATTTGAAGTTCATGGATTTGTATTCATCAACATCTTGATGGGCCAAATGACCCGCCAGTACACTTCCTTTGATTTCTTTTTGTATAGTGTACTGGATATCATATTCTGTCAAAATCATTTTCCATCTGGCTATTCGTCTGCAGAGAGTTGGTTTCTCGAAGATGTACTTGATGGGATCCATCTTAGAGATCAAGAGAGTAGTATAAATTAACATATATTGTCTTAGTCAACGAGCAACCCATGCCAAAGCACAACAAGTTTTCTTGAGCAGTGAATATCTACTTTCACAGTCGGTAAACTTTTTTCTAAGGTAGTATATTGCATGCTCTTTTCGACCAGACTCATCATGTTGGCCCAACACACACCCCATTGAATTCTCTAATACGGTCAAGTACATAATAAGAGGTCTTCCTTCAACTTGAGGCATTAGGATTGGAGGTTCTTGTAAATACTCCTTGATCTTGTCAAAAGTTGTTTGGTAGTCGTCATTCCATTTGACTACTTGATCTTTCTTCAGTAGTTTGAAGATTGGCTCACAAGTAGCAGTTAAGTCAGAGATGAATTGGACAATGTAGTTGAGTCAAACTAAGAAACCTCTTACCTATTTCTCAGTATAGGGAGCTAGAATTTCTTATATGGCTTTGACTTTTGCAGGATCGACCTCAATACCTTTTCCACTGACGACGAAGCCTAGGAGTTTTCCAGACCTCACCCCGAAAGTGCATTTGTTGGGATTCAACCTCAAATTATACTTCTTCAGCCTTTCAAATAGCTTGTGCAAATGATCAAGGTGTTCTTCCTCGGTTTTCAATCTTGTGATCATGTCATCAACATAGACTTCTATCTCATGATGAATCATATCATGAAATAGAGCTACCATAGCCCATTGATAAATTGTGCCTGCATTCTTCAAACCAAAAGGAATGACCTTATAACATAAGGTACCCCACTGTGTGAAAAAAGTGGTTTTCTACATGTCCTCAGGCGCCATTTTAATCTGGTTGTACCCGGAGAAGCCATCCGTGAAGGAAAACACCTTATGTTGAGCAGTATTGTCAACCAAGACATCGATATGTGGTAATGGAAATTTATATTTTGGGCTTGCCCTATTTAAATCCCTATAGTCTACACACAAATGGACCTTACCATCTTTCTTTGGAACTGGGACCATGTTTTTAACCCATTGGGGATACGACGTCACTGCCAATAAACCTGCATTGAACTATTTCATTACCTCAGCCTTTATTTTCTCATACATATTTGGCTGCATGCGATGAACCTTTTGCTTGATTGGAGGATAAACTTATTTCATTGGTAGATGATGAACTACAATATCAGTATAAAGCCCCGCATATCTTCGCGTGACCAAGCAAACACCTCAACATGTCATGCAATATCTAAACCAATTTGCCCTTGACATTGTCTTCCAGGTTAGCGCCAATCTTGACTTCTTTCTTATCTGCCTCGGTACCCAAGTTTATCACTTCAACTGGTTCCTCGTGCGGTTGAATGGCATTTTCCTCTTGCATCAGGAGTTTGGCGAGTTCCCCAGGTATCTCACAATCTTCTTAACCTTCGTCTTCGGCTTGATAGATTGGATTCTCAAAGTTATAGATGGCAATAGCAGAATCATTTTCAACGAGATTCGGAGTAGATGTGGATCTGCAAATGTGTGTGTGTACGCATGTAAGGTCACATGGCTATTTGAAAATGCAGTAAAGTGAAATAAAGACAAAGAGCGCAAAATTAGAATGCAAATAGTCATATGTTTTTGATAACACTTACTTTACACTTGTTTTTGACTCTGGTTTCACATGTTATTTAGGTTTTTTATTATTTTTTTCTCGTATTATGCCTATATTTTGTTTCCTTTTCAGGTATTTGAATTATCCAGAGCTCCCCTGAAGAAATGAAGGAAAATAGGCTGAAAAACAGGAGTTTAAGTCAAATTTGCACTCATGGCGTCCACCATGGCGCCAGCCATAGGGTAGGCCATGACGTGGACCACCTCCTGCTAACCTCAACTGTCACGTTCCCCACTTCTTTTCATTTACACTCATGGCGGGCGCCATGGCCTCCATGGCGGGCGCCACCTTTGGACGATGTTCTCCACCCCCCCAAAAAGAGTTGGGGGGCATTCATGTGACTTCCTGCATTCTCCATCCTTTACATATAGAAGTTCCTGATTTCATTTCAATTCACCCAAGCTTAGTTGCAAACTTGATCCAACCATAGTTGTGAACTTAAGCCATATAATTTCACCATTGTAAAGCGATAATTCTTCACATTAGGGAATTATGGAACTGTTGATTGAGTCTGTGATCAAGTTCATAGATTGAGTCTACAACCGAGTTTGGAGAACTTCGGCAGAAGTTTATCCTGCCACATTTATTTTCAATTGCTGTTTATTTCCAGTCGCATTTTACTTCCAGTTTGTACCAGATTTACTTCCCGCACCTGCTTTTACTTTTTTTATTTCCCGCACCTACTTTTACTTTGTTTATTTCCCGCACCTGCTTTTACTTTGTTTATTTCCCGCACATGCTTTTACCTTTTTTATTTCCCGCACCTTACTTTAAATTAATTACTTTCTCGCATGATTTATTTTAACATGTCTCTTTACATTCCCATGTCAGGCTGAACCTTACTGGGCTAGAATGTAAGAAATCTAGTTAGATAGATATTCCAAATAATGTGTAAATAGAAATTCTTATGGGCTATTTTGGTTTTTAATACGAGTTTTTTGTACTTTATTGTTGTTGGGTAAGATTGAAAGCCGTCCAACCCTTTGTTAAACTCGGTTAGTTCTAACTGATCAAAGGAAGCGAAAGCGCTTTGTCCGGTTAGTTAGGGATTTTTATTATCAAAGAAATAAATTTTGAAACTATTTTCGGACGCATTTATAGGGTTAAAGTTAGGTCCCCTTTTTATTAGAAATTCCAGATCAACATACTTTTCAACTTGGTCAAGTACTTTATTTCTTAAAAATAGGTTTATTACTTTAACACAATGCGCGACTTTTTATAAGTGACGATAAGAAGGTCTGATTAGAGAGTAAACTCGGTTCTGATTATGCGAAAGCGACAGTTCCTGTTAAATTAGTTATTTTCTTTAGTAGAAAATATTTCTCTATAAGTAGTTCTATTCCGAAGCATTGCAAATATCATCTGACTATGGGAATTACATTCGACCCTGCTTTTATATCTGAAGTTTATTTCGCTGAAATTTACTTTCTTGCATGCTCAATTCCCTATTTAATATTGACTTAGATAAACACCATAACAATAGGAAACGATATATTGACGATTGGTCTCTGTGGATCGATAATCTTTTATATTACTCTGACGCGATTCGTACACTTGCGAATACACCGCATCAGTTTTTCATTAAAATGAGCATATGGCATATGAAAATGACAGACCCTTAACAAATGGACCATTGTAACCCGGGCAAGGCACATGGTTTAAAGTCATTGTTTTAATGGAAATTACTCACAAATTTCTCAAAGTAATAAAAACAGGAAATGGCAATTACTCCTGGCTGAAGGAGATTGAGATGAAGTCCTTGGCCTACCAGTTGTTGAGTCCTCCACCAGCAGTTGGATAGATCCACCTGTCCCAGTCACCGTCACTGTCATAGTCTCCAAGAGAATTAACTTAATTGTTTCTAATACAGAGAGGTGGTTTCCCTGCACGAGCACATCGAACCTCTTTTTGAGCCTTGAAAGTGAAGCCCAACCCAAACTTGTCTGACTTGTATGGGATATCAAGAAGTTGTCCCCAAATGGTGCAACCTCCGTCTTCAAATACGACACGAGCATCTTTGAGAGAGGCCATCCTTGGTGTATCTTTAGCGGATTTGGGAGTGACATGAGTGGTCTTGGAAACAACAATCATTGGAGGGATCACTTCAAAAGCTTGACAAGGAGTCTCAATGAATTCGCCATCCATTTTAACATATTTGAATGAATTCAAATGACTGATCATAAACTCTTTCTCCCTGCAGATGGTGATAATTTTCCCTTTGACTGGGTACTTCGTCTTTTAATGTAGTGTGGAGGTAACCGCACCTGCCCCATGAATCCACGGGCGTCCGAGTTGGAAAGAATAAGACGAGCGGATATCCATCACATAGAATGTTGAGTTGAACACTTGAGACCCAATCTTGATAGGGAGATCAACCTCTCCATGGACCATTCTCTTTGATCCGTCAAAAGCTCTCACCACGATGTCACTAGGTTTCAGTACTAAAACTTCACAGTCCAACCTATTCAGAGCACCTTTTGGTAAGACATTAAAGGAGGACCCAGTATCCACTAACACATGTGCTAAAGTTGTGCCTTTACACTCGATGCAAACATGAAAAGCTTTATTGTGATTCTTCCCTGCTGGGGTTAAATCTACGTCTGAAAATCCCAAACCATTGTCAGCATTCAGGCTTGCTACACAATTTTCAAATTGGTTAGCCGTAGTTTCTTGTGGGACACGTGCATTTTTCAGGAATTTTAACAAGGCTTGGGCATGTGCCTCAAAGCGTAGCAACAAAGACAACATGGAAATCTTCGAGGGTGTCTGCCCCATATGTTCAACTATCTTGTAGTCACTTTTTCGGATGATTTTTAAAATATCTTCCATATCCTGGGTAGATGGGTCCTCAACTGCAATATCTTTTGTGGGCGCCTCCATCCGGGCAGGCTCAATCATTTTTTCCTTTCCTCGAGTATCAGCAACAGGTTTACCAACAGTACTACGAATGGGTGTAGTAGTGGTTGTCAGAGGTGAGATCTCTGGTGAGAAGTTCCTTCACGTCCTATTAACTTTACTTGATCCAGCAATGTTTATAACTTTAGCATTCTCATTCTCGGTGATCCACGATTCTTGTTTGATACCATGGTAATACACTTCCTCCCCATGGTTCTAGGGCACAACTTTATCAGAAGAATAGGGGACTGGCCCCAGTGTGGTGATAATTAGTGGTGCTATTCTTGGTTCAGTGGAAATCCTAATAGGACCTTTGGAGGTGATCCTAGTAGGAGTTTTTGAAATGGTAATGATGGACACGTCTTCAAACTCTTGAGATACACTTTGGGTCAAACTTTTCACATATGAAGTTTTCTCAAATAGAATCTCATCGCTATTCATCAGGTGTTGGACACCTCTCTTCATCCATGTGCAACCATTAATTTTTGTAGCACAATTGTAACAGTCTACAAAACAGCCTGGGAATATCCCACCTTTCAACAAACTCTTTTTAACAGTCTTCAAAGGAGTGGTCAAATCATTAATAGAGGAAACAAAAGAGGCATCTTCAATAGCATTGAGACCCTTACCATGATTGGGCATGGGTTTGGTGATCATATTGGGAGTTGGCGGAGGGTCGAATTTAATTGTCTTGTTATCAATCAGGTCTTGGATTTTGTTCTTTAATGCCCAACAGTCATTGGTATTATGTCCGAGACTATTTGAATGGTAAGCACATTTTGCATTGGGATTATATTTTGGGGAGGTTGTGTTAGGATTAGCAGGGGGATATCATAATGTCACCAGATCATCTTTCAATAGGTGTTGCAAATCTTGGGATAATTGCATATTGATTCTAGTAAATTGTCTTCTCGGGGCATCCGGTCTCTATTAATTGTTTTATTAAAGTGGTCGTTGACTCAGAGTTGGGTTGGAAATCAATACTGCCCCTACTGAATGATGAAAGTCATTCTTAATACGGCTTCTTGACCCATACATAGCATTAGTCTCTTTTTTAATAATAAATGTTTTTTTCACAGCATTAGAAGTGGAGGCCATTGGTATCTTCCCGCTTTTAATTCCACTCTCAACCCTCTCGCCAGTCAAGATCAATTCAGTAAACCCGGTTGATGAACATCCAATTAGAAAGTTGAATAAAGGACCAGTAAATGTACCCATAAACATATCTACCAATTCTCTATCAGTTAAAGGTGGTTGCACCCTGCCAGCCAAGTATCTCCACTTTTTGGTGTATTCCTTGAAGCCCTCATTTGAACCCATGGTCATGCCTTGTAGTTGGACCCAAGATGGTGCAAGATCAACATTATATTGATATTGGCGGTAAAAGGAAACAGCCAAATCCTCCCATGTATGGATATTATCCCCTTCCAATTGGTAAAACCACTCCAACTGCGTTCCTGGTGGACTCTCTTGGAAAAAGTGCACCCATAGTTTCCTATCAGTAGTGTGCAATCTTACGGACATATGATCTTAGATGAAGCTTCGGACATGAGACGCCATCGTGCTTGGCGAAGATAGGCATTTTGAATTTGTGGGGGATGACTACCCCAGGTACCAAACTCAAGTCTCCAAAGTCCAAGCCAGTTACAACTTGGATCTCTATAGCCTTTAGTATGTCTTCTAGCTGCTTGTATTTGTCGTCGGCCGATGGGTATTGCTCATCAGAATAATCCTTGTCTTCAGAGATTTGATTTTGTTTCCACCCCTAACACGAGTGCTTCTAGCATCTTCATTTTGATTATCATCCTCCTCGGAGGAGTCCTCTTAAATTTGAACTTATCGGACAGGGCCTTTGAACCTCTTCCCCATGTTGATCACAACTTTCTTCTTGGTCTTTTTCTTCGTGACGATGAGCGTCATCATTTCTTGCTGGCCTTTTGCTAAGTTGAGCAGAGTCTCTTGGAATTGAGTGTGTTGAGTCTGCAAGTCCTTGATAGTTTTCTCAAGATCCATCTTATACTGAAACAAACAGTAGAAAGATGAGGAAACATGTGTCGGATAACCTGCTCATGATATGATGCATGTTATGCGAATGCAATGTTTTCAAGGACTTTTATGATATTTAAATTTTCTTAACCAAAGAGGAAAATAAAACATCAATTGTATTAATAAGTTCCAGAATTACAAATGCTTATTGGGCTTACAATGGAAAAAGCGAAAAGGTCTTAAAGAGACGACAAAATAAACTCCTAAAACAAAAGACTCAAGTCCCCCACGAATGCATCCTCTTTGGTGCAATGTAGGCATTCAGGCTTCGCTCCTCATGAAGGTTCCTTGTGAGCTCCAACACTTTCTTCTCAGTTGCATAAAATTGAACTTCAATTGTATCTCGTTCCCCCCTTGAGTTGAGTCCATAATTTCTGCAATTCCTCGAAATTGGTAGGCATGTTAGGATGGAGAATGGTATAAGGAATGTCTTATTCGGTACCTAGTTCCATAATCACGTGTAGGATGGATGGATACGGCATCATGATACTTTGAGCACGAATTCGTACCCATTTGAGGTAAGTCTCAAGAGGGATGGAATTTGTATTCACTAAAGTCTTGCTATCAACCTTGTTTACCATGCCCTGAGCTCGTACAAACCTTTGACGATAACCTTAGACATCGATTTTGTAGTCGAATACCAAACCCTGGATGAGCGCTTCATGGGGACCATCTCTTCGTGCATACCCAAACTTTCGTAATGCAAGATAAAGGTTATAAGTGATACCTCCCCTAATGCCCAAGAGTGGAACATTAGGGAACTCTCTACAACGGTCAATGATGGTAACATCCTCTAGGGATCAGGGAAACCAATATATATCTGAATAAGAGAGCGACATTACCCTTTGAGACCACATCAAGCCTTGTTCATTCTTCAATATTGATTGAGGTAGCTGTGAAATAAACCACCTAGACAGCAATGTAATGCAACACAAAAGAGTCCATCTCTTCCTCATGGTGCGAGTGTGAAAGCAATGTAGAATGTCTCCAAGTAGAGTAGGTACGGGGTTACGAGAAATAAAAACACTGATGGCATTCACATCTACGAGTTGGTCCGGATTAGCGAACAGAACCAAACCATAGATTAGAAGGGGCAAGACATCTTTAAAAGCTTGAAAATCCATATCTTCCAAAAATAGTCGAGCCATCTCTAACAGAAACTTGGCTAGAAAACCCTTTACTTCACTCCTTGTTTCCCAATTTGCTACAATGTTGGATCTCCTCAAATGCAAGGCTTCGACAATAACTTCAGGCTTTGGAGTTTCCTCTAAACCGGTGAATGGTATTTGATCAAGCACAGGCACTCCTAGTATTTGAGAGAATTCTTCCAATGTAGGTAACAATTGGTAATCGGAAAAGGTGAAGTAATGATGCATAGGATCAAAGATCTAAAAAATCACACACGTCATTTCTTCTTGAAAGCATGAGGTAGCCAAACTGAGAAGTTAACCATATCTTTTGGTGAAATAAGAATATTTAGGAACCCTTGATGCTAACTCTTGGAGTTGAGGAGCCACTTTCCCAAAGATGATTCAGATGGTGTTTCTGCGAGTGGAAGCCATATCCTACAAAACAGAACAAAGATAAATCCCTAGGTCCTTGAAATGGTTAGTGAAAATGCTATGGCATGATGTCATGATGTTATGTACAAATAATCATATACAAGCAAAGCAAACAAGTCCTTAGGTTTAGGCTTGCACGGGGGTTATAGGTAAGTACCCTCTTGAAGTTTTTAGTTGGTTCAACATGTCCTAAAAGTCATCAGATTCTAGGGAATCTAAATATCATTGATCTTTCTTCATCGGGCATTGTCTCAGCACAATCAATCTTTTCTTGCGCTTAAATATCCCGAAAGTCCGATCTCAATGAGTGTAGTATAGAGTATCAGCCAATCTCCAGTTTTCCACCAAAGTCGGCTATCTCACTACTTCCTAATGGCCAAGTTGTTTAACTAAAGGTTCTATGTTCAGTTTGTGCTTCATGACACCACACAGCGGCCCTGTATTCTCTTTGATTCAACACAAAGGATACCGGTACCCACAAATGTGTCACACTAACATAGCCATCACTTTAACCATATCAGTCTATGTTGTACAGTCTCCACGATCTATTGCTACTTACCTAATAATGCTCCCAGATCCGAGTAGAGGATCTACTCAAAACCCAAACAACCCTTTTAAGAGTAAAGTAAGCAAGTCAAACAATGAAAGCATTTAAATGTGAATTAATCCCTAAGGTAATTCCACTTTTAGTTAATATTCCCCAGTTGAGTCGCCAGTTCTGTAATACGATGGGAGGACTGACTTGGGTGTTTTGCGTTTGATCATAATTATTGTGGATAGAAAGAGTCGCCACCGACTTTTCTTTTATCCAATAAAGGAAAGGGTGAAAAGAACATGAAAGACCTTTTGAGAATTTTATTGAGTTCAGGGGGGGGGGGGGTATGTTATAAAAAGGGAAGGTGTTAGCACCTTTTTTATCTGTAGTTATCTACGGGCTCTTAGTTGCTAGCTCACTTTTGAAAATTCTTTGTAAAATGTGTTTGTGTTTGTTTGAAAGTATTTTTGAAAAGTGCCTTCGTTTAGCCGAACTTTGTAATGATTCTCTTCTCTATAAGAATGTATACAAATTGTTGACTTTTGAAAATATTTCATGAAAGTATTGGTGTGTTAAAAAGATATTTTGTTTTGAAACGTTTGTGAGCAAGCAACTACGAATGTTCTACCTACTCAAAAGAAAGTCTTTGTTCTTTTCCTCCTCTTTTAGATAGTGTTATCTTACCATTAGTTAGTAAGAAACCTTATCATTGGATGTGAAGGGACAGGTGTGGGTCATCGCTCAGTCATAGAAGGCAACATTGTAGGATACCTTAGCAATTTGTCGTAAGGGACTAAGATCGTTTATCGAAGGTAACATCGAAGGATCATCGAGGGACTACGATCTTGTAATCGAGAGTCTTTACTAAAATATCCCACGTTCGAGGGACATGATTGTTTTTAATCTAAGGCAACAAGTGTGGATTAACCCTAGAGGTGCATGTATGCGAAGTGTATTATTTTCATTTACTTTGTCTTGAATTAGGGTTGTCTAATGTTTGGTTTTAAGTCTTGCCATACAAACCCTAATTACTAGCAATAATATGGATAGCGATAAATTACGGAAATTAAAAGTCCTACGCTATTACAATATTTTGGGATGGGGGATACAAATTTACAAATGGGGATGACAAGTAAAATAAACCCTAATTACTATTACAACCAAATTGAATAATGCAAAACAAAATATACAAGAATATAAAGATAATGTAAAAGAAAAGAAGATTGTTTTTATGACTTTTTTGTATGAAAAGAGTTTTAATTACCCTAATTGGTTTGAAAAGAAGTTGGTTAATTAGAAACCTAAGGTCTAAGTTAATTTAATTAAAAGAGAAAATTAAAGTGAAAACATAAGTCTAAATTAACTTTTAAAAAAATAAATTAATTTGTTAAGAAAATATTTTTAGGTCTTTTGTTTAAAGGAAATAAAATAAAGTGAAAATAAAATAATTATTATTATTTTAAGTTTTTTAAAAAATATATATTGTTTTGTATAAAAATATTAATAAAAGAAAAGAAAATAAAACAAAATAAAATTAAAAATAAAATATGAAATCAGGGGGTTTGAAAAGAAAATGGGTGGTTAGAAAGTAAAAGAGTTTGGTGTTAGGCCCAAAACTGTTTTGTTTTAGTCAGGAAAAAAAAAAGATATTTGGGCTTGCTGCTGCTAAGTAAACAATGGGTGCTAGAGGGAGAAAAAATGTTAAGGCCCATATGATGGAGGCCCGGGCGTGCTATTTGAACAAAAAGGAACAAAAATATGTGAGAAAAATAACAAAATGGGACGCTGGTCCCCTTACACGCGCTCTTCCTGCCACTAGGGTGGTTGTTTCATCCGTGTATAAAATATGTTGTAATAAATTTAAGATAAACCCAGCCTTAGTATTTTGAACTTCATCTTCAACCTTGCGCGCGTATCAGGATCAACAACACCATTGTTCAAATTTGTAACTTCCTAATTTCTCAACTAAATCAGGAAATGTAAACATGAAAGTTATTGCATTTTCACCACGAATCCAACCATGTAAATTTTATAAACTATAAATCAAATATGAATGAGAGTTTCTGTTGGTACCAAATTTAACCAATTTTTTTCTATAAGTTGAACTTCAATATTTTCTATGCTCAAGCAATATAAATGAAATTTAAAGGCATAATTAGTTTTATGGCTAGGATGTCTACATTTTATCTTTACAAATCAGAGACAAATGATGCTTGTATGAAGAGATAGAAGTTCAAAAAACTCACCTTGCAGATGGAGATAGTGTTTTGAGTTTGAGCACACTTCAAGTTGTTTTAATGATCTGGTTAGCTTCACTGAACCTCCAGGAAGCTATTTCAAAAGTTACTTTGAGCTGAGAGTGGTTGAATCGTGCTAGGGAAGTTAATGTGCATGTGACTGATTTTGGTTATGAAGGATAATGAAGGAGTTGTTACAGTTCCATAACAGGGATGGGGATGAGTTATATTTGCTGTAAGGAAGCTTTAGGATTGATTTAGAGAATAAACGCATGAGTGTATTATGAGATGGATGTTTTTGGGCAGAAAATGACAAGTTATGAAAGTTTGAATGCAATTCTGATTTGAGAGTGTTTGAGGGAGTTTTTAGGCTTACAAATTTATGTCCTTGGCTTGTAAACAATGTCTCAATTTATAGGAAAAGGTTTCAGAGCTTGATGTGGTCAGAAACAAAAAATCACATGTTGTGTTTGCTTGACTTGTTTTTGAAGCAAGATTGACAAATATGGTTTCAAGGTAAGGTACAAGGCTTGTAGGGTGGCTAGAAACTTTAAAAATGCTTGCTCTGATCTTGTAGATGAAGCTTATGCATAAGGAACAAGTGTAAAGCTTAAGACAAGTTGACTTTGTGATTAAAGCAACTTTTCAAGAATGGAAACGGTGCCTTTGTGCCATAAATGGAAAATTGGCTTGGACAAAGGTTCAAACACTTGGACAATTGCTTAATTAGTTGTGTAAACATCTTATCATGGATAAATTTACAAGTTAGAAGGCCTTCAAATCAAGATTATGCAACATGGTTGGATATTTGGTCAAGTGTTCATCCTAAAAATAACTTGTAATTCAAGAATGAATGCCCAACTTCTTGCCTTTGATCTTGAAACATTTTCTACAACTTGACCAAATCTTGAAACATGCTCTTCAAGTTCTTGGATATTTTGGAAATCTTGAAACATTTTATACAACTTTAATGTTGACCATTTTTGCTAAATCATCTTGGATCTAGGTGAAAAATGACCAAGAAGTTAGGTTAAAAATCTGCCTAAACTTGTCAAAATTTTCACCAATTATTTTATAAAAAATGTCATAACTTCATGGGCTTATATCTTTAAAAATCTAATAATTTTTTGGACATCAACCCTCTAATAAATTTTTTTAGAATTCATCAAGATCTATAACTTTCATGTTAAAAGTTTTCTTTGAATCATCTTGCATATTGGTGGAAAAGGGTCATGAAGTAATGATTTTATCAAGTATAAAATGTACTTAGAAAATTTTATAAGTCTTAAAAACCTTGAATTTTTATGGACTTTCCTGATTTTATTGATTCTTGTTGACCAAGTTTGATATTTTTGAGTATCTTGATGAATCTTGATCTTTGAAACTCAATGTTGACCAAAAAGTCAAAGTTTGACTTTTAGTGTAACAATTGACTTTATCCTCAATTGATCAAATTTCAACTATCAACTGTTTGATCTTGAGAAATGATTTGAGCCATGAAATTAGGTAAAGATATTGTGTTTTAATTCTTAAGTTCATGCTTCAAACCATTAAGTCATGTATTAGGTCAAAAGTCAAAAATCAGTCAATCTCAATCAAAACCCTAATTTTTACCATTTTGCCCCTTTGATGATTTGAACACTTTTCTTAAGGAATTGTTATCCAATCTTGATCAATTGATGAATATGACTTCAAAATGTTGATATTGGCCAAAAATATTGAAGTTTGACTGTAGATTGACAATAATTGACTTTTTATCGAATATAGTTAATTTTCAGTCATCTAATCAATTGACTGAGCAAAATTGTGATCCAAGACTTGAAACTTGGCATGAGTATTCTTGGAGACCCATAATGAACCATGAAAGTCTTTTGAGGAATTAGAAACCCAATCTCCCTTGTGAAAACCAAAACCCTAAGATGTGGCCTCAGTGCTTAGGAGATAAGTTTGTCTGATCAATTCTTTGGAATCCTTGAGCATTGGAGATCCTTTGTGAAAAATGTCTTGAGAAAAGAGAGGGAAAATTTTGGTGTACAACAATGGGCACAAATACCGCAACAAGATATTTTCAAAAAGCGAGACACTTAGTATATGAATTGGGCGGTGGATTTGTGAGAAACTGACACGAGGTCAGGAATGCTTGCAGATAACAACACCAAGAATATATGTCTTAAGGAGAACCTGCAGAGAATACCACTTGGGATTTCTGGTTGATCTTCAGAGATACAAAGGGTTCTTGAAAAAGACTTTAATCTGGCTTATGCTTCAAGGCATGTTTGAGAATTTTTTTCTTTTTAGCGTAATACTCCAAATCAATGGAAATGTTACAGACTTTTAGAAGATGGAATGCAATGCCATGATGATTACTATATGAAAGGTGCCGAAGAGATGATATCTGTTGGGAACTCAAAAGATAGAATCTTATCTTCTGACTTCTGCTGAAGAAAACCCACAACTTGGAATTAAATCCTGATCTCAGCTGAGGATAAGAATCCTAAATTCAATTGGAGAAAATAATCCTTGACTTATGTCGAAGAATGCCAACAACCCAAACTTAGGCTCTAGCTTCTGATGGAGGAACACCAATACATGGATTTACATCCCTGACGAGCTGAGGATAACGATCTTGACTTCCCGACATGGTCTTCAAATTCAGAAGTTGTTTAGCTTTAGTCTGGACTTAACCTGATCAACTCTAAAGTGGAGAAATTCCCCTGCATAACGTGCTTCCCCACTCTGTATGTCTTTCGGGAAAAATTCCTCGAGAAGACTTTCTAAGATCTGTATCATCAAAGACTGCCCCAGTGTCATGAACTTTGGAATACAGCTTCTGGCTGACCAGAGTTGGAGAAGGTTTCAACAAAGCCTGAGTGAATTCTCTTGAATCCTTATATTCTGAAAAGACTCTCCTCTAATCAATGGATTCTTGGAGAAATTTGTCAAATCTCGACATTACTGCCCCAGTTTAATTATACTTGGAGGGATCAAATCCCAACTTGAGTGCCTCAGATTGGTTGAACACTTACTCAACAGAGTATTCAACATTCTCTATGTGCCCCTTAGGGTAGTCAAACTCTGAGATACATTTAATTCTGCTTAATGGAGTACTACCATTGAAATATCCTATCCCTGCTTAAAAGAGTCTCGACAAACCAATTCCTCACCTCATACTCACAGAGAAGTGAGAAACTCAGAGTAATGAAGACAACACCTCCTCAGGGTGATTGACTTACATATTAAAAGTAGGTTAGTACACAATTGTGCTTCTCAACTTGAATTGCCTCGTTCTCCAATCGGATACTTGAAGAAATACGTCCCTCGGGACCAACTGAAAGTAATACATCATTGCTCGACGGAGACTTTGGGCATTCAACTTTTGCAATCTGCTTAAGATTATTTATCAAACTGGTATTCTTTTACTCAACAGAGTCAATAGAAGGTCTGACCCAAATTAAGATCATTCTAAAAAATGACTTACCTTTCAATGGTATCCTAAAGCAATTTGTCCCTCGATATAATCAAACTTCCATTTGATGCTCTTTATGCAAGCTTACTTGATGTTTAAGCACTAATTCATATGAAAAGAATGTTTATTCTATGAATGTTAATTCTAATGCAAATCCTATGCTTGTCTTGAAGTTTAAAAACTTTTATTGAAAAGATGTCTAAACATCGAGTTTTCTCTTGTGCAAAAGTAAGTAAAAAGATGGAGTGATACCAACTCAAAAGTTTTTAGCGAGTCTCCTAGGAGTCAGATTATCGTACTCTTGTTACTATGTGATTTCGAATTAACCCATACTTCAGTTAGGACTTTCAAAGGTTGTAACGTGGTCTGGTTCATAGTTTTAGAAAAAAGGATTTAAGGCTCTAAATATTTGGTTCCCACCCTTTCTCCATGATGTTCTCCAGCCCTAAGTTCAGTTAACTCGATGCGAGCACTCATCTCTCAAAAGAGTTTGTGATGGTTGAGGAGTCAAACGAGGTATTTTGGACATGGCAGTCACTCGCCTCTTTCTTTATTGGTGTTTGATCACACGACTTTGTTCTTTGCTGAGGATTTTTGGTAATCCTTTTATGCTTTTGTGCTTCTCGCTTTCCCTAAATTTTTCCTGGAAAAGTTCCTTTTAAATTTGACTCTAAAGTCCAGCGGGATTCCCTGACTTTTGCCTAACCGACTTGTTTTTCAAGTTTTGACTCAGTGGGGATTTTTGTCTCTTTCTTTCATCATTTCCTTTTCTTTCATTTTGAACAAGTTGTTGATCTTCATGTCGTCCTAGATTTGTTGGAGGTGATTGTAACTGCCTGAGTCCTTGGTAGATGGGGGATAACCCTTATTGTATCGTCATCTATTGACCTCCTGATGTGCAAGAGATAACCATTATGGTATCAAACTTTTTAGATGCACGTCGATAATAGGCGAAGGTTAGCCAATGTGGTTTTGACTTTCCTTAGCCTTTTGATGGATAACCATTGTTGTATCCTTAGATGCGCGCTCTTGATGAGTTCTAAACGCTCGATTGGATTAAATGAAATCTACCCTGCCCCGGGTTAAATGTGAAGGTTTTTTCTAACAAGAAAAGAAACTCCTACTTCAAGGCTCAAAGGGGTTGATGAGGGTTTCACTTGATGAGGGTTGTATCTGCCCTGATTCAGTTCTACGACCCTCCATTGAGATGCTTCACCTTTCAAGACTTTTAGCTAGCACCGACTCTGGAAGAATTTGATAGAATTCTGAACTTTTCTAAAGAGAAAGCTTATGTGGGTATAGGACAGACTATTGACGTCAAAATCTTGGCAAGAGGTTTAAGGATCCCTTATCCCGAATTGTCACTTAATTACAATAAAGAAGGTGACGTACAAGGGATTAAGAGATGCTACTTGGAGACTAAGGCTTTGGATTTTGCTAATAACAAAGAATGGGAGTCTTGTATCGATTGTTTAGGACTGCTTGTATTTGGTGTAATTTTATTTCTACGGACTTTAGACTATATTGATCCTACGACTATCAGTGTGTTTTGGGGCACAAAAGCTTTTAGTATGGATCCAACTCCCACTTTGCTTGCTGAAATTTATTATACAATTCATACGTGGTACGAAAAAAGAAGGGGTACTCTAAATTGTTGCGTTCCATTATTATACTCTTGGTTTATGACTCATCTCTACAAGGAAGACTACATGATTCCAAATCTGACAAGATATGAGTGGCCTTAAAAATTAAGGTCTCTTACTGCTAATTATGTATTATGGTATGCAAGGAAGCTAGACATTAGTGATATCGTTTATAGCTGCAGGGAATTTCCTAATTTTAAATTGATTGGATCACAAGGTTGCATTAATTACAACCCTACCTTGGCCCTACGACAACTAGGGTATCCTCTGGAAGATAAACCCTTAGATGAACAACTTCAATAATTAATCATTCATGACATGGGTAAAAATGACCAAGAGTTGCTCAACAAAGTCATCAGGGCTTGGGATAGGGTTAATAAAAGAATATCTGAAAGGAAGAATGTTATGGAAAAAGAACCTTACACTCGATTGGTTTTGGATAGGGTACAAATTGTTAATCTACCATTGGACATAGATCCTAAATACAAGCCCGAGGTCTCAGAGGCTCCGCCTATGTCCTTGAAAGAGATAGACAATATGAAGAATTCCTTGAAGAAAGCTCATATGGAAAAGGAAGAATTGGAGCTTAACTTCCATAACTTAACCAAGGAGAAAAGACAAATGTAATTCATTCTTGATTCAAAAGACC
This sequence comes from Vicia faba, assembly GCA_948472305.1. Lineage (NCBI taxonomy): Eukaryota > Viridiplantae > Streptophyta > Magnoliopsida > Fabales > Fabaceae > Vicia > Vicia faba. The sequence goes on along the minus strand of CATIWC010001303.1, from coordinate 44,837 downwards.
AACAGATTCAGAGAGAACGTGAAGCATTTGAAAAGGAGAGCCTTAAATGGAAGCGTTCAACTGAAGGGCTATTAAGCGCTACCTTCAATTTGGATTCTCACAATCAATGCTTGTAGAATACAGCTAATGAAATTAGGAGATTGAACAAGTGGTATGAAAAAGCAATGCAGTATAAAAAGGAAATAAAGGAGAGTTTGAGAACCCATATTCAAAGTTTGGCCCAATCCTCTCTAGACCAAGAAGAGAAAATGTAGTGTCTCACCACCATACTCAAAGATAGCCAAGAATCGAAAGTAGGGGAGAGCCTCAAAAGGGTGTTTGAGGAAAGGCTGCTCACCCAAAAGACCAAGGAGTATGAGCAAGTGTGCCTTGAATTAGAAGGCCTCCAAAAAGATTTCCTAATACAACGGAGACTTTATACGAAGATGAGGGCTGAAAAGTTGTATTGGGAAGAGCAATATGTGAAGATCGCCAAAGAGGGAAAGGATAATCACAAGATAATTCCCTACCTTTACCGAGAGTAGATATACTACAAGGAAAAACATGAAATACTCGCCTTCTTAGCCAACAATCTCATCGAAGACATCCCTAGAAGGTTGAGAGACGCACAAAATGTGATGGTTCCTCTTCCAAAATATTTTGAAGACTTTCTCAAGCTTTTTTGAACAATAGTCATTTGTTTCAGAGCAGACATCCGCATCCGTACTTAGAAGACTGTTTCCCTTTGTTTATTTTCTTTCAGCGAGTTTATTGTTTTAAAGTTTTAATATTTTTCAATATCTGAATTATGTTCTCTTTTAAAGACAATTATTACTTTCAATAAAGGAATTTTGTTTCCGTATCTCATTTGTGTATTTATTTTTTAGATTCTCACCAAAAAAGTGAAACTTAAAAAAAATATAAACAAATATATATCCAAGTGGATAAGACATTCGATAAAAAATCTTAGCATATTCATACATATTCATACTCATCCATGCATTCACAAACATTTGCATTTCAAACAAAAAATCATCTTTTTCAAAATTCTCCTGTTAAACCATTGATAGACGAAAAGAACCACTTCTCTGACCACCGTACCAAACAAGAGATCATCAACGGAAAGTGATGGAACAAATTGAAGAGAATCAAGCAGCATTCAGAGTGGATTTGGAACAAGTCAAAAGCAACGTCAACTCAATGATAGGAGATATGAGTCAAGTTCTTCTAGTCTTTAAGAACATCCTTGACAGACAAGAGAAAATTCCTAGGGTAGCCTTTGAGGAAATAGCCTAGACTATTGGTACATTTAACAGTCACCAATCGAGGAGAGAACCAGAGGCAAGACCTCAAAAGTCAACTATGGCCATACAAGAGACAAGACAAGTTGATATTGAAGGGTTTGTCCCACCTCCACAAAAAGCAGGGGCATCTCATACCCTACAGATTCTGATCAATAATGCAGACAACTACTTGGACTTACAGTATGGAGCCCACGACTTAGAGGATGTTAATTAATCACCTCAGAGAACAACCCATACTCATGCTACTAAGAATCCCTTAGTGCTCAGCCAATACAAAGCTTTGGAGGAAATGTTAAAAGTTGTAGAGGGTTATGATGCTTTCGATGTAGATACCCTCGAAATGGGTCTAGTTCCTAATGTGGTGATCCTGCCAAAATTCAAGGTACCTGAATTTGGGAAATACAAGGGGCTCACCTTCCCAAGGAACCATCTGTGCATGTATTGCAGGAAGATGCATGCCTATGCTCATGACCAGAAGTTGATGATTCATTATTTTAAAGACAATTTAAGTGGGGCGTCTTTAGATAGGTATATGCAGTTGGAGCGGGTCCATATCCAGACATGAGAAAATCTTGCTAACTCTTTCCTGAAACAGTACAACTACAACTTGGACATGGTTCCTACCCGCATGCAACTCCAGAACTTGTCTCAGAAAAAGGAAGAATCTTTCAAGGAGTATGCGCAAAGGTGGAGAGAAATGGCATCCCGTGTACAACCACCACTTCTAGAGAAAGACCTAGTTGATATGTTCATTGGAACCTTGCAAGGAATATACTATGAAAAGATGGTTGGAAGCGTCTCATCTGGATTTTCTGATTCGGTAACCATTAGTGAAAGGATCGAAGCGGGTGTGAAAAGTGGAAAGATATAAGGGGCGTCATCCAGTACCCCTTATAATTCAAAAAGACATGTTCCTAACTTCTCAAAAAATAAGGAAGGAGAAATCAATGTTGTGGCATCACATCCAAGGGCACAACAACCATTGGAGATTCCACGAGAACAATAACAAAACAGGTTTGAGAGGCCTCCAAGAAAATTTAATCATCTCCCCATGCCGCACAATTAATTATTACAACACTTAGTCAAGATATCTTTGGTAGAGCTAAAACCACTAGCTCCTCTAGTTGGGGCACTCTCACCAAGGTATGATGCCAATGCAAGGTGTGAATACCATGCAAATTCTTCGAGGCATACCATAAAGAAATGTTTGGCTTTCAGACATAAGATTCAGGATTTGTTGGATGCCGGAGATATCACCTTTGATAAGCCGAATGTCAAGTCAAACCCTATGCCTCTGTATAGTGGACCAGCAATATATGCAATTGAAGTAGTCACTGAATTTAGTGCATCCAGACGAGTAAAGGACCAAATAAATTTGTTAAAAGAATATTTGTTGGAGTGTGGATTCCTTTTTGAACATAATGAAGCTTTAGAAAGGACATTCCAACAATTAGTGGACCAGGGGATAGTCCAATTTGGATCATACCCTGAGGGTGAATATGTAGCAGCAATTGAAGGAAGCACAAAGAAGCAATTGGTAATTCCTTTCCAAGTTCCGAACTGTAATAAGAAGACTCTTGTGATACCATGGGGAGAGTCAACAGAGACATCAATAATGACGCCAAAACAAACTCGGAGGATACCAGTAGTTCCAAAGACTACAATGGTGATTAGGGGGCCATCTCTCACCCCCTACGAAAGTGACAAAGCATTACCATGGAGTTACAATTCAACTGTATACGTCAATGGATTAAAATAAGAATGTGAGCCATCTTCAAGTCAAGGACCTGCAATCTCAAATATAGCAGGGACAGTGGGCATGACCCACAGTGGTTAGGTATTTTGATTTGAACCACCAAAGAAGAATGATAATATGGTGAAAAATAAAAATTATACGTTGCTGAAAGACAGGGGGGGAGCAAGGATGGAAGCAAGTCAAGAACAAGATCCTCCAAGAAAAAACTTTACTGACAAAGAGGCAGATGAATTTCTGAAGATAATCAAGAGGAATGATTATAGGGTGGTGGATCAGCTTCACCAAACCCTAGAAAAAATTTCTATACTCTCGTTTCTCATTAATTCAAAAGCGCATCGAGATTCGTTAATGAAGGTTCTAAGTTCTACCCATGTCACAGAGGAAATTATTGTGAATCAATTGATAAGGTTATAGAAAATCTGACATCAGGATCATATATGAGTTTTAATGATAGTCAATTACCTCCACAAGGCTGAGTTCAGAACAAAAAATTACACATCTCTATTTAGATAGGTACTACAAGCCTACCCAAGGTACTCACCGATACTGGTTCCACCCTCAATGTGTTACCAAAATCTAGTTTGATGAAGTTGACGCTAGATGGTGTTGTGATAAGACGAAGCTCCGCGATAGTTAAAGATTTCGACGATTCTCAAAGTACAGTGTTTGGAGAAGTGGAACTTCCTATCAAGATTGGCCCATATATGTTCTACATCACTTTCCAAGTCATGGATATAGAACCAGCATATACATGTTTACTCGGGTGACCTTGGATTCATGCAGCAAGGGCAGTCACTTCAACTTTACACAAAAAATTGAAGTTCTTCATTGAAGGGAGATTAGTCATAATTGATGGTGAAGAGGACATCTTTGTAATTCACATAGAATCATACATGTATAGCAGTGCTGATGAAGATTGCGTAGCCATACCATTTCAAGTATTAGAGGTTGCCTCAATGGTAACCTTACCAGTGGAAAAAATCAAGAAACCTACCATGACTTCATGGAGAGATTTACAGACAATAGTGGAAAGTAGTGCCTCAAAGGGTTGGGGAAAGCTCCCGGAAATACCTGAAAAGGAGAATCATTTTGGATTGGGTTATGAATTATCAAAGTATGCTCTGAAGGGAAAAGCACGGTTTCATCCAATCCATGAGACCTTCATCAACAAAGGAGTAGATCATGGTGGACAAGTGACGATGATGTCTAACAAAGACAACATCAAGAGGGCATCATATTTCATCCACGAATGCGCCCCAGGCGATGAACTAAAGAATTGGACAACTGTGAAAATTCCGGAGATCTTTTTCTTTCCAAAGTAATTTTTCTTGATTTTGAAAGAACCTATGTCAAGCCCGAGGCATAGGGGTTTCTTGTAAGGGTCCTCATTTTGTTTCAGACAGTATTTACGATTAATAAAAGTTATATTTCACACTCAATTAAGATTCATGTTTTTCTCTTGCATTTATCTATTACATTTAAAATGGCGATACTTTCTTCATATGCATTTTCCAAATTCACATACTAAAAGCTGCACCAAAACATGATAAATATGCAGATCCATGCATAAAATCACTGATAGTGTTACTGCTGTTATTCGATATAATTTTGATGCACCCATCAACCAAGATGAGGAAGAAGATGATGAAGATCTTGAACTTTCCAAAGAATTAGTGAGGGAAATAGAGTGAAAAGATGAAAATATACAACTGTACCAGGAACCCATTGAGACCATTAACCTCAACACATAGGAAGAACCAAAAGGGATCAAGCTAGGAGAAACATTGGAGAAAAGCGTCAAAGAAAGGATGATCAAGTTGTTACATGAGTATGTGGATATATTTGTCTGGTCTTACAGAGATAGGCCATGATTAGATACAGACATTGTGGTGCACATATTACCTCTCAAAGAATGTTTCTCTCTGGTTAGGAAAAAGCTCATGAGAACTTGTCCAGACATGTCCAACAAAATTCGAGAAGAGGTCCTTAAACAATTTGACGCTTGGTTCTTAGTTGTGGTAGATTATCCACCTTAGATAGCTAACATCGTGCCAGTACCTAAGAAGGATGGTAAAGTGCACATGTGTGTGGATTATTGGGATTTGAACAAAGCAAGTCCCAAAGACGATTTCCTGTTATCTCACATAGACGTTTTGGTGGACAATACAGCTCAAGCTTCGGTATTCTCATTCATGGACGGTTTCTCAGGCTATAATCAAATCAAAATGGCACTCGAAGATATGGAAAATACTACTTTTATGACACCTTAGGGAACTTTCTGTTACAAAGTAATGCCATTCAGTTTGAAGAACACATGGGCGACCTATCAACGGGATATGGATACACTCTTCCATGATATAATTCACAAAGAGGTTGAAGTATACGTAGATGATATGATTTCCAAATCCCATACAGATGAGGATCACATCATACATTTACAAAAGTTATTCGATCATTTGTGAAGGTTTAAACTAAGGTTAAATCCAAACAAGTGTACATTTGGTGTCAGATAAGGCAAATTACTGGGTTTCATTATAAGTCATCATGGTATTCCAGCTCCGAGAACAGAGAAAGAGGTTTGTGGTTTCTTAGTTCGATTGAACTACATTTCAAGGTTCATATCACACCTAACTGCTACATGTGAACCTATATTCAAGTTTCTGCGAAAAGATCAGATGGTGGTATGGAACGATGATTGTCAAACAACCTTCGAGACAATAAAATAATATTTACAAGATCCACCAATCTTAATTCCACTAGTCCCCGGAAGACCACTCATCATGTATCTAACAGTACTTGAAGGATCAATGGGATGTGTATTCGGACAACATGATGAAACAGGTAGAAAAGAGCATGCAATCTACAACCTCAGCAAGAAATTCACTAACTTCGGAACCAGGTACTCATTTCTCGAGAAAAATTGTTGCACATTGGCTTGGGACACAAAAAGATTGAGGCAATACATGTTAACTCCTACCACGTGGTTGATAGAAAGAATGGATCCTTTAAAGTATATGTTCAAAAAACAAGCTCTTACGGGAAGGATTTCCTAATGGAAGATGTTACTATCAGAATAGGACACCCATTATGTTACTCAAAGGCCATCAAGGGTAGTGTACTAGTAGAACACCTAGCTCATCAGCCATTACCAGAATATCAACCAATGAAATTCGAATTTCTAGACGAAGATGTCATGGTTATAGGTGGCTACGAAATACTAGGGCCCGAGGAAGGCCTGAACCAGGGGTACGTTGGACACTCATGTTTGATGGAGCTTCAAATGCACCGGGGCATGACATTGGGGTAGTTTTGACTTCTCCAAAGAGTTATCACAAACCTTATACTACAAGGTTACGTTTTGACTGCACCAATAATATCGCTGAATACGAAGTTTGTATTCTGGGTCTAAAAGCGTCCATCGATATAAGAATCAAACATCTCAAAGTATGTGGAGGCTCCGCACTAGTCATATACCAAGTCAGCAGTGAATAGGACACTAAACATCCCAAATTGATTCCATATTGAGATCATGTTCTAAAGCTAGATACAAAATTCACTGAGATCACCTTTAGTCACATCCTACGAGAAGAAAATCAGATGGCGGACATCTTGGTGTTTACCCCAAAATTTTCCCTGTCATATTTTCCCAAGATTTTTCCCTTATATGGTGGTTACAAACACTTGATTAAAGAAAGTGGAAATTTTTGAATATTAGCAAAGTGTCTTTCGATTGGCAGTTCAACAATGTCCTTCGATTGGCAGTTCAATAGTGCCATTCGATTGACATAATAACAAGTTTCGATCGAGTTCTTAAAATCCTTCGATACAAGCTTAACTCACTAGTTTTCGATTGGGCATTTAGCACCCTTCAATCAAGCTTTGGTCCGCAAGTCTACGATTAAGTTTTGTTTTCCTTTGAAATGGATCCCTTCGATTCAGAAAGAATGGGAGCTCCTTTTGGCTTCATTCATTTGAATCACCTTTGGCTTCTTTCGTTTAGAGCATCTCTGGGCCTCCTTCGTTTGAAGCACCTTTGGCTTCTTTCGTTTGGAGCATCTCTGGGCCTCCTTCGTTTGAAGCGCCTTTGGTTTCTTTCACACAGGCCCCATTTAGACAAATGACCAGCATGCCTGCCTGCACAAGGAAGGAATTTTCTTCATGCTTACAAGGCAAGCACCTGCTACATGCCTGCCCGCGCAAGGCAGGAACTTCGCTCATGCTAGGTTTTGACAACCCAATTTCTACACTATGGCATTCCAAAAGTCCATTTGAAGGACGCATATTGCTGGCCATTCGAAGAAGCTGAATCAGAGCCATTCGAAGAAGCATGCAAGAGGTCCAATCTAAGGGAAAGGATTGAAGGCATTCGAAGGACGCATATTGTTAGCCATTCGAAGAAGGTGAATCAGAGCCATTCGAAGAAGCATGCAAGATTTCCAATCGAAGGGCAAGGATTTAAGGCATTCAAAGGAGCCAATTGGTCCACATTCACTCAAATTTAAAAAGAGGATAAGATCCCATGTTTTTTTCCACAGTTACAAAACTTCATTCATGGCCTTGAAAACGTTTGTTTATGGCAGTTAAATTTTTGTCTTCTTTTCCCCTCCCTCCTACTTTATATAAGCATCATGCTTGCAAGCCAAAAAAAAACCACACACACGTTGGAGATACGCTGCCCATAAACTCACCATAGTTATCCAAAAATAATCCAAGAGTATCCAGCAACTCTAGTCCCCACACAAGTTCAATTTTCCAGCAAGGTAAGTCTCCTTGACCTTGTACCTTTCGTTTCAGCATGGCATGTATATAACATATATTCACCTTTTATTTTTGTCCTTTTCGATTGTATGTTTTTCTTGTCTAAATATACATTTTAGAACTAACCCTTGTATAGACTCAAACGAAAAGAAAAGGACTAGGGTGAAACGAAACCTTAGGCTTCGCACCTCATTGCCTGACTGCCCCAAACGAAAGAGGCACCTTCATGTTGTTTTGTAGGTCCACATCCTTTCACAGTACAAACGAACTAGGAAGAAAAGAGTCCAAATGAAGGATCCTCATACTGCTTCCTAGCACAATCGAAGGAGGCCAGGAGAGTCCAATCGAAGGCTACTCACACCAGCTTCCTAGCCCAATCGAAAGAGGCCAAAGAAGGGGTGAATTGAAAGCACATCATTCCCCCTTGAATCGAAAGACTCATTCCCCCTTTTCTCTTTTGCATGCCTAAGCCCGTTTGGCATTTTTCTTTTATGTATTATTTCTTATATTTGTTTTTATTATTGTTTTCTGTTGTTTAATTAACCAAATATAAAAGAAAAAGCCCACTACAAAAATTTAGGTTTAATTTTCTTAATTAAATAATTAAGTCCTTTAGTTAATTAATTAATTGAAAATTTAACTTTTTTCTTATATAAAAATCAATTAGAATTTAGGACTAATTATTTTATTTTCATAATAATAAAATAAACTTAAAAGAAATTAGTTTATGTTTCTCAATTTAATTTTATTATATAGATTTTAGGATAATTGACTTTTTTTTCTTAAATCAAAAACAACCCAAAAGATTTTTTACTTAGTATTTTCTTAGGTTTCTTTTAGACGTAATATTCATTTCGTGCGCATTATTTTTGTTCTCACATTTTTATAATAATGTAACTGTATACTGGTATGTAATAGATCAAATTAGGATTTTTTATCGTTTTCCTTATTCTTTTCTTCTCCCAAGTTTTGTACATTATAAATATCCCTCTCCCCAAAGCCATGTAATAGCGTAGGGTTTATTTTTCGCACTTTACATTTTCCTGTATATATATTAACTACTAGTAACTAGGCATGTATGACAAGACTAATAACAAAATGTTAGCAAACTTAACACAAAAGATAAAAAATAACTGAATTGAATCAATTGTACATATGCACCTCTAGGGTATCCCACTTTGGTTTCCTTTAGAAATAAAATAGTCATTAGGCAGGAATGTTTTAGCAAAGACCCATAAATAAAAAATATCATAGTCCCTAGATGACCCTACAGTTGCCTTTTCAGTAAATGATCTTGTCCCTAAACAAAATTGCTAAATCGTCTCCACAAATTTCCTTCGTGACTGTAACGTCCCTTCGAATGTTCCTCATACATTCAATGATAGGGCTACCTACTCACTAATAGAAGGATAGCTTTGTCTAAAGGATATGAGGAAAAAAACTACCTTTTCGAGTATAAAAGTATATAGTTGTTAGAAGTTAGCTCAAAATATCTTTGCACTTACACAAAAAACTACTTTTAAAAACATTTTCAAGACACTTTGTATACTTTCTCCACATTCCCAAGAAACATTACAAAGTCTGCCATACCAAGGCATTTTCAAAACAAACTTTCAAAACACACAAAGCTCAAAGGTATTTCAAAATGAGAAAACTTCTAAGAGCCCGTAGATAACTACGGATGGAAAGGGTGCTAACACCTTCCCTTTCCATAATCTACCCTCCTTACTCAGAAAATCTCAAAAAGGTCTTTTTATGTTATTTTCACTCTTTCCTTAATCTGGATAAAAGAAAAGTTAGTGGCGACTCTTGATTACCACATCATTTGCAAACACAAACACAAAACCAATATTAAACAGTCGGTTCTGCCACCGTATCACAGAATTGGCGACTCTGCTGGGGATATATTAAAAAACTGGGGGTACCTTAGAGTTAGTTCATTTTAAAATTGTTGTATTTACTTGCTTTGTATGCTTTATCTTTGGAGATTTGTTTGGGTTGTTACTGTAATAGATCATGGAGACTGTACGGCATAGACCGATATGGTTGAAGCGATAGCTGTATTGGTGTGACACTTTGGTTGGTACTGGTGTCCCTTGTGTTGAATTGAGGAGAATACGGGGCCTCTGCATGGTGTCGAGAAGTACTAACGGACCTTAGAACCTTAGTTGAACAAACTTGGCCATTAGAAAGTAGTGAGATAGCCGGCCTTGGTGTAAAGTTGGGGATTGGTTGATATTTGATGCTACACTCATTGAGATCGGACTTTCGAGATGTTTCGGTCGCAAGAAAAGATTGCTAAGCTGAAATAACGCTCGATAAAGAAAGATCAGTGATATTGAGACTCCTTAAAAACCGGTTACTATTGATAGGACAGGTTGAGCCAACTAAACTTTAAGAGGGTAATTACCTACAAACCTCATGCAAGCCTAAACCTAAGGCTGCTTGTGTGACTTGTTTGCTTTCAACTTGAACTACTTGCAGGGTTTTATTACCTAACAATATAATTTAATTACAGGATTTGTTTACAGTCATTATCCAATAACTTGGATTTCTTGTAGGGTTCACTTACTTACGCCACCTTACACTTTTGATTAATGCATAGCATACACATCATAACATCATCCCATAACATCTCCTTAACCATTTCAAGAATCTCAAGGGTCTGTGATGCAGGTTATGATGAACCAGGCGTCTCGTAAGGGGCAAGGGGATTTATTTTCCTCTAGCCAATGTCGTTAAAAGACCAAAACAACAACTTGAGTCAGTGGCGATGATGACCCACTCGACAGGGTGAGCTTGATTCTTTTAGAAGGACCTTTCGCGATAAGAAAGTTCTTCAATCAAAGCTGTAAAATTCAACTCCTAACATTTTCTTGTGTTTACCTCGGGAGATCTTTGAAAAAATTTACACATCATGCATGTCATTACATAACAGGTATTCCAGTACAGGTTTCTCATTTTCTCGCTGTTCATTTCAGCAAGGAAAATGGATTTCGAACAAAACAACAGAGGTTTCCGAGCTCGAGATGCTCAATTCAAAGAAATGTTCTTGAATCTTGCCAAGGGGCAAGAGGAATTGAAAACACTCCTCAACAGGAAGTTGACCAAGAAACGTCCTGACAACAATAAGGATGACCAGTTAGAACAAATGCAAGCTGAAATGGAAAGGATGAGAATCCAGATGAGTAGTCAGATGGCCCTTATCCAAAGTTTAGCTCGGGAACAAGAAGAATTGAGGATTCTCATTAGCAAGCTTCTTCAAGACAGATACAACAGTCGGGGGCAAACTACTAGAGCTTGGAGCCTAATCAATGATCAATCTCTCTTGGCAGATAGGGAATTGGGTGACTTCTTCATACGGGGGCATGTTGAAAATAAGCTCAGGAGAAGTGACATTCAAGGACTGCATCTTCAAGTACTTAGAAGAGACCATACAATGGGAAGAAAGAGTCCAATGTCGTGTACAAACAGAAGGGCCGCAATAAGAGTAATCTCAACCAATCTGTGGGGGTAATGCGGACTTCTATTCCCGCACTGATGCAATCACAACGGGGTAATCAGCAAAGGCAAGACAAGCCCAAAAGGCAATTCACCAAAATTAACATATCCTTGGCTCAGGTATTGCAACACATGTTGAATATGGAGTTCATTATGTTAAGAGATCCCCATCCAAACCCCAAAACTTCTTCCCTTCACTACAATCCTGATGCAATGTGTGCCTATCATGCTGGCAGTCTTGGACATGATACAAATGACTGTTGGGCATTGAAAAATAAGATTCAAGACCTGATCAATGAAGGATTGCTGGAGTTCACACAAGGGTTCTAGGTGTTACCCTCTTTTAGTTTCGTTGGTTAAAACCTGTCCTATCAAAAGTAACCGGGTTCTAGAGGATCTCAATATCATTGACTAACCTCAATCGGTCATAACTCCAGCATCGCAATCTTTTCTTGCGGCCAGAACCATCGTGAGAGTTTAGCCTCAATGAGTGTAGCATACTGCTACTGTTCTATGGCCAAGTTGGGTCAATTTAAGGTTCTAAGGTCGGTTGGTGTTTAATGACTCCTTAGAAGACCCATATTCTCCTCGTTGCAACACAAGGGATATCGGTACAGACCAAGGTGCCACACCAACGTAGCCACTGCTTCACCCATCTCGGTCTACGCCGGACAGGTCCCTCACAGATTATGCTACCTAAAAGGGTATTCCCCAGATCCGGGTTAGGATCTATGAAACTCCGATGCAAAGCCCACAAATATAAAAGCAAACAAAGCAAACAATTGAAAACAAGAGTGATCTAAGCCCTAAGGTTACTTCACTTTTAAGAGTCCCCAGCAGAGTCTCCAGTTCTATGATACGGTGGGAGAACTGACTTGAGGTTTTGCGTTTATTTTCGCAAATGTTTCGGTTGAGCAAGAGTCGCCACCGACTTTTTATTTTATCCTAAGGAAAGATTAAAAAGCACAGCAAAAACCTTTGTGATGTTTTCTTGGGTTCGGGGAGTAGATTATAGAAAGGGAAGGTATTAGCACCCTTTCTATCCATGGTTATCCATGGGCTCTTAGTTACTTTCTTAGATCAACTTGCCTTGATTTTCAATTGTTTGAAATGGTGCTTTGTGTGTGTGGGTTTAAAAATGTTTTTGAAAAGAGGCCAATGTGGTGGCAACCTTTGTAATGATCCATGTTGGGATGTATACAAAGGTGTATGTCTTTTGAAAAGTTTTCAATGTTTTTGAAAGTTGTTTTTGAAAGTGTTGTGATGTGTGGTTTTGAAAAATAGGCAAGTGTTTTTGTTTTGCAAGTTGGCAAGTAGCCAAGAGCTATCTACCCTAAATTTCTCAAAGATCTTTGCTATGTTTTAACCCTTTTAACAGTTTTGTTCCACCATTGTATTTGGTGGACAATCTTGTGTTAGGATGTGAACGGGACAGGCGCGGGTCATCGTTTAGACCATGATTGCAATGGTGCCAAGTATCTTTGGGCAATTTTTTTTCTTTAAGGGACTTGATCATTTTTTAGGCAACTTTGAAAGCGTCATCGAGGGACTATGATCATTTGAATTTGTTTTGTTTTTCCAAAGATACCTAACATGCAACATGGCCCATTATTGAAGGAAACAAGTGGAATAACCCTAGGGGGTGCAAGTGTGATTGGTGTTGTCCATTTTCATGCTTGTTTATCTTGAATTTAGGTCAAACTATTTTGGGTTAATTTTGCATACAAAACCCTAATTCTATCATGGTATAATTAGAAAACTTTTAAGTGCGGAATTTAAAGGTCCTAAATTATTACACAATAATCATGGGAATGGGGGTACAAATGTTCAAATGGGGATGAGACTTTATAGGAGAGTAGTGTCCAATATTTACAACCAAATCGAATTGCGCAAATGTAAATATAAAGATGTATAAGAATAAAGCAATATGTATGTGAAGGTATTTTTTGTGTAAGTGTATATTTTATTCACAAATAAAATAAAAATAATTAAAAGAAAGTTAATTTTTGAATATTTTCATGTTTAGGGCAAAAACCCTAATTTTGCTAAATAAAAGGTATTAATTATTTATTATTTATTATATACCATACTTACTAATTATATACAAAAATAAATAAAAGAGAAGTATATTTGTCAAAAAGGTATTTTTAATGTTAAATATTAATAAAAATAAAAATATATATTTTTGGTATTTTTATCCTAAATATCCTAATAAATATGTAAATATTTATATTATATGATAAATATATTAAATATGTACAAAAATAAAATATTTAATATTTATAAAAAAAGTATATTTTCATAAAATATTTTCAAGGGATAAAATAAAATGAAAATTAGAAAATAAAATGTATTGGTATTAATTTTAGTATTTTTAAAATAAAAGATATTATGTATTTATTTACATATAAAGCTAAATGAAACAAAATAAATATCAAAAAAATGCAAAAAATGTGAGAAAAATATTTTTTAATATTTTTTATGCTTTGGCAAAAATAAATAAGTCAGAAACAAAAATCAAAAGTCAAAAATAATGAAAATAAAATGCAATGGGCCAAGGGGGTGCAAATGTAAAAACATGGTGCAAAAAGGAAAAAGAGTCAGGCCCAGCCCAAGAAGACTTTGTCTTCAACCTCTGAACAAAAAAACAGAGCAACGCGTGCTTCCTGCTATCTCATGATTCCTGGACTTTTAGCACAAACTTATAACATGAAAAGTGTCAAGCATCAAGCCACGATTCCATACATACCAAAAACTTGATCTAACTCTCAGAAATGAGAGAGAATTTCTCCATCCCTAATTCTTAACCTAAGTTTTTTCTAATGTTCAGGTTCCAAATTCTTTCAGCACATGCAATATAAATGGAAAGTAACTATATGTGTAGTTTCAGGGCCATGAGTAGAGCATTTTTCATTCATAAACTTAAAGCTAACTCTTCCTATATTGAGAGATAGAAGTCCATGAACTTACCTGTTCAACTTGGATCGTGTCTGGCAATGGAGGCACTTTCAAGGCAAGGTGAGGATTGGTACAGCTTGCTTGAAGTCCAGGGATGCTATTCCAATCTTTAGCTTGCTTTAAAACCAAGTGAATCAAGCTGTGGCAATCAACCTGCAAAACAGAAAAAGTGAAAATGGTGAATTGGGTTAGAGGTGTTACAGGTCGTGTCCAATGCTTGGGATAGCTTGTATATGTGGTATGGAATGTGTATGAATTGGTTTTAGCAAAAACGCACGAGTGGATTGAGTTATGGAAGTCCAACTGCAGAGGTGACTCTGTTTTCTGCAGTAGGATGGTGTTTTGATCAATGATGAGGTTTAGAAGGTGTTTTGGTCGTGCCTTAGCTCAGTTATGTTATTTGGGATGTGTCTAACAAGTTTGTCTTAGCTAGTTCTTGCAGCAATGAGAGTTGGATATCAATATGCCAAGTTTTCTTCTAATGTAAGTCAAAAATGCCAAGTGTTGTTACAGGTTCCTCTAGGCCCCTCAAATGTGCTGCAAAACTTTGTCTTGATAAGTGGGATATGTCCAATAGCTTGTGTCTAGAAGATATGCATTGTACCTCTTGATTTGCAAACTTGACATAAAGCCATACTTTTCAAAAATGGATAAAGTGCTTTTTCCATTTATGGCTCAATCTTGTATGCAATGGTTAAACACACAAAACAAGGCTTAAACACAAAGGATTGGCATTAAATTTATGAGTGTAAATGAGATTAGAGGCCTGTAATGTAGCTTGCATATGCTGAGTTTGAAAATGCACAAGTTATGAACGTGCCTTTCGCCATGAATCAAAGTGACTTTTGCTCATATTGCCAAATTCGATTCTCTCTAACCACAAGGTTGTTTGATGAGTTCTTGGACATTTTGGAAAGCTTGGAATGTGTACTACAATCCATCTTTGTAATGCAAATTGAAATTCCAAGTGGAAGCATGTGAAAAGTGGCCATGAAGTTAGGCAAAAATCCTTCCTAGAATAGGTCAAAATTTTTCTAAGTTAAGAATGTTTTGCACCCTTGTTCCAAAACTCATAACTTGAGCTACAAGCTTATTTTGAGGAAACTTTGTGAATCAAAGTTGTAGATTTTGCAATGGACTATAACTTTCATGTTTTGAGTTTGCCTTGAATCCAAATGTATCTTGATGAAAAAATGGGACAAAGTTAGGAAAAAATTAGGGATTTTCATAACTTAGAAAAATTCTAAGTTATGAAAATTCTTCATTTCAAACCCTAATTTGTGATTTTTGATTTCTTGGTGAACAAGTTTCATAATTTGACATGTTTTGATGAAAAATGAATCTTGACACTTGATTTTGACCAAAAAGTCAAAGTTTGACTTTTCAGTATACAGTCAAAAATTGATCAATTGACTGGAAAATTCATCTGTCAATCTTGTACATTTGGGATCTTTTGAACTTGTTGAACATGTCAAGACAATTCCATGGGGTCCTTGAGTCCATATATGAGCTTGATTTGCCATTGGTTAGGTCAAATAGTCAAAAATTGC
Organism: Vicia faba; assembly: GCA_948472305.1. Classification (NCBI taxonomy): domain Eukaryota; kingdom Viridiplantae; phylum Streptophyta; class Magnoliopsida; order Fabales; family Fabaceae; genus Vicia; species Vicia faba. The sequence goes on along the minus strand of CATIWC010001303.1, from coordinate 29,031 downwards.
CTTTGTGCAGTCAAAACCCTAAAAATGGCCATTTTGCCCTTTTGGTGATTTGATAAAATTTCTTGTGGAATTGTGATCCAAACTTGACCAAATGGTCCATATGAGTTCATAATGTTGAAGTGGGTCAAAAATCATGAGGTTTGACTGTCAATTGACCACAGTTGACTTCTTCCCCAATACAGCTGATTTTTAGGTCAACTGTCCAATTGACTGGGCAAAGATTGGAATCAAGGCTTGAAACTTGGTATGGATAAACTTGGGAGTCCAATGTGAAACATGAAAGTCATCCTAGGCATTTTAGGTCAAAACATCTTTGTGCAAACTCAAACCCTAATTTGGGTCAACAGTGCAAGGAGAAATCTTGAGCAGAGGAAACCCTAACTGGATCTTGAGCTCCAAGGGTCTTGTGGTGAGAGAATGTTGAGGAAATGGGAGGGCAAACTTTTAGGGTACAACAGTTGCCCCTGTTCAATCTTCTTAGACCTGAAGAGTTAGATTTGCAAGTTTGCCTTTCGCGGCTCGAAGGTAAAAGGAGATTGGACACTAGAGTGCCCGGAAATTTGCACTCGCATGCTGGAGTATCATCAATGTGATGGCGGGAATGGGCTTATAGATGCCATTTGGAAGAGATGGTTGATAGGGGGATGGAATTATAGATGCCATCTGGAGACGTGACAGAACCTTGTCGGGAATGGGCTTATAGATGCCATTTGGAAGTGTTGATCGCGTAGGAGATTCCTTAGCGAGAACTTGCGTACTTTGAGAAAGGAAGATGTTTCCTGGCTTGTTACAGGTGTTGATCTTCAGTCTCTTCATGCAGATATGCCCTGGCTGGATACAGGTATCGAATCTACAATTGGTTGCTCACAGATGTGCCCTGGCTAGATACAGGAATCGAATCTGGAAAATGTTGTCGACAGATGTGCCCTGGCTGGATACAGGTATCGAATCTGGAATTGTCGTCTATAGATATGCCCTGGCTGGATACAGGTATCGAATCTGGAATTGGTCGTCTTCAGATGTGCCCTGGCTGGATACAGGTATCAAATCTAGAATTGGTCGTCTTCAGATGTGCCCTGGCTGGATACAGGTATCGAATCTGGAATTGGTCGAAAGGTTGGTAGAGATAGCTTTCCTGGCTGGATACAGGTGTCGACCTCTGACCTGAGAATGAAAGATAATTTACTGGCCTGTTACAGGGGTTGATCTTTAAACTCTTCATGCAGATATGCCCTGGCTAGATACAGGTATCGAATCTACAATCAGTTGTTCACAGATGTGCCCTGGCTAGATACAGGTATCGAATCTGGAATTGCGATAATTGATAGTAATCATCTTTGGATTGACCTTTCCCTGAAAAGGCAAAACATTAGTTGTATGCAATGTCATGATGTATGAAATGCATGATGTCATGATACTCAAAATGAGATAGTGTTGTATGCACTCTGTCATGTATATAAGCAGGATGTATGAAATGTGAAATGTATTATGAATGTATTTTCGTCTAGGAAACTAAATCCTTGACGACTGGCTGGGGAATCAAATCCGGGGCTGATATTGAAGAGTAGAGTTCTTTGCTTCTGCTAGGGATAATGGTTGCAAGAATAAACCGATAGGAGAAGATGACTCCGTCGGGGAATAAACTTATTGTAGAGATTACTCTGAGGGGAATTACTCTGTGGAGGAGATACCTCGCTGAGGTTTTGATGAGAGCTCCGCTGGGGATTTCAACGATAAACTCCGCTGGGGATTCTGCTGATAAGTTATGTTGGGGAATTTGATGAACTCCGCTGGGGAATGTTGAGATCTTCTGGGGATACCCAACTTCTTTAAGGCTGACAGTAGACTAACTCTGCCTGGGAAGAGTATTGCTGACTTGCTAGGGGAATATTGTGCCTTTTCCGGGCTGATGGGAGACCAACTCTTCCTGGGGAGAGTATTGCTGGAATCTGGTCTTACCCTGTGGGGAGTTGAGGTGACTTGGTTACGTTCTTCAGCCGAACCTACCCTGGTACCTTGGTGGACAAAGCAACTAGATCGCTTAGACAAATCTAAATTGCCCCTGTTTCTGATGTCATCTATAATTAATCCTTTGTTTCTCATGCAAACATTTATGATTAGCAATTAATGTCAAATGCATATATCAAAAATGAACATTGGACGTTCTTCACAAAACAATACAGAAAAAGGAAAAACAATGGGTAATTTGTCTGAAAAATTAATCTTGTATTGATTTTGAAATTTGCCTATAAATAGGCGTTTATGTACAGGAGGCTGACGTCCTAGGAAGAGAACGCCGCCGAATAACATAGAGTTTATACAATTTTGAAAAGGAAACAAAACAGCTATGTGAAAACTAATCCCACTGGTTCCAATTCTGCTATCGCCTTTATGTCTTCAAGCGTCTCATCACTTTACTGCTTAGTTGAAGATGAAGCTGATTGATCGATGCCGAAGTTTGAGCCCTGATAGTTGATGCCGAATTCTGGATGCAAGGTGATCCAATGAAACATAGTATTACGCTTTATCCCTAACTTTTGCCTGGACCTCCCTTTTGGGTTTTCAGTCCACCGGGATACCCATTTTTTCCCAAGACGCCTTTTCAGGTTTTCGACTTGCCGGGTGTACAGATTTTTCATTTCATCCCTTATTTTTGCCCGAACTCCTTTGGTTCGCCGGGAAGCCCTTATTTTTGCCTAGGCGTGTCAACCTAGCGGGTCCTTAGTTCATGCGTAGTATCTTTTTACTATGTCTGCATTGGTGGGGTGAGGAAGGTCATCACCATCCATGGTAGTTAGAATCATGGCTCCTCCTGAGAAGATATGTTTAACCACAAATGGTCCTTCGTACGTAGGGGTCCATTTGCCACGGGGATCACCTTGAGGGAGAATGATGAGCTTTATTACCAGGTCTCCGACTTGATACTCTTGTCGTCTGACTTTCTTGTTAAATGCCCTGATTATCCGTTTTTGGTACGTTTGACCATGACAAATAGCAGTGAGCCTCTTTTCGTCAATTAGATTTAATTGATCAAGCCGAGTCTGGATCCAGTCATCTTCGCTCAAGTCTGCATCCTTCATCATCCGGAGAGAGGGTATCTGGACTTCAATAGGCAAGACTGCCTCCATGCCGTAGACCAAGGAAAAGGGAGTTGCCCCTGTTGACGTCCGTGCTGAGGTGCGGTACCCATGAAGAGCAAATGGTAACATCTCATGCCAATCCTTGTAGGTCACTGTCATCTTCTGCACAATCTTCTTGATATTCTTATTTGCTGCTTCTACAACCCCATTCATCTTCGGCCGGTAAGGTGAAGAGTTGTGGTGTTGTATCTTGAATTGCTCGCAGAGCTCAGTGATCATCTTGTTGTTAAGATTGGTACCATTGTCCGTAATGATCCTCTCAGGTACACCGTATCGACAGATCAGGTTGTGCTGAATGAATCGTGCCACGACGTTCTTGGTTACAGTAGCATAGGAAGCTGGTTCAACCCACTTCGTGAAATAATCAATCTCTACCAAGATGAAGCGGTGCCCGCTGGATGTCGTAGGTCGGATCTCGCCGATCATATCGATGCCCCACATTACAAAAGGCCAAGGTGCTGTCAAGACGTTCAGAGGAACCGGAGGAATGTGCACCTTATCAGCATAGATCTGGCATTTATGACACGTCCGAGAATGCTGATAACAGTCGGCTTCCATTGTGGACCAGAAATATCCTGCCCGAAGGATTTTCTTTGCCATGGTATGTCCACTGGAATATGTTCCAAATGTACTTTCATGTAGTTCTACCATGATCTTTTCTGCTTCGGTCTTATCTACACAACGCAGTAAGGTGGAGTCATGGTTTCGCTTGTAGAGAATGTCGTTGCTGAGGAAGAACTTTGCCGCAAACCTTCTCAGAAACTTTTTATCATTAACAGATGTGCCTTCGGGGTATTCTTGAGCTTCTAAGTACCTCTTTACCTCATGATACCAGGTTTTTTCAGTTACCTCCTCAGCCTCAAGACCACAGCAATATGCAGGTTCGTCCAATTTCCAGATAATGATCCAGGGAGCCTCATTGTCCCATTTCACTTTGAACATAGAAGACATTGTAGCCAACGCGTCCGCCAACTGATTCTCCTCTCTTGGGAAGTGTTCAAAAGTTATCTCCTCGAAGTGGAGAAGCAATGTCAGCACATACTCCTTGTAAGGCATAAGATTCGGGTGTTTCGTATCCCACTCGCCTTTGATCTGGTTGATCACGAGAGCGGAATCTCCGAAGACACTCAGAAACTTGATCCTTAAGTCAATTGCAGCTTGAAGACCCATGATGCATGCCTCATACTCCGCCATGTTGTTGGTGCAGTTGAAACATAACCGGACGGTAAGTGGAGTATGAGTGCCTTTAGGGGATATGATCACAGTGCCGATACCATTACCCAAAGCGTTCGAGGCTCCGTCAAAATGCATATACCATCGGGATCCTTCCTCAGGTCCTTCATCCGGTCCAGGTACTTCACAATCAGTCACTACCATGATATCCTCGTCCGGAAATTCAAAGTTCATCGACTGGTAATCATCCACTGCCTTGTGTGTCAAATGGTCTTCCAATACACTTCCCTTGATTGCTTTTTGAGTCGTGTATTGGATGTCATATTCCGTCAAGATCATTTGCCATCTTGCTATTCTTCCAGACAAAGCAGGCTTTTCGAATATGTACTTGATTGGATCCATTTTTGAAATCAACAGAGTAGTGTGAGTCAACATATACTGTCTCAGCCGGCGAGTAGCCCATACCAGAGCGCAGCAAGTTTTCTCGAGCAGTGAGTACCGAGTCTCACAGTCGGTAAACTTTTTGCTCAGGTAATAAATAGCGTGCTCTTTTCGGCCAGACTCGTCATGCTGCCCCAGCACACACCCCATTGAGTTGTCAAGTACTGTCAAGTATAGTATTAGAGGTCTCCCTTCAACCGGTGGCATAAGAATGGGTGGTTCTTGGAGATACTCTTTGATCTTTTCGAAAGCGGCCTTACATTCATCGTTCCAACGTACTACTTGATCCTTCTTCAGCAGTTTGAAGATTGGTTCACAGGTAGCAGTTAGATGTGAGATGAACCGGGCAATGTAGTTCAACCGTCCTAGAAAGCCTATGACTTCTTTCTCTGTCTTGGGAGTTGGCATCTCTTGTATGGCTTTCACTTTGGCAGGGTCCACTTGAATACCTTTGTCGCTCACAATGAAACCTAGCAATTTTCCAGATCTCACCCCAAAGGTGCATTTGTTCGGGTTCAACCTCAGCTTGTACAACTTCAGACGGTCAAACAGCTTCCGTAGATGGTCAAGGTGTTCCTCCTCAGTTTGGGACCTTGCAATCATATCGTCGACGTATACTTCTATTTCGTGATGGATCATGTCATGAAATAAAGCAACCATGGCACGTTGGTAGGTTGCCCCAGCATTTTTCAACCCAAAAGGCATGACCTTGTAGCAAAAGGTGCCCCACTGAGTAACAAAAGTGGTCTTCTCCATGTCTTCAGGAGCCATCTTGATCTGATTATAACCGGAGAAACCATCCATGAAGGAGAAAACTTTATGCTGAGCAGTATTGTCAACCAGAACGTCGATATGAGGCAGAGGGAAATCATCCTTGGGGCTCGCCCTATTCAAATCCCTGTAATCAACACACATTCGGACCTTACCATCCTTTTTCGGCACTAGAACCACGTTGGCAATCCACTGAGGGTAAGAAGTTACAGCTAGAAACCCGGCATCAAATTGTTTCATAACCTCAGCTTTGATTTTCTCGGACATCTCTGGACGCATACGGCGGACCTTTTGTTTAACCGAAGGGCAGTCTTCCTTGGTAGGCAGGTGATGAACCACAATGTCGGTATCCAACCCAGGAATGTCTTCGTAAGACCAGGAAAAGATTTCCATATAGTCATGCAGCATCTGAATCAACCGTTGTTTCACACTGAGCTCTAGGTTGGCACCAATCTTGACTTCCTTTCTGTCTGTCTCAGTACCCAGATTTACCGTTTCCACTAGCTCTTCATGTGGCTGAATGGCCCTCTCTTCCTGGAGTAGCAGTCTTGCAAGTTCACCAGGAACTTCGCAATCATCTTCACCTTCGTCCTCGGCTAAGTTGATCAGATTTTCGAAGTCATAACTGGCAGTAGCAGAGTCGTTACCAGTGAGATCCAGAGTGGATTGGAACCTGTATAAGTGAGTGTGTGTAAATATAGCTGTTTTGTAATATATGATAAAGAAAGAAAAGGAGCACAAGATTTGAAATGCAACAAACGTCCAATGTTTTGATTAATGATATATGAAAATGTCATACAAAAGCCCTCACAAATGAAGCCACGGTGCCCCGGGTAGGACACTGAGCCAAAAAAGTTTCAACATATTGTTTGTTACAAATTGAAAACAAAAGAGTTCATTACTGAGTGACAAAAGTAATTGGTGTAAAGTCTTTGGCAGTCCAGTTGCTTGGCCCATTGTTGGTTGTTGGGTAGATCCAGCTGTCGAATTCAGATTCCTCCACGTCGTCTTCAATAACATTCACTCCCGGGTTGGTGATGAATACAAGAGGTCCTCCAATTCTTGCTTTGCGAACAGCCCTCTGAGCCTCTGCAGTGAAGCCCAAACCAAACTTGTCAGTCTTCGGAGTAAAGTCAGGGAGTCGGCCCCAATTTGCGCACTCGCCCTTCTCAATCACAACCCGGGCATCCTTTAAGGAAGCCATCTTCAAAGGAGGGTCTTCAATCACAGTTTCAGCTGATGCCAACGTCTGAGGCACCTCTTCAAAGTGTTGAAAGGGGGTTTCAATGAATTACCCATCCATCTCTATATACCGGAACGAGTTAAGGTGGCTGACCATATATTCCTCCTCCCCTTGAACTGTAACAATCTTTCCTTTGACTGGGTAATTAAGCTTTTAATGCAGTGTGGAGGTCACGGCTCTAGCCTTATGGATCCATGGACGACCCAACAAACAGGAATAGGATGGACGGATATCCATCACATAGAAAGTTGAATCAAAAACTTGAGAACCAACCCTGATTGGGATGTCAACTTCACCATGTACCATCCTCTTCTAACCGTCAAAGGCTCGGACAAAAATGTTACTAGGCTTGAGCTCCAAACCCTCACAATCCAATCTGTCTAGGGCCTTCTTGGGCAATACATTCAATGAAGAACCGGTGTCTACCAACACATGGGCAAGAGTAGTGCCCCTGCATTCAATAGAGACATGCAGGGCGTCATTATGGTTCTTTCCTTTTGCAGTCAGATCAGCGTCAGAGAAGCCCAAACCATTATCAGCAGTCAAGTTGGCCACACAATCAGTAAATTGATCAGCAGATGTTTCTTGCGGCACATGAGCCGTCTTCAGGAAGGAGATCAGGGCCTTGGCATGGGCCTCTGAACATAACAACATTGATAGCATCGAAATTTTAGAGGGGGTGTGCCCCAACTGCTCGACTACATTGAAATCACTTTTCTTGATAATCTTGAGGATCTCCTCCATCTCTTGCTGGGAGGCTTCAACAGTGGTTGTCTTTGGCGCCTCCGTCAGGGCAGGAAAATCAGTAACAATCCCTTTGCCCCGAGCGTTAGAGGACTCGGCAGCAGGGGTAGAAACAGGAACTTGATTAGGAAGTGGAACATGCACACTTGAAGGTGTGATGACAAGGGGTTTCTGAATAGTTGGTGGCGCAATATCTGGTGAAAACAGCCTACCACTGCGAGTAATTTTGGCAGGCCCGGTGATGTTACTGACATTGGTACTTGTATCAAACTCTTGCTTCACTCCAAGCACATAAACATCTGCCCCATAGTGCCATGGGACAGCTTTGTCGGATGTATAAGGGAGAGGCCCCGGAACTGTGATGATGATAGGAGCAATTTTCTGAGTGGACATGATTTTGACAGGCTTCTTTGAGGGAGCCTTGGGAGGGTTGTTGAAAATAGTAACAATAGAAACTTCTTCGGCAGGGACAGCAGGAACAACAATCTTCTCGAACAAGATTTCTTTGCTATCCATCAGGCTTTGGATACCTGATTTCAGCAAAGGACAACCAAAAGGCGAAACAGCACATAGAAGGCAATCTTCACCACATCCAGGAAATAAACCGGCTAGCAACAGATTCCTTTTAACAGTCGATAACGGAGTAACAATCTCTTCCACAGAGGCTACATATCGGTCTTCTTCCACAGCATTCACTCCATGCTGGGGCATGGGAGCAGTCACAACATTGGGCCTTTCGGGCGCCTCAAACTGTATTTCCTTAGCATCAATAAGGTCTTGAACCTTATTCCTCAGAGCCCAGCAATCGTCCGTAGTATGCCCGGGGCTATTAGAGTGATAAGCGCAACGGGCGTTGGGGTTGTACTTTGGAGAAGTTGTGTTCACTAATTTCAGAGCTTCTTTGACAGTTACCAGGTTGGTTGACAGTAGTTGCGGAAATATATGAGACAGGGTCATACTGAGCCGAGTGTACTGCCTTTTGGGTCTCTCACCCCTTTGTTGATTATACTGCTGAGGAGCAGCAACAGGCTTTGAAATTACCAATGCATTGACGGCTTGGCGGCGTTTCGGTTTAACTTGTCTTCTGGGACCATAAATAGCACTAGCTTCCTTCTTGAAAGGCTTCTTCTCAGCACTTGCAGAGGCACCTTTCTGTATCTTCCCTGACTTGATACTAGCTTCTATCCTCTCACCAGTCAAGATCAAATCTGTAAACCCAGCAGAGGAATTACCAATCAGATGATTGAAGAATGGACCAGACAGGGTCCCAAGGAACATGTCAACAAGTTCACGGTCAGTTAGCGGTGGCTGCACCCTGCCAGCCAAGTCTCTCCACTTTTGCACATACTCCTTGAATCCTTCGCCCGTCCCCAGTGACATACCCTGAAGTTGGGTACGCGTAGGAGTGAGGTCAGAATTGTACTGATACTGTTTATAAAATGCGGTAGCCAAATCTTCCCAGTTTCGGATACTGGCTCCATCCAGCTGATAGAACCATTCGAGTTGAGACCCCGAAAGGCTATCCTGAAAGAAATGGATCCATAGGTTCTTGTCTGCAGTGTAAGGTTGGATCTTCCTTACATATGATCTGAGATGCAGCTTAGGACAGGAAGCCCCGTCGTACTTTGCAAAGGCAGGCGCCTTGAACTTGTGTGGGATCACAACCCCAGAAGATAAACCTAGATCTCCGAAATCCAACCCCGGCACATTTTGAATCTCCATGGCACTTAAACGGTCCTCTAGTTGCTTGTACCTGTCTGCAGCAGGAGGGTACTGTTCATCATTGTAATCCGTCTCGTTGTCGGAGACCGCAGGACTAAGAGCCCTTCCCCCTTGGGGACTGTCTTTCTCTGCAGAGGAAGTAGCCTGATCAGCCTCATTATGTAGTGTATTCCCAAACCTGCGTCCAGTGTTGAACATCGCAGTCCTTTTCTTCTTCTTCTTCTTCAAGAGCAGAGTCTTCAACTCTTGTTGACCTTGGGCTAAGCTCATGACCAGCTCTTGAAACTGGGCGTTCTGGGCCTGGAGGGCCTTGATAGCTTGCTCATTGGATGATTCAGGATTCATGATGACTGTTCAAATAAACAGCGAAGAAGATTAAGCAACCTGTGGAAAAAGGGTACCTGTTATGCATATGATGCAATGAGATGCGTATGTTTTATGTTTTCAAAGACAATCGGGATTCAACTTTATAGACAAAAAGGAAACACACTTCATTAGATTCAAACTTTAAATTGTTCAACAACTTGCCCTTGGGCATTACAAGAATGAAAATACTGAAAAGGAAATAAAAACTATAAAAGAAATCTCCAAAGCCCATCAGTGCTCCCATGGCCTCCTCTTCTCAGTACGGATATAGTCATTCAGGATCCGCTCTTCCTCCAATTGCTTAGTCAGCTTCTGAATCTTCCGTTCTTGTTCGTTGAACTTTTCCCGATAAAAATCTCGTTCTTCCTTTAGCTGCGCCCAAGATCTCTTTAGCGTATCAACATCAGTGGGTATCTGAGGAGGGAGGACAATTGGAGGAACCCCGTCTTTATCAGGAGATTCAAGAATGATAGGCCTGACAACTTCGTATGGCATACCTAACTTCTGAGCACGGATGCGGACCCATCTGCAATAGGGTTCCAATGGTAGAGAAGTCTTCGGTCCCAACTCATGTGGGTCAGCTTTGTGAATTCTGTCCCAAGCCTTAATGAATCCATGGCGTAGTTTGTCACTGCCTACCTGAAATTCAAAATGGAAGTGAGGAACCAACATCTCATGAGGCCCTACTCTTCTGGCTCTTCCAAACTGACGAAGAGCTAAACATGGATTATAAGAGATTCATCCCTGGGTACCGATCAATGGAACATTAGGGTATTCTCCGCAACAATCAATAACAGCTACCTCATCCAAACCTCTGAGAGTCCAAGTGATGTCATTATCAGTGATAGACATTAACCTATGAGCCCAACCCTTTCCTTCTTCATTCTTCAGCACGAACTTAGGAAGGTGCGAAATAAACCACCTCACTAGCAAAGGAACACAACACCATGGAGTTCCCCGTCTTCGGGCAGTACGAGCATAGAGTTGTTGTAGGATATCACCCAAAAGAGTGGGTATAGGGTTCCGAGACATGAAGATCCTTATGGCATAGATATTGATAAAGGTGTCAGGATTTGGAAACAATACCAGACCATAGATTAAAAGAGCCAGAATGTCTTCGTACGCCTTGAAGTCTAAGTCATTCCAGAAACTATTAGATTTGCCAACCAGAAACTTAACCAAAAAGCCCTTAACTCCACTTCTAGTTTCCCAGTTAGCCAATACCTCTTCTTTGGTCAAGGGAAGGACTGCAGCGATCTCTTCAGGCCTAAGAGTCTTCTCCCAAACAGTGAATGGAGTCTGCTCCAAAACAGGGATACCAAGCAAATCAGAGAATTCTTCCAGGGTAGGGACCAGCTGGAAGTCTAGAAAGGTGAAGCAATGATACAGGGGATCATAAAACTAGGTCAGGACACTTATCAGTTGTTGGTCCCACTTTGAAGTGATCAAGCCAAGGAGAGAACCATGCTTATTGATGAAGGAAGTAGTGTTTGGAATCCTATCAACCCATTCCTTGAGAAAAGTAGGTGGTTGAACAAAGTTGAGCCGGATAGTATTCCTACGCACGGGCATCATGATGTCCTACAAAACAGAGCAAAGATGACACCCTCTCGTCTTTGAAATGGGTCAGTCCTTATACAGGATGCATGCAATGGTATGATGGTATGATGCTATGATGAAGCACAACACAAGTGTTCACAAAGTTAAACATGATAAGGCACACAAGTCACACAAGACAACCCTTAGGGTTTAGGCCAGCATGAAGTTTAGGTGTTACCCTCTTTTAGTTTCGTTGGTTAAAACCTGTCCTATCAAAAGTAACCGGGTTCTAGAGGATCTCAATATCATTGACTACCCTCAATCGGTCATAACTCCAGCATCGCAATCTTTTCTTGCGGCCAGAACCATCGCGAGAGTTTAGCCTCAATGAGTGTAGCATAATGCTACTGTTCTATGGCCAAGTTGGGTCAATTTAAGGTTCTAAGGTCAGTTGGTGTTTAATGACTCCTTAGAAGACCCATATTCTCCTCGTTGCAACACAAGGGATATCGGTACAGACCAAGGTGCCACACCAATGTAGCCATTGCTTCACCCATCTCGGTCTATGCCGGACAGGTCCCTCACATATTATGCTACCTAAAAGGGTATTCCCCAGATCCGAGTTAGGATCTATGAAACTCCGATGCAAAGCCCACAAATATAAAAGCGAACAAAGCAAACAATTGAAAAAAAGAGTGATCTAAGCCCTAAGGTTACTCCACTTTTAAGAGTCCCCAGCAGAGTCTCCAGTTCTATGATACGGTGGGAGAACTGACTTGAGGTTTTGCGTTTGTTTTTGCAAATGTTTCGGTTGAGCAAGAGTCACCACCGACTTTTTATTTTATCCTAAGGAAAGATTAAAAAGCATAGCAAAAACCTTTGAGATGTTTTCTTGGGTTCGGGGAGTAGATTATAGAAAGGGAAGGTATTAGCACCCTTTCTATCCATGGTTATCCATGGGCTCTTAGTTACTTGCTTAGATCAACTTGCCTTGATTTTCAATTGTTTGAAATGGTGCTTTGTGTGTGTGGGTTTGAAAATGTTTTTGAAAAGAGGCCAATGTGGTGGCAACCTTTGTAATGATCCATGTTGGGATGTATACAAAGGTGTATGTCTTTTGAAAAGTTTTCAATGTTTTTGAAAGTGTTGTGATGTGTGGTTTTGAAAAATAGGCAAGTGTTTTTGTTTTGCAAGTTGGCAAGTAGCCAAGAGCTATCTACCCTAAATTTCTCAAGGATCTTTGCTATGTTTTAACCCTTTTAACAATTTTGTTCCACCATTGTATTTGGTGGACAATCTTGTGTTAGGATGTGAACGGGACAGGCGCGGGTCATCGTTTAGACCATGATTGCAATGGTGCCAAGTATCTTTGGGCAATTTTTTTTCTTTAAGGGACTTGATCATTTTTTGGGTAACTTTGAAAGCGTCATCGAGGCTCTATGATCATTTGAATTTGTTTTGTTTTGCCAAAGATACCTAACATGCAACATGGCCCATTATTGAAGGCAACAAGTGGAATAACCCTAGGGGGTGCAAGTGTGATTGGTGTTGTCCATTTTCATGCTTGTTTATCTTGAATTTAGGTCAAACTATTTTGGGTTAATTTTGCATACAAAACCCTAATTCTATCATGGTATAATTAGAAAACTTTTAAGTGCGGAATTTAAAGGTCCTAAATTATTACACAATAATCATGGGAATGGGGGTACAAATGTTCAAATGGGGATGAGACTTTATAGGAGAGTAGTGTCCAATATTTACAACCAAATCGAATTGCGCTAATGTAAATATAAAGATGTATAAGAATAAAGCAATATGTATGTGAAGGTATTTTTTGTGTAAGTGTATATTTTATTCACAAATAAAATAAAAATAATTAAAAGAAAGTTAATTTTTGAATATTTTCATGTTTAGGACAAAAACCCTAATTTTGCTAAATAAAATGTATTAATTATTTATTATGTATTATATACCATACTTACTAATTATATACAAAAATAAATAAAAGAGAAGTATATTTGTCAAAAAGGTATTTTTAATGTTAAATATTAATAAAAATAAAAATATATATTTTTGGTATTTTTATCCTAAATATCCTAATAAATATGTAAATATTTATATTATATGATGAATATATTAAATATGTACAAAAATAAAATATTTAATATTTATAAAAAAAGTATATTTTCATAAAATATTTTCAAGGGATAAAATAAAATGAAAATTAGAAAATAAAATGTATTGGCATTAATTTTAGTATTTTTAAAATAAAAGATATTATGTATTTATTTACATATAAAGCTAAATGAAACAAAATAAATATCAAAAAAATGCAAAAAATGTGAGAAAAATATTTTTTAATATTTTTTATGCTTTGGCAAAAATAAATAAGTCAGAAACAAAAATCAAAAGTCAAAAATAATGAAAATAAAATGCAATGGGCCAAGGGGGTGCAAATGTAAAAACATGGTGCAAAAAGGAAAAAGAGTCAGGCCCAGCCCAAGAAGACTTTGTCTTCAACCTCTGAACAAAAAAACAGAGCAACGCGTGCTTCCTGCTATCTCATGATTCCTGGACTTTTAGCACAAACTTATAACATGAAAAGTGTCAAGCATCAAGCCACGATTCCATACATACCAAAAACTTGATCTAACTCTCAGAAATGAGAGAGAATTTCTCCATCCCTAATTCTTAACCTAAGTTTTTTCTAATGTTCAGGTTCCAAATTCTTTCAGCACATGCAATATAAATGGAAAGTAACTATATGTGTAGTTTCAGGGCCATGAGTAGAGCATTTTTCATTCATAAACTTAAAGCTAACTCTTCCTAGATTGAGAGATAGAAGTCCATGAACTTACCTGTTCAACTTGGATCGTGTCTGGCAATGGAGGCACTTTCAAGGCAAGGTGAGGATTGGTACAGCTTGCTTGAAGTCCAGGGATGCTATTCCAATCTTTAGCTTGCTTTGAAACCAAGTGAATCAAGCTGTGGCAATCAACCTGCAAAACAAAAAAAGTGAAAATGGTGAATTTGATTAGAGGTGTTACAGGTCGTGTCCAATGCTTGGGATAGCTTGTATATGTGGTATGGAATGTGTATGAATTGGTTTTAGCAAAAATGCACGAGTGGATTGAGTTATGGAAGTCCAACTGCAGAGGTTACTCTGTTTTCTGCAGTAGGATGGTGTTTTGATGAATGATGAGGTTTGGAAGGTGTTTTGGTCGTGCCTTAGCTCAGTTATGTTGTTTGGGATGTGTCTAACAAGTTTGTCTTAGCTAGTTCTTGCAGCAATGAGAGTTGGATATCAATATGCCAAGTTTTCTTCTAATGCAAGTCAAAAATGCCAAGTGCTGTTACAGGCTCCTCTAGGCCCCTCAAATGTGCTGCAAAACTTTGTCTTGATCAGTGGGATATGTCCAATAGCTTGTGTCTAGAAGATATGTAGTGTACCTCTTGATTTGCAAACTTGACATAAAGCCATACTTTTCAAAAATGGATAAAGTGCTTTTTCCATTTATGGCTCAATCTTGTATGCAATGGTTAAACACACAAGACAAGGCTTAAACACAAAGGATTGGCATTAAATTTATGAGTGTAAATGAGATTAGAGGCCTGTAATGTAGCTTGCATATGCTGAGTTTGAAAATGCACAAGTTATGAACGTGCCTTTGGCCATGAATCAAAGTGACTTTTGCTCATATTGCCAAATTCGATTCTCTCTAACCACAAGGTTGTTTGATGAGTTCTTGGACATTTTGGAAAGCTTGGAATGTGTACTAAGTTCCATCTTTGTAATGCAAATTGAAATACCAAGTGGAAGCATGTGAAAAGTGGCCATGAAGTTAGGCAAAAATCCTGCCTAGAATAGGTCAAAATTTTTCTAAGTTAAGAATGTTTTGCACCCTTGTTCCAAGAATCATAACTTGAGCTACAAGCTTCTTTTGAGGAAACTTTGTGAATCAAAGTTGTATATTTTTCAATGGACTATAACTTTAATTTTTTGAGTTTTCCTTGAATCCAAATGTATCTTGATGAAAAAATGGGACAAAGTTAGGAAAAAATTAGGGATTTTCATAACTTAGAAAAATTCTAAGTTATGAAAATTCTTCATTTCAAACCCTAATTTGTGATTTTTGATTTCTTGGTGAACAAGTTTCATAATTTGACATGTTTTGATGAAAAATGAATCTTGACACTTGATTTTGACCAAAAAGTCAAAGTTTGACTTTTCAGTATACAGTCAAAAATTGATCAATTGACTGGAAAATTCATCTGTCAATCTTGTACATTTGGGATCTTTTGAACTTTTTGAACATGTCAAGACAATTCAATGGGGTCCTTGAGTCCATATATGAGCTTGATTTGCCATTGGTTAGGTCAAACAGTCAAAAATTGCCTTTGTGCAATCAAAACCCTAAAAATGACCATTTTGCCCTTTTGGTGATTTGATCAAATTTCTTGTGGAATTGTGATCCAAACTTGACCAAATGGTCCATATGAGTTCATAATGTTGAAGTGGGTCAAAAATCATGAGGTTTGACTGTCAATTGACCACAGTTGACTTCTTCCCTAATACAGCTGATTTCTAGGTCAAATGTCCAATTGACTGGGCAAAGATTGGAATCAAGGCTTGAAACTTGGTATGGATAAACTTGGGAGTCCAATGTGAAACATGAAAGTCATCCTAGGCATTTTAGGTCAAAACATCTTTGTGCAAACTCAAACCCTAATTTGGGTCAACAGTGCAAGGAGAAATCTTGAGCAGAGGAAACCCTAACTGGATCTTGAGCTCTAAGGGTCTTGTGGTGAGAGAATGTTGAGAAAATGGGAGGGAAAATTTTGGGGTACAACACACACCATCTGAAGTGACAAGTTCAAACAAAGGGGATTTTTGTTCATTTGAATTTTTTAAATTGTAATTTTCTTTTTGTTCGAACATGTATTTATGTCAAACTTTATTATTTCATCAATGTATCGCATATTTTTGTCTTGAATTAATTCATTCATATTCACTATTTCAAAACTGTGTTCTTACTTCCTTTTTGTGATATTCGAATATTGATTAAAAGATGTAAGCCTTTAGGGGGAGGATGATGAAAATGATACCACAATCTCTACAATATGCTTTTGAACCGACCCCGCTGATGATGTACATGCGTTGTTTCAAATCCTAAATAGTGGAGTTATAAGGAAGATAATCCCTAGTCACCCCTTTTGAGCCTTAGAAGTAGGAGTTTTTCTTTTCACAAAAATTAAAACCCTTAATCATAACCTGAGGCAGGGTAGTTTTCTCAGTTAATTCAAATGTGCATTCAATCGCAAGCTTTCCCTTCATACACGATAAATAGCGTAGAAGATACTCTCTAAAAGATAGTGATGGTTCCACATGATCATTAAGACAGACAGTCATCATCTCTCAAAAGAAAAGCTCGCTAAGTCAAAACCCATGAGGGAGACTTAAGAAAAACTGGGACATTTCGCTTACAATAATCGTAAAAGAAACAGTCCAGGCAAAAGACAGGGATAAAGTAAAAAGAAGGAGGTTGACAAAAATCCTCAACAAAAAGGAGTGTTGCAAAAAAAAAGACTTCCTTCTCAAAATAAACATTCAATTTCTGAACCATCACCGGAACATCAGGGCCAAGATTCAGACTCAATTGGGATCTAAACACATAGTTAACTGAGTGTATGATTGAAGAACATCACGAAGAACAGGTGGGTACAAATAAATTTTGAGCCTTTATCCTTTGTTCCTTAAACTGTGAACCAGGCCACGCTACAACCCTTAAAGGTCCTAGCTGAAGCATGGGTTAGTTCGGAAGCATATTGTTACAAAAGGTATCCTGGCTCCTGTAGGACTTGCTACAAATCCTGAGTTGGTATCTCACTCTTACAAAATTTGATTGTTTTACTAAAAATGAATTTTCAAACTTCAAAACAGACATAAGCTTTGCATTATTTAAATGAAATTGGTTGCATATGGCTAATTGTTCAAACAGCAGAGAAATTCACACAACGAATATTCCGTGAACAAAGATCCTCTCAGTGGACAGAATCACCTCAGACAGAAAAAACATTCCCAATAACAGGCCTTTCATAATCAACGGGCACGACATGGTGTCTAGTTAATCTGGGGCAGTCGAGCCAATATGCAAAGAATCTCCAAAAGTGCTGAATAAACGGGGGCAAGTCTCCATCTGAATCACTCGGGGCTTGTTACATTGATCTGGGATTCCAGCAAAAATCACTATGAAATTTGAACCTTTGGTACCACTAAATTTCTTGTTTGTGCCAGTAGTATTAGATGGCGTCAGTATCACGTCTTTGAATCCTTCCATGATAGTTCTTAGAAAAGATACCTAGGAAATTCAAGACTATCAAAAACATGATCAAACATCAGGCGCACCAGATTCATCCTAAAGCAGCCCCGCACATGAAAGGGCACATGCGATCACATAAACATCTTTTGGCAGTGTGACAATACTTGCTACTATAGAGAGTGACAATTCTCCGTACCCCGTGAACATGGACATAGTCGGAGAATACGATGCATGAACAAAGACCCGTTAGGTTGACTGGCCTAGGCAAAAATAAGGTCGTCCTGGAGAACCCAAAATGGTTCAGGAAAAAATTAGGGATATATAAATAAAACTGTACACCCGGTAAGTCGAAAACCTAAAAAGGCGGTTTGGGAAAAAAAGCGTATCCCGTTGGACTAGAAATCTGAAAGGAAAGTCCAGGAAAAAGTTAGGGATTTAAAGCATAACAACTATGTCCCGTCATCTCGTCACTGGTCTATCAGTATAAGACTTATCTCCCTCATCAGTATTTACCAAGGGTTTTAGAAGTTGAGATATAATCAAGTCTCCACAGACCCCCATTAGAGAAAATTCCATGAGATTATCTCCATAAGATACAGTTCAGATACGCTCCAGATACGAACGCTATTCTGATACTCATTCAGATTCAGCTTTCATATACGCTCTAGAAACGTACGCCATTATGATACTCATTCAGATTCAGCTCTCAGATACAGTTCAAATACGCTTCAGATATGGATACAATTTTGATACTCATTTAGATTCAGCTTTCAGATACAGTTCAGATACGCTCCAGATACGGACGCCATTCTAATACTCATTCAGATTCAGCTTTCAGATACAGTTCAGATACACTCCAGATATTGATGCCATTCTGATACTCATTCAGATTCAGCTTTTAGATACGCTCCAGATATAGATGCCATTCTGATACTCATTCAGGTTCAGCTTTTAGATACAGTTAAAATACGCTCTAGATATGGACCCTATTCGGATACTCATTCAATATAGCTTTCAGATACAGTTCAGATACGATCCAGATACGGATGCCATTTTGATACTCATTCAATACATCTTTCAGACACATTTCAAATACGCTCCAGATACGAATGTCATTCTGATACTCATTCAGGTTCAGTTGTCCGTTCAGTTACAATCACAACATAGATTCATTTTGACACTCCCTCACACAGCTGCTAGATGCATTCAGACATGAGTTCATTCTAGTATACTTCTCATTCCATGAGGTACAAAAACAGGGGCATCTTCCTATCACATCCTCAAGCAGAAGTCGAAGTTCCCCAATAGAGTTTTTTAAAATCTCAAGCATATTATAAATCCTCATCCCCGACAGAGCAAAGGTCTCCAATTGTTGCTCCAAAATTCCCCAATGAAGTCGCCAAGCTACTCTGGATTCCCCAACAGGATGTCAACAAAATCCCCAAGCAGTTTATGGATTTCACCTTCCGCAACAGAGTTTTATAAATCTCAAGTAGTTTATAAAGCATTATCTAAAGTAGAGTTTATTTCTCTAGTTATGGAAGTTCATTCACCAACGAAGTTTGTTTCTACATATTGGTGAAATTTTTCCAACAGAGCTCTTCCCCTTGGCAGAATCATTCTCAAATAGAGGTCGAAGATCCTTGGCAGAGAGAGGGGATTGCCAACAAAATTGTCTCCATTCATTATCCCCAGCAGAAGTTGAAGAATCACTTTCTTCACTCACCAAACAACAGTCAGGGATTTATTTTCCCAGACAAAGATACTGTGTAACAACATTACATGTTCATACGTCATGGCATGTGCATACAAATACAAACATCTCAATCTCAATTATTTTGAGAACACCACTACACAATGTATTTCATACATCATGACATTGCATACAACTAACGTTTTACCTTTTCAGGAAAGATCAATCAACGGATATTTATCATCAACAATTTTCAATAGGTTCAAGATTAGCTCCTGAAACAAAACAGAGTAACTATTTGTGCGACCAAATACAGCTTTACATGGGCTCATCATGAAGCAATTTTACACGGGATCATCATGAAGCAATCTTACACGGGTTTCTTCTAACTTCCAAATACAATTTTAGATAGGCTCATCATGAAGCAATCTTACACGGGTTTCTTTTGAGTTCCAAATACATCTTTACATGGGCTCAACATGAAGCAATCTTACACGGGTTTCTTTTGACTTCCAAATACAACTTTACATGGGCTTAACTTGAAGCAATCTTACACGAGTCCCTTCTGACTTCGAAATACAGCTTTACACGGGCTCTTCATGAAGCAGTCTTACACGGGTTCCTTCTCCCTCCTTTTGAAGTTTTACACGGACCCATCCTGAAGCAACCCTACCCAGGTTCCTTCTCACAATCTTCAGATGCAGTTTTACACTGACTCATCCTGAGGCAACCCTATCCAGTTTCCTTATCACAATTTCCATATGTAGTTTTACACTGACTCATCCTGAGGAAACCCTACCCAGGTTCCTTCTTACAATTTCCAGATGCAGTTTTAAACGGACTCGTCGTGAGGCAACCCTACCCAGGTTCCTTCTCATAATTTCCAAATGAAGTTTTACACTGACTCATCCTGAGGCAACCCTACCCAGGTTCCTTCTTACTATTTCTAGATGTAGTTTTACTCAGACTCATCTTGAAGCTGCCCTACCCAGGCTCCCTCTCATATATATCCTAAAACATCCCTACCCAGGTTCCTTCTCATACACTTCCAGATGAAGTCTTACCCGAATTCATTCTGAAACAGCCCTACACAGGTTTCTTCTGATACATTTCTAGATAGCAGTTAATTTCATTTTCCCCAGAAAATTACTGCGAAGCTTGGATTTCAACCAGAATATAGTAAACTTTCATCTCTCAAATCCAGATATAACCCCTCAGTAGAGCCATGGAAAACTGAAGTTCCTAGACTATATTCCCCATAGAGTTTTCCTCAAGCAGGAGAACAACATCAATCAACATTCCCCAGTAGAGTCCACCTCAGACGGCAAGAACAGGAATTCTCCACAAAGAGACCTCTTAGGAAGTCATCATCTACTTTGGATGGCATATTTAAGCCCATCTCTGACGACTCTCTGCCATCTCCTCCAAATGGCATATGTAAGCCCATTCCTTACATCATCAATCATCAGTGTTATTTCATGCGAGTGCAAATTTCTGGCCACTCTAGTGTTCAATCATCTTCCCCCTTCAGATCACGAAAGGCAGACAAGCCAATCTAAATCGTCAGGTTTAAGAAGATTGAACATGGGCAACTATTGTACCCCAAAATTTTCCCTCTCATATTTTCCCAAGATTTTTCTCTTATATGGTGGTTACAAACACTTGGTTAAAGAAAGAGTACATTTTTTAATATTATCAAAGTTTCTTTCGATTGGCGGTTTAATAATGTCCTACGATTAGCAGTTAAACAGTACCCTTCGATTGGCATAACAGTAAGTTTCAATCGAGCTCTTAAAATCCTTCGATACAAGCTTAACTCATTAGTTTTCGATTGGGCATTTAGCACCCTTCGATCAAGCTTTGGTCCGCAAGTCTACGATTAAGTTTTGTTTTCCTTTGAAATGGCTCCCTTCGATTCAGAAAGAAGGGGAGCTCCTTTTAGTTTCCTTCGTTTGAAGCACCTTTGGCTTCTTTCATTTGGAGCATCTCTGGGCCTCCTTCATTTGAAGCACCTTTCGCTTCTTTTGTTTGGAGCATCTCTGGGCCTCCTTCATTTGAAGCGCCTTTGGTTTCTTTCACACATGCCCCATTTGGACAAATGGCCTACATGCCTGCCTGCACAAGGCAGGAATTTTCTTCATGCCTACAAGGCAAGCACCTGCTACATGCCTGTCTGCACAAGGCAGGAACTTCCCTCATGCTAAGTTTTGATAACCCAATTTCTACACTATGGCATTCGAAAAGTACATTCGAAGGATGCATATTGCTGGCCATTCGAAGAAGCTGAATCAGAGGCATTCGAAGAAGTTGAATCAGATCCATTCAAAGAAGCATGCAAGAGGTCCAATCGAAGGGAAAGTATCGAAGGCATTCTAAGGATGCATATTGTTGTCCATTCAAAGAAGTTGAATCAGAGCCATTCAAAGAAGCGTGCAAGAGGTCCTATTGAAGGGCAAGGATTGAAGGCATTCGAAGGAGCCAATTGGTCCATATTCACTCAAATTTCAAAAGAGGACAAGATCCAATGTTTTTTGCCACAGTTACAAAACTTCATTCATGGCCTTGAAAATGTTTGTTTATGGAAGTTAAATTTTTATCTTCTTGTTCTCTCCCTCCTACTCTATATAAGAATCATGCTTGCAAGCCAAAAAAAACACACACACACACACACGTTGGAGATACGCTGCCCATAAACTCACCATAGTTATCCAAAAATAATCCAAGAGTATCCAGCAACTCTAGTCCCCACACAAGTTCAATTTTCCAGCAAGGTAAGTCCCCTTGACCTTGTACCTTTTGTTTCAGCATGGCATGTAAATAACATATATTCACCTTTTATTTATGTCCTTTTTGATTGTATGTTTTTATTGTCTAAATATACATGTTAGAACTAACCCTTGTACAGACTCAAACGAAAAGAAAAGGACTAGGGTGAAACCAAAACTTAGGCTTTGCCCCTCATTGCCTGACTGCCCCAAACGAAAGAGGCACCTTCATGTTGTTTTTGCAGGTCCAGGTCCTTTCACAGTTCAAACGAACTAGGAAGAAAAAAATCCAAATGAAGGATCCTTATACTGCTTTCCAGCACAATCGAATGAGGCCAGGAGAGTCCAATCGAAGGCTGTCACGCCAGCTTCCTAGCTCAATCGAATGAGGCTAAAGAAGGGGTGAATCAAAAGTACATCATTTCCCCTTGAATCGAAAGAATCATTTCCCCTTTTCTCTTTTACATGCCTAAGCCCATTTGCCATTTTTACTTTTATATTATTTCTTATATTTGTTTTTATTATTGTTTTATGTTGTTTAGTTAACCAAATATAAAACAAAAAGCTCACTAAAAAAAGTTAGGTTTAATTTTCTTAATTAAATAATTAAGTCCTTTAGTTAATTAATTAATTGAAACTTTAACCTTTTTCTTAATTAAAAATGAATTAGAATTTAGGACTAATTATTTTCTTTGCATAATAATAAAAAAAAACTAAAAAGAAATTAGTTTATTTTTCTCAATTTAATTTTATTATATAAACTTTAGGATAATTGACTTTTTTTTCTTAAATAAAAAAAAAACCAAAAAGATTTTTTACTTAGTATTTTCTTAGGTTTCTTTTAGACGTAATATTCATTTCGCTTGCATTATTTTTGTTCTCATATTTTTATAATAATATAACTGTATACTAGTATGTAATAAATCAAATTGGGATTTTTACCGTTTTCCTTATTTTTTTCTTCTCCCAAGTTTTGTACATTGTAAATATCCCTCTCCCCAAAGCCATATAATAGCGTAGGGTTTATTTTTCGCACTTCACATTTTCCTGTATATATATTAACTGCTAGTAACTAGGCATGTATGACAAGACTAATAACAAAATGTTAGCAAACTTAACACAAAAAATAAAAAATAACTGAATTGAATCAATTGCACATATGCACCTCTAGGGTATCCCACTTTGGTTTCCTTTAGAAATAAAACAGTCATAAGGCAGGAATGTTTTAGCAAAGACCCATAAATAAAAAAGATCATAGTCCCTCGATGACCCTATAGTTGCCTTTTCGGTAAATAATCTAGTCCCTAAACAAAATTCCTAAAGCGTCTCCACAAATTTCCTTCGTGACTGTAACGTCCCTTCGAATGTCCCTCATACATCAAACGATAGGGCTACCTACTCACTAATAGAAGGATAGCATTGTCTAAAGGATAGGAGGAAAAGAACTACCTTTTCGAGTATAAAAGTAGATAGATGTTAGAAGTTTTCCCAAAATATCTTTGCACTTACACAAAAAACTACTTTTCAAAAACATTTTCAAGACACTTTGTATACTTTCTCCATAAACCCGAGAAACATTACAAAGTCTTCCATATCATGGCATTTTCAAAACAAACTTTAAAAACACACAAAGCACAAAGGTATTTCAAAATGAGCAAACCGCTAAGAGCCCGTAGATAACTACGAATGGAAAGAATGCTAACACCTTCCCTTTCCATAATCTACCCCTCATACTCAGAAAATCTGGAAAAAGGTCTTTTTATATTCTTTTCACCCTTTCCTTAATATGGATAAAAAAATCGGTGGTGATTCTTGCTTACTGCAACATTTGCGAACACAAATGCAAAACCAGTATTAAACAGTCAGTTCTGCCACCGTATCACACTTGCCAACTCTATCATCCATGTTCAAAGTAACTTGGCAAAACCATGAACCGGGCATTACAATCAGACATTTCGAAGAGCCGACACACTGCCTTATTATTGAAGAGATTCTGAATAACAAGCCTTAGTTCTATGATATTAAGAGGTATCTTGAAAAACAAGAATATCCAGAAAATTCCTTTATCATTAATAAGAGAACTCTGCAAAAGCTAGCCTCAAAATTCTTCCTGAGTAGTGATGTATTATACAAAATGAACTATGATATGGTGTTACTCAGGTTTATGGAGAAATAGGAAGCGAATACACTTATGAGAGAAATGGATGGAGGAACTTTTGGAACTTATACAAATTGGCATCCCATGGCAAGAAAAATCCTACGAGCGAGTTATTATCAGTTGACAATGGAAGACGATTGCTACCATTATACGAAGACATGTCACAAGTTCCAAAACTACGCCGACAAGATGAACGTGCCACCAAATCCTCTAAATGTCATGAGTTATCCTTGTCCATTTTCGATGTGAGGAATTGATATGATAAGCATGATTGAACCAAAAGCATCTAAAAGACACCGGTTCATACTGGTTTCCATTGATTACTTCACCAAATAGGTAGAAGCGGCATCGTATGCAAACATGACAAGTCAAGTGGTTACTCAATTCATCAAACAAAATCTCATATGCAGATATGGGGTTCCAAGCAGAATCATTATGGAGAATGGGTCCAATCTGAACAACAAAATGATGAAGAAGCTATGTGATAATTTCAGGATCGAGCATCATACCTCTTCACCATATCGACCCAAGATGAATGGGGTCGTCGAAGCCGCCAATAAGAACGTCAAGAAAATCATTCAGAAAATGGTGAAGACATACAAAGATTGGCATGAAATGCTTCCCTTTGCTCTACATGGCTATCGTACTTCGATGCGCACATCAACAGGAGCAACTCCTTTCTCTCTAGTATATGGTATGAAGGCGATACTCCTGGTCGAAATAGATATTTCATCACTTCGAGTTATAATGGAAACAAAGTTTGAATAAGCATAGTGGGTTCAAGCACGACTTGATCATCTTAACTTTATTAAAGAGATATGCTTAACAACTTTGTGCTACGGTCAATTATATCATAAGCGGATAAAGAAAGCCTTTGACAAGAAAGTCCGCCCTCAAGTGTTCAAAGAAGGAGATTTGGTACTCAATAAGATTCTGCTACCTCTCCTCAATTCATGTGGTAAATGGACACCAAACTACGAAGGTCCATATATGGTAAAAATGGATTTCTCTGGTGGTGGTCTCATCCTCACAACTATCGATGGGGAAGAACTACCACATCCGTCAAATTTAGACGCGGTTAAAAAATAGTATGTATAAGAAAGCTCGCTAAGTTAGAACCCTAAACGGGCGACTTGGGCAAAAAGGAGCATCCTAGTGGATTGAAAACCCTCAAGTGTGGTGATCCAGGCAAAAATTAGGGACATACACAAAAAACATGATCCCAGTGGACTGAAAACCCGAAATAGCATTCCAGGCAAAATTTAGGGATCTTATTCAAAGAAATAAAGAACAAAAAGGTTGCGATTTACAAACCACGACCACAAAGGAGAGAAATGGGTCCAAATCATTTGACTCTAAAATAAAAGGAGATTGGAGCTATCAAAAGGACATTGGAGAAACAGCAGTAGCAATTATAATTTTTATTGCCATTTACAATTTTTACTAAAACTTCTATAATTACCTCTTTCAAGGAATTGCATCTTGTACTCTCGCCTATTCAGAGGAAATCAATAAAACATTTACTATTTCAATCTTTTAAATTGTGTTTTTTCCTTTTCAGACTTGTTTGCAAAATACTACGATTATTTCTTGTGAATATTGCGTTGAAATCATTTTTGGGGAATTGACATACAAATAAAATCATTTGATAAAAGTATCAAAAACCATTTTGGTTAGAAAAACGTCGGGAAAAAAATTCCACAATGTCCACGCCTACGCATGCGCCTGCAATACAATTATCTATGATACATTGACACTGTTCGCCACACTTTATCAAAATTAAAATCAACTTGGAGATACAATAAAACAACAAACAACGTCGGGAGGTGGGTGACTACAAGAACCCGATAGCTTAATAAAAGAGAATTATCAAAAACATTTGCAAGATGCTTAGGGCATACACATACAAAACACTTGGGGAATATACATATTTGGTACATACGAAACATTTGGGGCATACACACACAAGCATTTTGGTACATAAGCATTTAAAACATTTGGGGAATATATCACGCTTGGGTAAGACATCAATTTAGGGTATTATGCATATGCATCATGCATGGCATTTTGCAAAACTACTTTGGTTAATATATGAATTTTATTAGGGTCCATCATTAGCAAGCTTATCCGTGCAAACTAAATAGTACGAACTTTAAGCAATTTGGGGTTTATTTCTTCATGTTGATAGTCATGGTTAAGGATGACACAACCGACATCATCTTGAATATGAGTTTTATTTCTTCATGTTGATAGTCATGGTTGAGGATGACACAACTGACATCATCATGATTTTGGGGTTTATTTCTTCATGTTGATAGTCATGGTTGAGGATGACACAATCGATATCTTTGATGAATTTGGGGTTTACTTTCTTCAAGTTGATAGTCATGGTTGAGGACGACACAACCGACATCTTCGTTGAATTTGGGGTTTACCTTCTTCATGTTGATAGTCATTGTTGAGGTTGAAACAACCGACATCTTCATTGCATTTAGGGTTTACCTTCTTCATGTTGATAGTCATGGTTGAGGATGACACAACCGACATCTTAGATGAATTTAGGGTTTATTTCTTCATGTGAATAGTCTTGTTTGAGGGCGACACAACTGACATCATCAATGAATTTGGGGTTTATCTTTCACGATTGATGTCATGGTTGAAGACGACACAATTGACATCATTAGGGAATTTTGGGGTTCATCTCTTCAAACCTAACATATTTCATTTGGATATCGAGTCTTGGTTGAGGGCTGACACAACATACATCATCTTTCCAAGTTCCAAATATTTGGTTTCAAGCTCGTATTATATATCCCCTAAGTTATGGTAGGTGTACAAAAAAATTCTTTGGCTCATTGTGTTAGTCTCGAAGTAGCAATAAGTTATCTTTCCGGGCAACATAATTCATTGTGTTAGTCTCCATACGGAAATGTATTATCAAGCTCTATGTTTTTTTTTCCCTGGATTGTGATGAATATACAAAATCTACGTCACAAAATTACTATATTAGTCCCCAAGCATTAGTAAGTCAGCCTTTCAAACTTGTATCATTTACCTCATAGATTACGATAAATATGCAAAATTTTTGAATCTCTTTTAGATATTGACGAGTTATCTGCATGGTCATATCTAAATTAAAACAAATTTTGGTTGAAAAGCTGGTAAGATGATACATCATCATCTAGGCCTACCCTTCATACCCATGGGAATGTTGTACATCGTATCCTTATAATCGGTCGGACAAATTTTGGGGATTTTGGGGTCTTCTAATATTTAATAAACTTCCAATCAGAACGTGTGATACCTGCGTATTCTTGCCCTATTCAATCGAAAGGTGATTAAATATGGGCAGTTGTCATACCCCAAATTCGACCCATCAAATAATCACACTATATTAGTTTTCTTTTGATCAAAATTATTCATATAGTTATGGGGGTTTAAATTTTATTAAGAGGGGTTTATCTTATAAATAAACTAATGGTCCTTTCTAAATTAGAAAAGCTCATGTAAGGTTTTAGAGCCAATTGGATTTTTTTCATAAGATCTTGTTCTGGTTTCAGCCAATTTTTGAATGTTGAAAGGAGTTATACTATTTTTGAAAAAATCTTGGGCCTTCCTAAATCCGAAAGGGCCCATGTAGAATCTTTAGTCTGTTTCAAGTTAACAAGGGAGGTGTATTGTTAAATAGGGGTTTGTGTTTAATTAAAACTGATGGGCTTTCTAAAAATCAGAAAGATCATTTTAGTCTCTAGGCCTATGTAAAAATTCGGGTCCATCTCAAATATTGGAAAAAGGGAGTTTACGCCACATTAAGAATTTTTGGGCCTTTCTAAATCAGAAAGGCCCATACCAAGTTTTAGTCCATTTAGAATAGGTTAGGGAACAAAGGGGTGTATGTTGTAAATCAGGAAGACCCCTATAGGGTCACATTTTTTTTACAACCCAATATTTATAAAAAAAAATAGCATGGCCCGATTCAGCTTTTTGGTTGGTTTTTGAAATAGTGTTTTAATTATAACATTATTGTCATTATTATTAACATTACCATTATTACTTTTATCAATTATTATTATTACGGATTTTTTTTATCAGTATTTTATAACTTAATTATAAAAGATATTGGTTTTAATTTTTTTGAAACGTTAATAGGGAGGCCTTTATTAAAGTCACGTAAGCCAAACCCATTATAGCCTAAGTAGGCCGAAGCCTATATCAGGAAAAAAAATTGTTTGTAAAAATCAGAAAGAACAGACACTGTTCAGAATAATGAAAATTAACGTATGCTTTACTACTAAAACAATTATTGTTTAAATTAAACAAATCAAATCAAAGCTTAAATATAATCGAATCAGATATCTTTACAGTCCAAAACAGAACAAAATCAAATACAAAAAACTAAATTGAATCTTAACTAAAACAGAAACGAATCAATACAAATCATAAGCTGAATCAAATCGTATCAAAGTTTCCTAATTCTTCAAATCCCTAATTTCCTAAATCAACCTAAAGGTGTAACGACAAATTTATAAAATTTCCTAAAATAATATAACCCAAAAAACTATATAAACCCCTAAAAAAATTTCTAAGGGGGGAAGAATTTACAGTAGGAAAAAGAGTTCTTGCTTGAGAATGTGTAGAAAAGGAAGAGAATTTTCGCCGAGCCACTTGCCTAGATCTAGGGTTTTAACATTTGAAACCCTCGACTTATTTAACTGTCGCTCCAAATCCTTATCTGATGCACCTGTCAAAAAATGAAAGAGGAAAAATTAGAAAAAGCTCAAATCGGAAGCAAACATAAAGCTCGAAGAACAGTCACGACATAGAGGGTAAAACACTCAACTTAAGCTTTTCTTTCGTTTTAATCACTGTACTGGTTGTTGTGCTTCTACAATTGGTTTATGGTTTGGGGTATTGTGGCATTGGAGAGAGAGAGAGAGAGAGAGAGAGAGAGAGAGA